>CM034146.1:260528076-261128076 GCA_019776745.2 Taxus chinensis | reverse complement strand
TTCATTATCTTCTACATGAGTCATTCTACTTGTAAACTTATAAAATTCCTCACCATTTGATATCAACTCTTGCTTCTTTAATTTTTGTGACTTCTTAAACAAAATCAACTAATAATTAAACGAGTTCTTTTCCTCTTTAACTTCAAAAACATATTACATTGAGTCTTTATCTTTTCTTTTCCTCTTCAAACCTTTTTAAACTCCACACGATACCACTAGAGTGATGTACATCCTTTCAACTTGGTGCATGTAGACTTCACTCTCTTTGGGTAAGCCTTTTTCTTATAATCAAAATATTTTATTACGTAATCCTATATATCAAATCTTTTGGATTTAAAATTCAAGAAAATTTATAGGCATCAATCTTTATAAACGAATTCGATGATCTTTTCTCTAGGTCTATGCTCTTCTTGAAGTTCTTGTTGAAGAAATTTATGTTTCGCCTCAACATCACTTTCTTCTCATTTTTGCAAAGAGTACCTCATTGTCTTCTATTTACTTACAAATGATGCAATATGGATTTTATAAGTCTTACCTTGCCAACAAGATCAACAACTGTTAGTGTTAGATCTTTTCTTCCTCTTCGAAGAGGTCTTTTGAGCTATGAGTCACACCTCGCACTTACTTTTTATGCATGGGCAAATTCTCCTTTGTTATCGACACAACAATGGAAGATTTTAACCGCCTATGATTGCATATGATGGTGTGGTTGAGGGTTAAATGAACAACCATCAATCACTCATCTGATCAAAGTTGAAAGACACATGGAAGCGAAAGCATAAACATATTCAACATGAAAACTACAAAAAATTAATTTATTTCGAAAAAACATCATTACATTAAATAAACACAACTCCTCTACATTCTAATCTCAAACTAAAACAACAAGAAGATATTCTATATCTATATGAACTTATGGAATTTTCGGCAATCTCTCTTCCAAGCTACAACGACCTGCTCCCTTGCAAACTTCCCTCACTTGTCAACACAACTATAATTTACGTATTTACCATCATGTTTCATGTTAAAAATTGTTAAAATAACACTAAATAGCAGATTTTTTCCCTGATGCAAAACATTTTTTGTCACATATTGCATTAAATATCATGATGCTAAGTAACATATTTTTAGCAAAGGTTTAGCTATGAATTTGGTGGAGTCCATGACACACTTCGCCTTATCAAAGTGCACGAGAAATTTGCATGCTATGTTGGAACTGGCATTTTGAATCGCCACTGTTTTAAATTTTTTGAAAAAAACTTCTGTCAAAAATCTGATGCTGTTTGTGTGATGAAATTCAAATTAATTTATATGAAAAATATATTTTATAAATGTGTAATGCATATTAATTAATTATCAAATACATGTAAAATACATTTGAATTGATTATTTTTATTTGTAACATTTTGCAACCATAATTTAATTATAAACAAAAAAAATAGCATCAATAATTAATGCTATAAAACAATTTATACAAAACAAAATATTTATTTATGATAAATAAATTTGAAACTTATTATTGTATTCATTATAAAAATAATGTAATTAAACAATAAAGTTTTTAAAGTACATTCATTGTTTACCCATGTTTTATGGGAATATATCCCTCCTGAGAAAAATATAAAAAATGACTAATATTTTATTAGTCCTCTTGATCATCATCGTTATCATCCTCGTCATGTGAACCTCTCGTTACCTACAAAAGAAATTATTTTATAAAAAAGGATGGGTTAAATTTATATAAAAGTAGCAATTAAAATATGATTATAGCTACAAATAACATACATAAAAAAACATAAAAACATTTAAGTTCTTATGTTAACAAATAGAACCTTATACTTCTAAATTTATAAACCCATTAAGTTAAATAATATTATAACATAATATTGGAAATCTAACTTAATATGTAATAAATTTGGGAAGTAATCTTAAGTAATACTTATTTGAATCATTTTAGGAGTATCACCCAACCTTCCTACATTGCCACATGAATGTTATCCTCAAGTGGTGAGACAAGGAAGTTAGTTTCTTAAAAAGATAATACTACATTTGGGAATATATAAGCTACCTAACAAAGATAAAAAAAGTTAACATTCAGGCGTGATAATCAAGATTGAAATGAATAAAGCATTTGATGGGGTCAATTGGCACTTTCTTATGCATGTCTTAAGCAAAACTAGCTTCTCTAAAGATTGGAACAATATCATCTACAATTGTTTCTCCTCTGCATCATATTTTGTACTGATCAATGATATCCTAGTTGGCTACTTTTAGGCCTCTAGGGGGTTAATGTAGGGAGATCATATTTCCACTTCCTTGCTCATTATTCTTATTTGTTTTTTGAGGATGACGCTTTGATAACATGGCAGTCTACAATACAAGATGCCCAAATTATTAAAAACCTTATTGGATTCTCCGGTTACTGGTCAAGAAGTAAATGTTAGGAAATCTAAGATTTATTTCTTGAATACTCTTGAAACAATGCAACAAATAATTCAAAAGATAATAGGTTTTAACATTGAGGAACTCCCATAATCTTATCTCAAGATACTTCCAACTGAGGGGAGTTCAGGGCATGAAACATGGAAAACAATCCTTGATAGACTATCCTCATGGAAAGGAAAATGGTTAACTTTGGTTAGAAGATCTCAACTCATTAAAGCCTCCCTTCAAGCTATGCCAACTTACACAATGTTGTTCTTCAAAATCCCAAGCTCAATAGCTAAAGCTATCAATGTTGTACAAAGGCAGTTATTGTGGAAAATATTGTATGATCGCAAATGAATTAATATAGTGTCTTGGAAGTTAATGTGCATGACCAAGTTAGTTGGAGAATTGAGAATAAAGGATTGCAAGGCCGTGAATTTGGCTTAGGATGTAAGTTGCTTTGGCATATGTAAGAGGTCGGAGGATGGTTATGGAGTCAAGTGATCAGGGAAAAATACCTTGACTTGCCACTAAATTGAGATAATTTTTACCCGTGACCAAGGGGTTCTTATTATAAGGAGTACATCTTAGGAAAGTTGCTATGGAAAGTGAGCAATTGGGAAAATTTCTGGGTGGAGGCATTGATCAAGGAGTTTACTCTTTCCCAAGATGAATATTTGAAAAAACTCCTCCAAGCTACTTGTCGACATTGGGGTACTCAAGTTTAGAATTATATTGAAGTAGAGGATAAAAAATGTAAATGAAAGGAACTGCACTAGCTAGAGCCCAAGCTCCAAGAATTAGGAAAAAACTCTCTATATTACTCTCCTAATATCCTTCAACCTCTAAGGAAGATGGAGATTGCTTGATTTGGGATGAAGACAAGGATGGGAAATTCTAGGTCCAAGTACCCTATCATGAATTAATCAGACGACTTCTAATTAATGTAAGTACTGCTTTGATTAGAACATCTAGATTGCATAAGGTCGTTCTAAAGAAAATATACTTCTTTGGCTTGCATCGTGGAAAAAGCTTCAACTTCTAATAATTTGATCAAGATAGGATTTTGTGGTCCCTCAATCTTCCAACTTTGCAACAAAAATAAGGAATAGAGAAACCATATCTTCATCCATTGCTCCTTTGATCAAGAACTATGGAATAAATGGAAATATAAATGGAAATTGAATTTGGTCATGCACATTGAAATGTATGATTGAGATTTGTACCCTTAAAACAAAAATACATTTCTTGGGAGAATTTGGAGGGTTTCCCTAACCTACATCATTTGGAATACACGACCATAAAGAATTTGAAGGATTTTCAAGGAGAAATTACAATCTGCACTACAGGTTTGGGATAAAATTGGAGTTGTAATCACTAAGGTTTGCATGGCCAATCCAAGGCATTAGAACGAATACAAGAGAAAAAGGTTTCTTGGAGCAAGGCATGATCTCTTATTTCTTGGCCAAACATGCCTCTCTCAGATAATGGGTGATGCAGGAGCATCATTTCATGTAAATAAGAAAATTTTGAATTTCATAGTTGTTGAAGGTCCTCTTGGGTGTTCTAGTATGGTTCCAAGTTCATTTGGACCTTCCTTGCTTTGTAATAAGTGGTATTTGAAGTTTCCCTAAAAAACCACAATTCAAATATTTGAATTTGTGTATATTCTGTTAGGGGTCAAGAAGTTAGGTTATGTGGAATAAGTGTCATAAAAGGGTCATGACGCTTTAATACACCTAAACATAAGTATACATGATCCCTAACTTGGCTTGGTTCACTATGGTCATTCTTTACCATAGTTGTGTTAGGTGGGTGTGAGCCCTAACTACCCTCTTTACTTCATTATTGTGAGGAGGTTCGAATGAGGAGAGAGAGAGATCATTGCGAGGGTTTTGAGAGAAGGAAAATAGTTATTACAGAGCCAATGGGCTCAAGAAGTTTTGTGTATTCTATGGATTTATCAATAGAAAGGCTTCTTTGAGTAATACTTGTATAATGTTGTAAAAACTAAGTATGATTGCTTAATGCTGATTGATATATAGAATCTATGGATTAATGATTGTTATTACAGGTTGGTGAAGTCTGTGCAGTTGATGGAGGATATTTAAGAGTGGTAAAATGAGACAGGGCACCAAAAGACTTTATGCATGGAGGAAACAGTGATTAATGAAGCATATGAGGTACGAGATTGTTTAGTGTATCTAAGAACTATTAAATGAATGATTTGGAGTTTTCAAAGGGTTTAAGAACCATGTACATTGTTAGGAGGATGTAGAATGGCAATCAAGTGTCTATGCATGTGTGATATTGGTAAAAGTTTCTAAACTAGTGAAGACAGTGTTACACAATCCTTGGAAGACTGGTAATCAGAGGTTTGGAGGTTTAATCCTTGTTTCAACATGTTTTCATGTTAGATGAAGGTTGATATAGTTTGCACAGGCCTTGGATAAACTTTTGAAGCTTTGACAAAGCTTAGAGACTAGAAAAACAAAAATTATGCCTAAATATACCCTTGCTGGCCTGTACCCTGTCCTAGGGTTTTGAGTAAAGGAAAAATTGCATAACTTCAAAGATATCCATGGAAACTTGTTAAATTTTGGTGAGCAGGGACTGATAGGGTTAAGGATGATGTGTGAAAATTTTCAGGAGGAATGGAGTAGGTTTGCTAGGTTAAAAAGTCAAAACTCAGTCATAACAGCCTGTACCTTGTTTTGGGGGGTTTACTCAAGGAATTTTGATTAAATGAACTTAGTTTCTTTGTTGTTCTTGAAACTTGTATTGCAGGTGCATGAAGGTGTGAAAAAGGCGTAAGGGGGTTTGAGGAAGACCTATAAGTTGATTCAAGAGGAGAAAACCAATATCTATAGATGTCACAGTCTAGAGACCAAGGATCATGACAATCTAAAAGAGAAGTGAACTATTAAGAAGTAAAACATCTAGAGAAGACTTGGAACATGTTTAAATAGATTACGAGAGATGGAAACAAACTTAAGTGGAAAACCAAGGAAGGTAAGGTGTTTTTGTAGAAAAACTAGAAAAAGACAGTCTAAACCCTCTTGTGACAGTCCATGGAGAAAGATTCCTAATTTTGTACATACATTTGCTACTAGCGACCTAGATGGTAACCGAGGTATGAATATATAAATGAGAAATATGAGGGAGAGGCATTCTAACAGGGTAAAGTGATTGATTTTCGGTATGAAACTTGTAGAAAGATAGAGCAGTGTATGAGGAATGCAACATGGTGTAAGAACAAGAATACAAGGATGTGAACAAAAGAGAAAGTTAGAAGAGTGAGTGGAGTTGAATGCTAAGAAGATCCTGTGTGAAGTTGTCATAAGGTGGGTACAGAGAATATAACAACCTATGATCAAGATAAAAGCCAAAAATTTGAAACTCAGTTGAAGACCTAACAAAGACTAGATAGGCCTAATAGGGCTAATTCGGAAGGTAAAAATGGTGTTGGGAGAAAACGATGAGGAGTTGGCTCATGAAACCTTCCACGAAGCAAAGGGATAAAGGGTGTTTGAAAATGTGATTAGTTCTTCAAGAAAATTTATAGAATGTTCTGAGCATCAAGACTTGTACTAAAACAAGACTACTAGAGAAGGGCTAATAGAAAACGTTAGAGAGAAAATAACTTTTGTTTGGCTTAGAGATGGGTTCTGAAACTTTGGCATAAGCTAAAAATCCTTAAAAGGTATTAAAAAAGTTTGGCAGTCAACCTTAGTTCATTGGGAAGTGTTTTGGACTACAAGATTTGGAGTTAAGAAGGGCTAGAAGCTAGTGAGATAGATTAATAAGGTAAATAATGTAAAATGATGTTGTGATTCTTCTTGATGGTGTTAATCATGTCTGAATGGTGTTTCAAAGAAGGTGTAAGGTTTGGTGTTTGAAAGCAAATTTGCCTTCTTGAACTAGGCATGTTTTGTTGATTTTTTGTTACTAACTTGGTTGATTGATTTGAGAACTTGACCCCTCTTACATCTATGGGGTAGGTTTTAGGTAGGATAATAGAATTGGACGATCATGGACTCAATTGCATAAGGGATTTCTCAAGTTGAATTTTGATGAAGTTGCAAAAGGCAACCCGAATCATGTAGGAAGTGGGGGAGTCTTCTAGGATGAATTAGGTCAGTCCAAGCTAGTATTTACTTTTAATGTAGACATTAGAACAAATACTTAGGATGAATATTTAGCCTCATTAAAGGGTCTAGTACAGTGCCTCAAAAATGTTAGAAACACCTCATGGTAGAAGGAGACTAGAAAATTTACATTAATGGTACGACTAATGTTAAAAAATTGAGTCATGGTATCTTAGCATAATATGAGATGACTCCTACAGACTCGCGGACCGACTTTAAAAAGTACACTTTAAGCATACCAAAAAAATTAAGAATCAACTGCGGATAAAGTAACTAATCTCGGAATGAACTTCTTAGACTCTTTAGGAGAAATGATTCAATATTGGATCGATGACCTATCACTAGAAATAAGGGCATTGGTAGTCAATGATGCAAGATCCTTATTTTCTATATAAGGATTGAGGGGTAATTATAAAACTATCATTTATTGGTATGATTCCTCCAATCCAAGGAAGGATCTATTTGGATCTTAGATATTATGAAAAGGAGTATCATTAATTGACAGTTGCATGACTAGCTCAACTAGTCATTCCACACTATTTCATGAGTTCTTAAACACCAATTAATATACCCTATGCTAGAAAAAAGAATGCATAAATTATTGAACACAAATTAATATAGAGTAAACTTAAATTAAATTAATCAAAATAAAGAGATAGGATATTAATTAAACTTACAAATTCAACTACCACTCCTTTAACACATTTTAGGCTAGTGCCATGAGTAACATGGTTCATTTGAACCCTCTTTTATGTAGCCTTTAGATGCCTACTTTTTTTATTTTATTTGCAGCCTTATTTTGATTGCTCTCCCATTTATAAATTAAAAAAATTCATCCCCTTTTTTATAATGACTGGTACATTTGATTTTCATTGGGCTTTGGGGATGCTTTTTATTTTCTTGTAGCCCCCATCTTTTTCCCTTCTCAATGCATCCTCCATCCAGTACCTTCTTTTTAAAACAAATTTGGCTCGCATTCTCTAGCCAACAATGATAAATTTAAGAAACAACCCCTAATTTTTTCTATAAAATCCTGACTAATTGCATTACTTTTCGTGGTGAATCTCTCAATTTTCTTGAAAAAATTATTAATTTTCCTTGTGTCTTTATGCACATTATTAGAAATTTGTATAGAATTTTGGCGAATACTAGATAAGGGAATTAATTACCATAGTGAATCTTTCCTTTAAAAAAATGTCTTCCTATATATATTTTAAAATTAACTTGGGCTAACCATAAAATTAAATGTTTCTAAATTATGGGTCCATCAATATGCGTATAGTTGGTAGGCGTAGTCCCCCATGTATTCTTTTGTTTTTTGTAATGTTGAAGTGGGGCCTTGGGGTGGCAGGCACCCATGGGGTCAAGGGGCAACAACCCTCACGGTGGTCAAGAGAGTAGTGCCCCCTCACGAGGTTTGGGGACACCAACCCTGATGCGCTCCACTATCATTTACAGGCATGATTTCTCTAACATAAGGAAGGATCTATTCAGATCTTAGATATTATGAAAAGGAGTATCATTAATTGACACATGCATGATTAGCTTGACTAGTCATTCCACATCATTTTGTGAAAGCCTAAATTCATTTTGTGGCTCATAACACATGAGAGGTCAAAGAGAAAACACCACAAATGCGGCAAGGAAAACCTAGAATTTCAAACTGCCTCTCCCAAATTTTAGATGGCCCTTACAAAGAGGAAGTCAATGAAGCACAAAGAGGTCCTCATCTGAGCCAAGAAGAAAAGATTCACAGGGAAAATAATGGGCAATTCCTTCACCAAGATTTAAGCCAAGGAAATTAAAAATCCTTGGATGAGGATATGGATGGAAAAGGTCTGGGCAATGGAAAAGTAATGAGAATGTTTTAATATCAATGAGCTCAAGGGCCTCACGAAGATCCTCCTATCTAATCCCAACCGATCCATTGACAAAAGGAATGTGTTTGCAATGGCCCAAAACTTGAATACAACTAATATCTTGTCTAGTGTTTTTGAGGGGTTTCCTACTACACAAGGACCACATAGATTTGGGAGTGACTATGTTTACAAACTAAGGGGAGAGCAACTTTTACTTCCACACTACGGTCTATAAGGGATTCTACAAGGTTAGGAGATGGTTGAGACTTTGAGTATTCAATTCTCCCCCGTAACTCAAGTCAGCTTGATCTTTTCCCTTTTGATTCGTCTTTAGAGAAAGTGTAGGAGGTAATTTTCATTGATTGAAGGTGTTATGGGCTAAGATTTTTTTTAATTTTTTCATTGTCATTCAATCAAAGGCTAACATAATTTTCCTTGGCTTGATTTTTCAAGTATGGGCTAGGCACTATTTTGTAATCATATAAACCCATCGACAACTTTGTTTTAAGGTGCCTAAGTACAAAGTGTTTATGTATGTATGTATGCGAATACATTTTTCTCGAGTATTGTTGGCGAGAAAATTTGTTGGAGGACAAACTTGTGGATTTCTTGCCAACGCTTTGGGAATCTAAGTCCCTTTATTTAATCGGTACAGCTACCGTATATGTATGTGTGAGAAAATGTGGCCTTTTGACTGGGGATCCAATAGAGGCACTCCACTGGCCCTACGGCAAAGCTAGCTGTAGTGCCCACGTTTTTATAGCTCCAGTTATCTGTTGGTTCCTTTATGCCTAGAGATGTTTTGATTGAGACTCTGATAGACTTTGGACATTTTACTATGATATTTTATCCTCATGGACATTATGGCATTTTGGGCGCGTAGCGCCAATTGGACTAGATTCGTATATTGATATATTTCTTATGTTGTTGATGACACTAACAAGGTTATATGATAGATTTATTGGCTAGATGTTAGTCTCTTGTGGTTGATTTTATTAATGATATAGTGTTTTGGATTTAATGATGGTAATTTTCATGCTAACCTAAGTGTATGTCGTTGCAATTTTATTTGGTGGTGATTCATGGCAAACTATGTGAATAATTGTATGCATTGCACTATCAATTGTTTACTAATGTTAGGACATTATAAGTTAGATTGAATTTGTGATGTGTAGATGATGTTTATTATATTGGACAGATGCGGTTAATGTGTGCAATGAGTGTGCAGGTGACAGGTATAGGAGAGCATGGGTTTCAGGGCAGCTACGCAATTGTGCACGAGCGGCCCATGGGTTGAGTCCTAACCATGCTAAATGTTTGAGGCCTTAGAATAGATGTATTTAATTGGGCACCATGGGTGAACCCTCAATTGTAATGTAATTATGTTTTGTAAAATTAATTAGGTTTAGGGTGTGTTTTATTAAGTAAACTAGCTTAGGGGTTTAATGATCTTATCTTAAGTTAAGTGTTGGTTTTGGGAATGTGTGTGTGTGATTGGTAGAAGGGATTGGGGACCACATGTGAACCTTGGGTGGACCCCACACCCTCTACCCTTGTGCCCAAGCATGCCAAACCCGAAATTGGGTTATTTTGGGCATTTTTAGGGACCCCTTTTGAGTTTAGGAGTTCCCTTAGCATGAAAATGGGCCCTTGGACCCTACCTAATAGGTAGGGGGCTTATTTCCAAGGTTTGGAGGGAGTTTCCCTCCCATTTTGCCCTCCTTAGTCACCATCCATGTAAGATGGTTGGTTTGTGTGTTTTTGTTAAAAGTTGCTCCACTTTGTTTTATTTTAGTTTTTAGTATTTTGGGTGATAAGGGCTAAAATGTGAGTTTACTCTTACTTATTTGGTTGTTGGAATCTTTGACTCTTGAGAGGAGAGGGGGTGACACTTGTCACTTTCGTATTGGTGAGGAAACTTTTGAGTTCATCTTCTTATTCTTCCTCATTTGGAAGGAATGGGTCTTCTTGGTTCATTTTTTTAGGAGAACTTGGAGAATTTCGGGAGCTTGGAGGTGAGCTTGGACAAAGGGAAAAGCTTAGAGACTTGGAAAGAATTGTAGAGGTAGGATTCTTACCCTTTTTATTTCTTAGTTATGCTTATCTTGTTAAGTATGCTTGATCAATGAAATGGTGTGTGTGAAATGATGTGTTGTGAAGTTGTATGGTGAATGTAGTTGTTTGATTGTTCTTGTTGTTTTCTTTGTTTTCTCTCCACCATCATTTGGATTGATGGTTTTTGGAGAATGTAGGGGAAAGAGAGAGGGATTTCCCTCTCAAACCTCATGGTTGTTTGGTTAAGCCATGAAGGTCCCTTCTCATCCCCTCATATGGTTTAAGGTGGGAGAAAGGTTCATATGGCTTGAACCTTTCCCATTCTTGGTGAGGAAACCCTTTTGGGTTTGAAAATCCTCCCAAGAAGGATTTCTATAGCATAAAGGAGGAATAAGGAGTATGATTGATTAGGAGATATAATGAGTTTTGTAAGCATTTTTTTTTTGTTGGTGCTCCTATGGTTGGACACCTTTGAGTTGGGCATCCTACTCCTTCTCTTCCCCCTTGTGAGGTTGACCTTGTTATCCTCATGTTGTTGTTTTATCATTTGTAGTTTGTCTAAGTGTTAAATGGTCTTATGTTTTTTTTGTGTGTTTTATCCCCTTCATACTTGTGTACATTGTGGAAGTTTGTTCATCTCTTTCATGGGCTTAGGGGAAGTTAGCATGGCTTCCAACCATGGAAAGGCATGTGATGATGCCTATTGGTTGGGTGGTAAACAAACATTCTCTCCCCTTTTGGGTTTGAAAATCCTTCCAAAAAGGATTTCTATAGCAGAAAGGAGGAATAAGGAGGATGATTGATTAGGAAATATAAGGAGTTTTATAAGCATGTTTTTTTTGTTGGTGCTCCTATGGTTGGACACCTTTGAGTTGGGCATCCTACTCCTTCTCTTCCCCCTTGTGAGGTTGACCTTGTTATCCTCATGTTGTTGTTTTATCATTTGTAGTTTGTCTAAGTGTTAAATGGTCTTATATTTTTCTTGTGTGTTTTATCCCCTTCATACTTGTGCACATTGTGGAAGTTTGTTCCTCTCTCCCATGGGCTTGGGGGAGGCTAGCATGGCTTCCAACCATGGAAAGGCATGTGATGATGCCTATTGGTTGGGTGGTAAATAAACATTCTCTCCCCTTTTGGGTTTAAAAATCCTCCCAAGAAAGATTTCTATAGCATAACGGAGGAATAATGAGGATGATTGATTAGGAGATATAAGGAGTTTTGTAAGCATGTTTTTTTTGTTGGTGCTCCTATGGTTGGACACCTTTGAGTTGGGCATCCTACTCCTTCTCTTCCCCCTTGTGAGGTTGACTTTGTTATCCTCGTGTTGTTGTTTTATCATTTGTAGTTTGTCTAAGTGTTAAATGGTCTTATGTTTTTCTTGTGTGTTTTATCCCCTTCATACTTGTGCACATTGTGGAAGTTTGTTTCTCTCTCCCATGGGCTTGGGGGAGGCTAGCATGGCTTCCAACCATGGAAAGACATGTGATGATGCCTATTGGTTGGGTGGTAAACAAACATTCTTTTTTTTTTCAACACTCTTAGAAGGTCACTCAAGGTGGAGACTCAATAATGAAATTTCAGTTGGAGTGGTGACTTTGTTTCTTGTATCCTCAAAATCATTTTAAGGATTACACCTCATTGTAACTATGTTATATGGTTTATTGTGGATAGCCTCTTTCTTTTAAGCTCATCCTATTGTGATTTGAAAGTCTTGTAATAACATATCTCTTTTGTCTTGTAACCTATCTCTATTAAAAAAAAAAGATTACTACATAGGATCATGAGTTCTTCATTTTACTTGTCTTCATTTGTAATGATTGTTGGGTTTGAAATCTGTAAAATATAGTTATGCATTACATATTAAATCTTAAATTTTAGTGTGTTTCCTTTTTAAAAAAATGATTTTTTTTTATGGCACTACATTTTGGTATCAGAGCCGTGGTTCAAACACATGGACTCTTTGGCTAATTTATGTTTTAGTTATCTCATTGTTTTATATATATATATATTTCTTGTTGTTGTTAGATCTCCCTCTTGTAGAAATATGCATTAATTATTGAGTAATTTTGTTGAAGGAAACATAGTGTACATGAAGCTTGAGGGTTAATTTCATATCAATATAAATTAACATCGTTTTAGTAGGTCCTTCTTACAAATTTTGGTAGCTTTCTATAATGAAAAGAAATTAGCCCTCTCTTACTACTTTCCTTGAGAAAACCCAATAATTTATCTTATTAGTAAAACAAATGTGAGTTGGTTTTTGCATTTGAATATTGTAAACATATTTCTAACCTCCATCCTACTTTCTACTATATTTTTATTTTATCACTTAAATGAGAAAATCATTTTAATATAGATTGTTTAGTTATGTATTTTACTTGTGATAAAAGGGGACGGGGGGGGGGGGGGATTTAATGTGTGCGTGTGTGTGTGTGTATATATATATATATATATATATATATATATATAAAATAAAGTGTTTAGTAGAAAATAATAATAAATAAAAGTTAATATATTATTATATAACATATGAGAATACAACATATATTTTATATATGTAGCAATACAGTTATATATAATATATATTAAATGTGTTTTTATATATATAATTTTTAAATATATATATATATAATATAGTTTTTAGAAATATATAGTTTTAAAAACAAAGGGTATAATTTAAAAGTATAAATTTAAAAAAATATAAATAAAATATATATTAAAAAAAAAGACTGTACTGTGGGGGGGCTGAACCCCCCCCCCCCCCCGTAGCCCCAAAAAAACCTGTCACTCCTACCTCCCGGACTCTCCAAAGGACCCCCCAACCCCACGCGGACCCAACCCTACCCCCCGCGGACCCCCAACCCTGTTTCCTCTGTAGCTCCAACCCCACGCTGCCCCTCCCCCAAACCCCTATTCCCCCTACCCCCATGCACCCTGTATACCCCTTGCCTACGCCCTCCCACGTGTCTTTCCCCCACCATCCACCCTGCTTTCCTGCGCAGCGACCCGACTGCCCTTCACACGCCCCTGGCCGTACCTTTCCACCACTGCGCTCTTTCCTCGCTCTGCCGCTGGGCAAGCAGTAGCAAAAAAAAAAATAAATTAATAAAACCCAATATATATATATATATGTAGCCGACCCCTTTGGGGTTTAAGAAAAAAAATAAAAATTATATATATATATATATATATATATATATATATATATATATATATATATATATATATATATATATATATGGAGTAAACAAAAAAAAAAGTGTGTTTATCTTCATTGTATGAACCTACAATCAATACAATGCAAGATCCAAAAAAAAAAAACTCCATAGCTCCTCCACCTGCATTGACAAGGAAAAATTCCATGGAATCAATCCCCCATAGTTCTTCAACCTGCTCATTCAAAAGAAAATACAAAACAAATGAGAAAAGAATAGAGGGGAAGAGAAACATAGAGAAATTTAGGGAATTTTTAGGGTAGATTCAAAATCAATGGCCAAAATTAAAATTGATCCTAGGGTCCTCCTTCAATCCTACCTTGTTTTAAGTCATGATATTTTAATGGGAATGTAAATTAACCTTTGGTGGTGTGTGGGTAAAATTAATAAAAAGGGGGAAGACTAATTTATGCAAGGGGTGTAAACTTTTGTTTAAGACCCTAGGGAGTTTAATACAATAAAATAATTAAATTATTGTGGGATAGTATTAATTTATTTCAGGAAAATTAATAATTATTATAAATTAATTATTAATGGGAAGGGGCATTGCTTTTGGTGTTACATTATATAATGATAATAACAACAATAATAATAATAATTAAAAAAAAGGGTTTTTAAAATATATATATATATTTTTATCTTGGGTTTAGGATGGCACCCAAGAGGGGATGATTGGCTCAAGGTTTGAGACATAGTGCACCTACGCGAGAGCCGTTGGCCTGTGATTTTGGGCCTTAATATTAGAGACATGTAGCAGCTGATAGGTGTCATACAGGAGTGTCTTCCCCCACCATAGGTGCCAAGAGAGGAGGATATTCAGTTGGGGGATGAGGAGTTGATTGGCGAGGACGCACATCCAGAGCCACCTGAGCACGACATTCTGAGATGAGAGAGGTCACGCAGCCCTTCCATCCTTGGCGAGAGGGTGGCCTCGTTTCGTCACAGCCGATCACACAGCTTCGAGGGACCATTTGGAGATAGGTGACCTCTTTCACCTGTTAGACCACATCCCTAGGATAGAGACATTGGCAGTGTGATTCGAGACTTTCTTCACCTTCAGCCACCTACGTTTACTGGTTTGACAGATGGATTTGGGGTAGAGTCCTAGCTCCTTAGCCTGGATAGCTGCTT
Source organism: Taxus chinensis (assembly GCA_019776745.2). Taxonomy (NCBI): domain Eukaryota; kingdom Viridiplantae; phylum Streptophyta; class Pinopsida; order Cupressales; family Taxaceae; genus Taxus; species Taxus chinensis. The sequence goes on along the minus strand of CM034146.1, from coordinate 261,113,241 downwards.
TGGCTTGCACTCTCATGAGAGCAATGTCAAAGCTAGGTTCGCCATACACCTTCTCCGAGATGCAGCAGACATTTGGTGGAGGAATGAGGAGTAGAAGCTCCATTTGACTCGAGATACAGTGACCTGGGAGTTATTTGAGGAGTGGTTCAGGGCCCAGTATATGTCAGAGCATTTTGTACAGAAGAGGATCGATGAATTTCACGACTTATGACAGGGATCTGGCTCAGTGGCGTAGTATGAGAGCAAGTTCTTGGATCTCTTGCAGTATGTAGACTACCTACAAGATGATAAGTTGTAGGTAAACAGGTTCATTCGGGTCTTGAATGCAGATATGGCAGGAGCTATTAGGATGTTATCTCCTCCCACGTTCGAGAAGGCAGTTGAGAAGGCCTACTTGGCTGAGGAGAATAGGACCAAGGCACAGGAGCACCGAGATAGAAACAAGAGCAAGTTCCAGGATAGGATTCAGGAATTTCAGAGTCAGAGAGCATGGGGAGTAGTACCACCCCCTAGAGGAGGATTCTGGTCTTTTCTAGCAGCATTGAGATCCCCTCCACACCCATCACAGTAGACACAGCATCAGGGAAACCAACATCAAAGGGGAAGACCGACTCAGAGTTTTCAACGAGGTGGGTCTAGAGGTGGTTTTGGTGGATCTAGAGATAGGAGGATGGGTACTCATCACTCACAGCCAGCCCTCTCGCAGCAGTCTGCTAGGGTTGGACCAGCAGGTTCAGTTTTCTAGAGTACAGGAGGGACCCCATCTCAGAGGGGTACAGGAGGATGTTTTATTTGTGGGGCTCCAGACCATTATGTGCGTGTGTGTCCACACAAGCCCACTACTACAGATATGTAGAGAGCCCCTAGATTCGAATAGACGGTGGGTGACGTGGGAAGAACCCATCGTGTGTATGTAGTGGTTGACAACCACCAGGCTGAGCATCAGGCCACAGGCATTAAGACAATAGGTACTATCAAGGGTATTTCTGTCACAGTACTTTTTGATTCAGGTGCTTCAGTATCTTTTGTATCTCCTTCTGTAGTGGACCAGTGTGGGCTAGTGGTGGCTAGGTAACCAGATAGTTGGTAGGTTGAGTTGGCCTCTGGGCCTAAACTTGCCGTGGACTCGTGTGTGGAGAGTTATGTACTTGACTTGGGAGTCTTCTCCACTATGCTTGACCTCTGAGTTATTCCTTTAGTATCCTATTAGGTAGTGTTGGGTATGGATTGGCTCGAGGCTCATCGAGCTAAGCTGGATTGTAGAAATAAGGTCATTGAGTGTCAGGATGATTTGGGTAGTGCCGTTGTGATTTCAGGGATGTACAGACCCATTTCCTTGCGTATGATCTCAGCTAAGAAACTCAAGTGGAGCATGTGTAAGGGTCACCAGTTGTTTGCTATCACTATCAGTGATCATTCAGACAGTACTCTAGAGCATTCACCCCTTGATGATCAGGCAGTTTTGAAGGAGTATGCAGATGTGTTTCTAGGGGAGCTTCCTGGTTTACCACCTAGTAGGGAGGTGAACTTCACCATTGACTTAGTGCCTAGATACGCACCAGTTTCTAGGGCACCCTATTGGATGACAACTTCAGAGCTTTATGAGCTTAAGATTCAGTTAGAGTTGTTAGAGAAGGGTCTCATTCACCCTAGTGTATCTCCTTGGGGAGCGCCAGTCATATTTGTGAAGAAGAAGGATGGTTCTCTTAGGCTTTGTGTAGATTTCAGACAGCTCAACAAAGTCACAATAAAAAAAACCGTTATATCCACTCCCTAGGATTGATGACTTGTTTGATCAAGATGCGGGGAGGGGAGAGTGTTCTCCAAAATCGATCTCAAGTCAGGGGTACCATCAGTTGCGCATTTCAGATGCAGACATTCATAAGACAGCATTTCGCACACGTTATGGGCATTATGAGTTCACAGTGGTTCCATTTGGTTTGACCAATGCCCCAGCTGTCTTCATGAGCCTCATGAATGGAGTATTCAGGACATTTCTGGATCACTTTGTCTTAGTGTTCCTTGATGACATATTGATTATTCTCGTTCCGAGGAGGAACACATGAGGAGCATTTGAGGTAGGTACTTCAGGTTTTGAGAGAGCAGAAGTTGTATGGGAACTTGGAAAAATGCAGCTTCTTTCAGACAGAGATTCAGTACTTGGGTCATATCATATCAGGCGAGGGTATCTCTGTAGATCCCTCTAAGATTCAGGCTATCTTGGATTGGCCAGCACCCACATCAGTCACTGAGGTGAGGAGCTTCATGGGTTTAGCAGGGTATTACCGCAGGTTTGTGCAGGACTTTTCTAGGATTGCTCACCCTATTACTTCTCTTCAGAGGAAAGGGAAGAAGTTTGATTGGTCAGAAAAATGTGAGCAGGCCTTTCAGTTGCTTAAGGAAAGGTTAACCACGGCGCCCATCTTAGCAGTTCCAGACCCGACAGAGGATTTTTGTTTTTTGCACTGATGCATCACTAGAGGGTTTGGGAGCAGTTCTTATGCAGGAGCGTCGGGTTATTGCTTTTGAGTCTCGTAAGCTCAAGGACTATGAGCTTAAATTACTATCCTACTCATGACTTAGAGCTTGCAGCAGTTGTTCATCATGCACTTGTGCATTGGCAACATTTCCTTTTGGGTAGACCTTTCATCTTGAGGACGGGTCATTATAGTTTACAGCATATCTTCTCTCAGCCGAACCTCAACGCTCGTCAATGGCGTTGGATGGAGTTCCTATGTGAGTATGACATGGAGGTTTAGTATATCAAAGGGAAAGGAAAATGTTGTTGCAGATGCACTTAGTAGACGACGGCATGTGCTTGCTTCTTTGACACTTCAGTCAGATTTGAGAGGCAGGATACTTGAGCATCTCCTTCCAGAGGACAGGTTTTATGAGGGTGCTAGACAGATGTTGGATTCTCAGGGTTCTTTTGAGGGCAGATATATTGGGGATGCATTTAGAGTCAGATGGTTTGCTTCGGTTCCATAGGGCGCATTTATGTGCCTAAGGCAGGTGATCTGCGTAGTTTTTTCATCCTTACTAGAGGCTCATCGAGCCCCATATGCAGCACATCCAGGAGTGAGTGAAGAAGATGCATGCCGATTTGAGAGAGTTATATTATTGGCCAGGTCTTTCGTCGGGACATAGCAGATTTTGTAGCACGTTGTCTTGAGTGTCAGAGAGTCAAGGCAGAGCATTCTCATCCCGCAGGACTTTATACCCTCATGATATTCCCGAGTGGAAATGGGATGTGATCTCCATGGATTTCATAGTAGGACTTCCTATGTCCTCTTATCGTCATGATGCCATTATGGTCACTGTGGATAAGTTGACCAAGGTTGCGCATTTCTCGCCCAACCAAGGTCACCTATAATGCACAGGCCATCGCCAAGGTGTTTATGGAGGACATTGTTAGATTGCATGGGATTCCGAAGACGATCATCAATGACAGAGACACCATCTACACATCAGTTTTCTGGACTTCTTTTTAGGAGGCCTTGGGTACACAGATTAATTTCAGTTCGGCATATCATCCAGAGACAGATGGGCAGACAGAGAGGGTTAATCAGGTTCTTGAGGACATGTTGAGGATGTATGTGATGGACCAGCAGAAGAAGTGGGAAGATTATTTGCATTTAGTTGAGTTTTGCCTACAATAACAGTTATCATAGCTCCATTGGCATGGCTCCCTATCAGGCTTTGTATGGACGACCTTGCAGGACACCTTTGAGCTGGGATAGACTAGATGACAGGATTATTTTGGGGCCAGCTTATCTTCAGGATTTAGAGCAGCAGGTTGTTCTGATTAGACAGCGTCTTGAGCAGGCTAGAGCACGCCAAAAGGCGTATGCAGACACCAAGAGGATTGATCGTCACTTCTCAGTGGGTGACAAAGTCTTCTTGAGGGTTCGTAGAGAAAGTGTAAGTGTTAGGAGGGTTTACTTTTTCATTGGATTGAAGGTGTTATTGGGCTAAGATTTTTTTTAATTTTTTCATTGTCATTCAATCAAAAGGCTAACATAATTTTTCCTGGCTTGATTTTCAAGTATGGGCTAGGCACTATTTTGTAATCATATAAACCCATCGACAACTTTGGTTTTAAGGTGGCCTAAGTACAAAGTGGCAGTGGAGATTAGAGCTCATACGCATACTGGAGCACCGGAGGTTGGCCCGTCGGGGTCAAGATTTGGACAAGGTTAGAGTGCAATGGGACCGATATAAGGAGTCATTAGCTACCTAGGAGGATGCTACACCACTGAGGGCTAGATATCCCTATCTCTTCTAATGACTTCTAGGAGAAAGTCTAATTCTAGGAGAGGGGGATGTAGTGACCACATTTTTATAGCTCTAGTTATTTATTAGTTCCTTTATGCATAGACATATTTTGATTGAGACTCTGATAGATTTTGGACATTTTACTATGATATTTTATCCTCATGGACATTATGGTATTTTGGGCACGTAGCGCCAATTGGACTAGATTCGTATACTTATATATTCTTATGATGTTGATGACACTAACAGGTTTATATGATAGATCTATTGGTTAGATTATGGTTCTTGTGTTTGATTTGATTAATGATATAGATTTCTGGATTTAATAACGGTAATTTTCATGCTAGCCTAAGTGTATGTTGTTGCAATTTAATTTGTGGGTGATTCATGGCAAACTATGTGAATAATTGTATGCATTTCACTATCAATTGTAAAATTATGTTAGGAAATTATAAGTTTGATTGAAATTGTGATGTGTGGATGATGTTTGTTATATTGGACAGATGTAGTTAATGTGTGCAATGAGTGTGCAGGTGACAGGTATAGGAGAGCATGGGTTTTAGGGCAGCTACGCAATTGTGCACAAGCGGCTCACAGGCTGAGTCCTAACCATGCTAAATGTTTGAGGCCTTAGATTAGATGAATTTAATTGGGCACCATGGGTGAACCCTCAATTGTAATGTAATTACATGTCTTGTAAAATAAATTACGTTTAGAGTGTGTTTTATTAAGTAAACTATTTTAGGGGTTTAATGATCTCATTTTATTTTAGTGATGGTTTTGGGTAAGTGTGCGTGTGTTGGTAGAAGGGATTGGGGACCACATGTGAACCTTGGGTGGACCCCACACCCTCTACCCCTGTGCCCAAGCATGTCAAACCCGAAATTGGGTTATTTTGGGTATTTTTAGGGACCCCTTTTGAGTTTCGGAGTTCCCTTAGCATGAAAATAGGCCCTTGGACCCTACCTAATATGTAGGGGGCTTATTTCCAAGGTTTGGAGGGAGTTGTCTCATTTTTCCCTCCTTAGTCACCATCCATGTAAGATGGTTGATTTGTGTGTAATTGTTAAAAGTTGCTCCACTTTGTTTTATTTTAGTTAATGTATTTTGGGTGATAAGGGATAAAACGTGAGTTTATTCTTACTTATTTGGTTTTTGGAATCTTTGAATCTTAAGAAGAGAGGGGGTGACACTTGTCACCTTCCTGTTGGTGAGGAAATTTTTGGGTTCCTCTTTTTATTCTTCCTCATGTGGAAGGAAGGGGTCTTCTTGGTTCATTTTTTTTGGGAGCACTTGGAGAATTTTGGGAGCTTGTAGGTGAGATTGGACAAAGGGAAAAACTTAGAGACTTGGAAAGCATTGTAGAGGTAGGATTCTTACCCTTTTTCTTTCTTAGTTGTGCTTATCTTGTTAACTATGCTTGATCAATAAAATGGTGTGTATGAAATGTTGTGTTGTGAAGTTGTATGGTGAATATAGTTGTTTGATTGTTCTTGTTGTTTTCTTTGTTTTCTCTCCACCATCATTTGGATTCATCGTTTTTGGAGAATGTAGGGGAAGAGAAATGGATTTCCCTCTCAAACCTCATGGTTGTTGGTCAAGCCATGAATGTACCTTCTCATCCCCTCATATGGTTTGAGGTGGGAGAAAGGTCCATATGGCTTGAACCTTTCCTCATTCTTGGTGAGGAAACCCTTTTGGGTTTGAAAATCCTCCCAAGAAGGATTTCTATGGCATAAAGGAGGAATAAGCAGGATGAATGATTAGGAGGTATAAGGATTTTTGTATACAAATTTTTTTGGTTGGTGCTCCTATGGTTGGACACCTTTGATTTGGGCATTATACTTTCTCTCTTCCCCCTTTTGAGGTTGACCTTGTTATCCTCATGTGGTTGTTTTCATTGTGTAGTAGGTCTAAGTGGTTAAATGTTCTTAAGTTTTCTTATTGTGTGTTTATCCCCATTATACTTGTGCACATTGTGGAAGTTTGTTCCTCTCTCTCATGGGCTCTGGGGGAGGCTAGCATGGCTTCTAACCATGGAAAGACATGTGATGATGCCTATTGGTTGGGTGGTAAACAAGAATTCTCTCTTATTTCAACACTCTTAGAAGGACACTCAAGGTGGAGACTCAATAATCAAATTTTAGTTGGAGTGGTGACTTTGTTTCTTGTATCCTCAAAATCATTTTGTGAGGATTACCTCATGTTGTAACTATGTAGTTTGTCTATGTTATGGTTGATCACTTTTCTTGTGGATAGCCTCTTCTTTGCGTACTTATTGTTTCTTGAAACTCATCCTATTGTTACATTTGAAAGTCTAATGGTTGAGTGGTCAAATAAACATGCCTCTTTTATTCTTCCCAATGTAACCTATCATCTATTGTGTTGTTTAGGAAATAGATTACCACATAAGATCATGAGTTCTTCATTTTACTTGTTTTCATTTGTAATTTGAAGTTGTTTGGTTGAAATCTGTAAAATTTTTTTTTCTATCGCAGGGCTTGGGGGAGGCTAGCATTTCCAACCATGGATGTGATGATGCCTTTGGTTGGGTGGTAAATAAACATTCTCTGTGTTTTCTTTAAAACTCAAAACTCAATTGAAATTTCACTTGGAGTTTTTGTTTCTTGTATCCTCAAAATTATTGTAAAGATTACACCTCATTGTTCTATGTTATATGGTTGATTGTGGATAGCCTCTTCTTGTAAACTCATCCTATTGTGATTTGAAATCTTGTAATTAGTCTTGTAACTTTTATTACAAAAAAAAGACTATACATAAGATCAAGAGTTCTTTATACTTGTCCTTCATTTGTAATGATTGTCTTCTTGAATCTGAAAATCTAGAAATTACTATTAAATCTATTTTAGTGTGCTTCAAAGAAAGTTAAAAATAAAATCAAATGATGGCATTACATTTTGGTAGAGCCGATTTCAAACACACGGGCTCTTTGGGTAATTTCTGTTATAGTTATCTTATTGTTTTGTTTAGCATAATCACGGTTGTTGTTAGATTTTTTAAGAAATCTGAATTTTGATTGTAGTCATTTCGTTGAAGGAAACATAGAAAAGCTTTAGATTAAATTTCACATCAATATTTACCATCCTTTTAGTAGGTCTTCTTGCAAATTTTGGTAGCTTTCTATAATAAAAGAAATTAGTCTTTTACTAATTTCCTTTGAGAAAAGTCCAATTTTATCTTATTAAAAACAAATGTGAATTTTAATATTAAACATATTTCTAACCTCCATCCTACTTGTGAAAGTCTACTATATTTTTATTTTATCACTTAAATGAGAAAATCATTTTAATATAGATTATTTAGTTATATATTTTATTTTGATAAAAGGGGACGGGGGGGGGGGGGATTTAATGTGTGTGTATATATATATATATATATATATATATATATATAAAATATGTTTATATAAAATAATAATAAATAAAAGAAATATATTATATATATATTAACATATATTTTATATATTATAATATATATTAAATGTGTTTTTATATTTATTTAAAAGTAAATATATAGTTTTAAAAATATAAAGTAAAAAAAAAATATAAATTTAAAATATATATATTTTAAAAAAAATAAAAAAAAAATAAAATAAAAAAAAGACTGTGTTGTGGGGGGGGCCGAACCCCCCCCCCCCCGCCCCCAAAAAAACCCCCTGCCTCCTAGACCCCCAAACCCCCAACCCTGTTCCCCTCCATACGGACCCCCAACCCCACGCACCCCTACCCTGCCCCCCATGACCCCCAACCCTGTTTCCCCCGGACCCCTGCCCCTCCCCCACCCCTGTTCCCCTGCCCCCGTGCACCCCGCATACCCCCTGCCTGCACCCTCCCGCGTGTCTTTCCCCCCCATCCACCCACCTGCTGGCCTGTGCAGTGACCCGGCTGCCCTTCACATCGCCCCCACGGCTGCACCCTTCCGCCACCACTGCCCTCCTTCCTCACTGCCGCTGGCAACAACAGCAAAAAAAAATTAATATAATAAAACCCAAAAAAAATAAATATATGCAGCCGACCCCTTTGGGATTTTATAGATATATATATGTATGTATATGTATGTATGTGTGTATGTATATATATATATATTAAACCAAAAAAAATAAAAATGTGTGTTTATCTTCATTGTATAAATCTACAATCAATATAATGCAAGATCAAAAAAAAAACTCCATAGCTCCTCCACCTGCAATGACATGGAAAACTCCATGGAATCAAACCCCCATAGTTTTTAAACCTACTCATTCAAAAGAAAATACAAAATAAATGAGAAAAAAATAGAGAGGAAAAGAAACATAGAGAAATTTAGGGCACTTTTAGGATAGATTCAAAATCAATGGCCAAGATTAAAATGGATCCTAGGGTCCTCCTTCAATCCTACCTTGTTTTAAGTCATGGTATTTTAAAGGGAATGTAAATTAACCTTTGGTGATGTGCGGGTAAAAATTAATAAAAAGGGGGAGGAAGACTAATTTATTTACAAGGGGTGTAGACTTTTATTTATGACCCTAGGGAGTTTAATAGAGTAAAATAATTAAATTATTATTGGGATAGTGTTAATTTATTTCGGGTAAATTAATGATTATTATAAATTAATTATTAACGTGAAGGCTTAAGCACAACATTAGTAATTATTGATCACTTTGGTGTTAAAAATAAAAAAATAAAATAATGATAATAATAATAATTAAAAAAAAAAAATTTTTAAAAAAATTATATATATTTCCGTAATTCTAACTTTTATTTATTTATTTATCTCGGGTTCAGGATGGCACCCAAGAGGGGATGATTGGCTCGAGGTTCGGGACGTAGTGCACCTATGCGAGGAGCCGTCGGCCCCCGATTTTGGGCCTCAGATATTAGAGACCCTGCAGCAGCTGATAGGCGTCGTACAAGAGCGTCTTCCCCCACCGCAGGTGCCGAGAGAGGAGGACATTCAGTTGGGAGACGAGGAGTTGATTGGCGAGGACGCACATCCAGAGCCACCTGAGCACGACATTCTGAGACGAGAGAGGTCACGCAGCCCTTCCATCCTTGGCGAGAGGGTGGCCTCGTTTCGTCACAGCCGATCACACAGCTTCGAGGGACCATTTGGAGATAGGTGACCTCTTTCACCTGTTAGACCACATCACCAGGATAGAGACACAGGCAGTGTGATTCGAGACCTTCTTCGCCTTCAGCCACCTACGTTTACTGGTTCGACAGATGGCTTTGGGGCAGAGTCCTGGCTCCTTAGCTTGGATAGCTGCTTTGGCTTGCACTCTCATGAGAGCAATGTCAAAGCTAGGTTCACCATACACCTCCTCCGAGATGCAGCAGGCATTTGGTGGAGGAATGAGGAGCGGAAGCTCCATTTGACTCGAGATACAGTGACCTGGGAGTTGTTTGAGGAGCGGTTCAGGGCCCGATATATGTCAGAGCATTTTGTGCAGAAGAGGATCGATGAGTTTCACGACTTACGACAGGGTTCTGGCTCAGTGGCGCAGTATGAGAGCCGGTTCTTGGATCTCTTGTAGTATGTAGACTACCTGCAAGACGAGAAATTACAGGTAAACAGGTTCATTCGGGGCCTGAATGCAGATATAGCAGGAGCTGTTAGGATGTTATCTCCTCCCACGCTCGAGAAGGCCGTTGAGAAGGCCTACTTGGCTGAGGAGAATAGGACCAAGGCACAGGAGCACCGAGATAGAAACAAGAGCAAGTTCCAGGACAAGATTCAGGCATTTCAGAGTCAGAGAGCACGGGGAGTAGTACCACCCCCTAGAGGAGGATTCTGGTCTTCTCCAGCAGCATCGAGAGCTCCTCCACACCCATCACAGCAGACACAACATCAGGGACACCAGCATCAGAGGGGTAGACAGACTTAGAGTTTTTAGCGAGGTGGGTCTAGAGGTGGTTTTGGTGGATCTAGAGACAGAAGGCCGGGTACTCATCACTCACAGCCAGCCCGCTCACAGCAGTCTGCTAGGGTTGGACCGGCATGTTCAGTTCGCTAGAGTACATGAGGGACCCCATCTCAGAGGGGTACGGGAGGATATTTTATTTGTGGGGCTTCAGACCATTATGTGCGTATGTGTTCGCATAAGCCCACTACTACAGATATGCAGAGAGATCCTACATCCAAGCAGACAGTGGGTGACGTGGGATGCGCCCATCGTGTATATGCAGCGGTTGACAACCGCCAGGCTGAGCATCAGGCCACAGTCATTGAGACGACAAGTACTATTAGGGGTATTTCTGTCTCAGTACTTTTTGATTCAGGCGCTTCAGACTCTTTTGTATCTCCTTCTGTAGTGGACCAGTGTGGGCTAGTGGTGGCTAGGCAACCAGATAGTTGGCAGGTTGAGTTGGCCTCTGGGGCTAAACTCGCTGTGGACTCGTATGTGGAGAGTTGTGTACTTGACTTGGGAGTCTTCTCCACTACACTTGACCTCCGAGTTATTCCTTTAGGGTCCTATCAGGTAGTGTTGGGTATGGATTGGCTCGAGGCTCATCGAGCCAACGTGGATTGCAAAAAGGTCATTGAGTGTCAGGATGATTTGGGTAGGGCAGTTGTGATTTCAGGGATGCAGAGACCCATTTCCTTGCGTATGATCTCGGTTAAGCAACTCAAGCAGAGCATGCGTAAAGGTTGCCAGTTGTTTGCTATCACTATTAGTGATCGTTCAAACAGTACTCCAGAGCATTCACCCCTTGATGATCACGCAGTTTTGAGGGAGTATGCAGATGTGTTTCCAGGAGAGCTTCCAGGTTTACCACCTAGTAGGGAGGTGGATTTCACCATTGACTTAGTGCCTGGATCCGCACCAGTTTCTAGGGCACCCTATCGGATGACGACTTCAGAGCTTCATGAGCTCAAGATTCAGTTAGAGGAGTTGTTAGAGAAGGGTCTCATTCGCCCTAGTGTATCTCCTTGGGGAGCGCCAATCATATTTGTGAAGAAGGACGGTTCTCTCAGACTTTGTGTAGACTTTAGAGAGCTCAATAAGGTCACCATAAAGAACCATTATCCGCTCCCTAGGATTGATGACTTGTTTGATCAGATGCGGGGAGCTAGAGTGTTCTCCAAAATCGATCTCAAGTCAGGGTATCATCAGTTGCGCATTTCAGATGCAGACATTCATAAGACCACGTTTCGCACACGTTACGGGCATTATGAGTTCACAGTGGTTCCATTTGGTTTGACCAATGCCCCAGCTATCTTCATGAGCCTCATGAATGGAGTATTCAGGGCATTTCTGGATCGCTTTGTTTTAGTGTTCCTTGATGACATTGATTTATTCTCATTCCGAGGAGGAACATGAGGAGCATTTGAGACAGGTACTTCAGGTTTTGAGAGAGCAGAAGTTGTATGGAAACTTGGAAAAATGCAGCTTCTTTCAGACAAAGATTCAGTACTTGGGTCATATCATATCAGGCGAGGGTATCTCCGTGGATTCCTCTAAGATTCAGGCTATCTTGGATTGGCCAGCACCCACATCAGTCACTGAGGTGAGGAGATTCATGGGTTTAGCAGGGTATTACCGCAGGTTTGTACGGGACTTTTCTAGGATTGCTCACCCTATCACTTCTCTTCAGAGGAAAGGGAAGAAGTTTGATTGGTCAGAAAAGTGTGAGCAGGCCTTCAATTTGCTTAAGGAAAGATTAACCATAGCGCCCATCTTAGCAGTTCCAGACCCGACAGAGGATTTTGTTGTTTGCACTGATGCATCACTAGAAGGTTTGGGAGTAGTTCTTATGCAGGAGCGTCGGGTTATTGCTTTTGAGTCTCGTAAGCTCAAGGACTACGAGCTTAACTATCCTACTCATGACTTAGAGCTTGCAGCAGTTGTTCATACACTTGTGCGTTGGCGACATTTCCTTTTGGGTAGACCTTTCATCTTGAGGACAGATCATTGTAGCTTACAACATATCTTCTCTCAGCCAAACCTCAACGCTCGTCAACGGCGTTGGATGGAGTTCCTATGTGAGTATGATATGGAGGTACAGTATATCAAAGGAAAGGAAAATGTTGTTGCAGATGCTTTTAGTAGACGACGACATGTATTTGCTTCATTGACTCTGCAGTCAGATTTGAGAGGCAGGATACTTGAGCATCTTCCAGAGGACAGGTTTTATGAGGGTGCTAGGCAGATGATGGATTCTCAGGGTTCTTTTGAGGGCAGATATTCAGGATGCACGTTAGAATCAAATGGTTTGCTTCAGTTCCATAGGCGCATTTATGTGCCTAAGGCGGGTGATTTGCGTAGTTTCATCCTTACTGAGGCTCATCGAGCCCCATACACAGCACATCCAAGAGTGAAGAAGATGCATGCCAATTTGAGAGAGTTATATTATTGGCCAGGTCTTCGTCGGGACATAGCAGATTTTGTAGCACGTTGTCTTGAGTGTCAGAGAGTCAAGGCAGAGCATTCTCATCCCGTAGGACTCTTATACCCTCATGATATTCCCGAGTGGAAATGGGATGTGATCTCCATGGATTTCATAGTAGGACTCCCTATGTCCTCTTATCGTCATGATGCCATCATGGTCACTGTGGATAAGTTGACCAAGGTTGCGCATTTCTCGCCAACCAAGGTTACCTATAATGCACAGGCCATCACCAAAGTGTTTATGGAGGATATTGTCAGATTGCATGGGATTCCGAAGACGATCATCAATGACAGAGACACCATCTACACATCAGTTTTCTGGACTTCTTTTCAGGAGGCCTTGGGTACACAGATTAATTTCAGTTCGGCATATCATCCAGAGACAGATGGGCAGATAGAGAGGGTTAATCAAGTTCTTGAGGACATGTTGAGAATGTATGTGATGGACCAGCAGAAGAAGTGGGAAGACTATTTGCATTTAGTTGAGTTTTCTTACAACAACAGTTATCATAGCTCCATTGGCATGGCTCCCTATCAGGCTTTGTATGGACGACCTTGCAGGACACCTTTGAGCTGGGACAGACTAGATGACAGGATTATTTTGGGGCCAGCTTATCTTCAGGATTTAGAGCAGCAGGTTGTTCTGATTAGACAGTGTCTTGAGCAGGCTAGAGCATGCCAGAAGGCATATGCGGACACCAAGAGGATCAATCATCACTTCTCAGTGGGTGACAAAGTCTTCTTGAGGGTTCGTCCTCATAAGTGTCCAATCCGATATGGAAAGGGTTCTAAGCTATCGCCTCGTTTTGTGGGGCCTTTTGATATTCTTGAGGTCATCGGTCCAGTTGCCTATCGTCTAGCTTTGCCACCACGCCTTGCACGGGCCCACGATGTTTTTCATGTTTCTGTACTACGTAGATATGTACCTGATGCTTCTCATGTTTTGGATTGGTCGGCATTACAGGTAGAGGACGGAGGACAGTGGAGACTGGAGCCTGTACGCATACTGGAGCACTAGAGGTTGGCCCTTCGGGGTCAAGATTTGGACCAGGTTAGAATGCAGTGGGACCGATATGACGAGTCATCAGCTACCTGGGAGGATGCTACACCACTGAGGGCTAGATATCCCTATCTCTTCCAATGACTTCCAGGAGGAAGTCTAATTCTAGGAGAGGGGGATGTAGTGCCCACGTTTTTATAGCTCCAGTTATCTGTTGGTTCCTTTATGCCTAGACATGTTTTGATTGAGACTCTGATAGACTTTGGACATTTTACTATGATATTTTATCCTCATGGACATTATGGCATTTTGGGCGCGTAGCGCCAATTGGACTAGATTCGTATATTGATATATTTCTTATGATGTTGATGACACTAACAAGGTTATATGATAGATTTATTGGCTAGATGTTAGTCTCTTGTGGTTGATTTGATTAATGATATAGTGTTCTGGATTTAATGATGGTAATTTTCATGCTAACCTAAGTGTATGTCGTTGCAATTTTATTTGGTGGTGATTCATGGCAAACTATGTGAATAATTGTATGCATTGCACTATCAATTGTTTAATAATGTTAGGACATTATAAGTTAGATTGAATTTGTGATATGTAGATGATGTTTATTATATTGGACAGATGCGGTTAATGTGTGCAATGAGTGTGCAGGTGACAGGTATAGGAGAGCATGGGTTTCAGGGCAGCTACGCAATTGTGCACGAGCGGCCCATGGGCTGAGTCCTAACCATGCTAAATGTTTGAGGCCTTAGAATAGATGTATTTAATTGGGCACCATGGGTGAACCCTCAATTGTAATGTAATTATGTTTTGTAAAATTAATTAGGTTTAGGGTGTGTTTTATTAAGTAAACTAGCTTAGGGGTTTAATGATCTCATCTTAAGTTAAGTGTTGGTTTTGGGAATGTGTGTGTGTGTGATTGGTAGAAGGGATTGGGGACCACATGTGAACCTTGGGTGGACCCCACACCCTCTACCCTTGTGCCCAAGCATGCCAAACCCGAAATTGGGTTATTTTGGGCATTTTTAGGGACCCCTTTTGAGTTTGGGAGTTCCCTTAGCATGAAAATGGGCCCTTGGACCCTACCTAATAGGTAGAGGGGCTTATTTCCAAGGTTTGGAGGGAGTTTCCTTCCCATTTTGCCCTCCTTAGTCACCATCCATGTAAGATGGTTGGTTTGTGTGTTTTTGTTAAAAGTTGCTCCACTTTGTTTTATTTTAGTTTTTAGTATTTTGGGTGATAAGGGTTAAAATGTGAGTTTACTCTTACTTATTTGGTTGTTGGAATCTTTGACTCTTGAGAGGAGAGGGGGTGACACTTGTCACTTTCCCATTGGTGAGGAAACTTTTGGGTTCCTCTTCTTATTCTTCCTCATGTGGAAGGAATGGGTCTTCTTAGTTCATTTTTTTTTGGAGCACTTAGAGAATTTTGAGAGCTTAGAGGTGAGCTTGGACAAAGGGAAAAGCTTAGAGACTTGGAAAGCATTGTAGAGGTAGGATTCTTACCCTTTTTCTTTCTTAGTTATGCTTATCTTGTTAATTATGCTTGATCAATGAAATGGTGTGTGTGAAATGATGTGTTGTGAAGTTGTATGGTGAATGTAGTTGTTTGATTGTTCTTGTTGTTTTCTTTGTTTTCTCTCCACCATCATTTGGATTGATGGTTTTTGGAGAATGTAGGGGAAGAGAGGGATTTCCCTCTCAAACCTCATGGTTGTTGGTCAAGTCATGAAAGTCCTTTCTCATCCCCTCATATGGTTTGAGGTGGGAGAAAGGTTCATATGGCTTGAACCTTTCCTCATTCTTGGTGAGGAAACCCTTTTGGGTTTGAAAATCCTCTCAAGAAAGATTTTTATAGCATAAAGGAGGAATAAGGAGGATGATTGATTATGAGATATAAGGAGTTTTGTAAGCATGTTTTTTTTTGTTGGTGCTCCTATCCTTGGACACCTTTGAGTTGGGCATCCACTCCTTCTCTTCCCCCTTGTGAGGTTGACCTTGTTATCCTCCTGTTGTTGTTTTGTTATTTGTAGTTTGTCTAAGTGTTAAATGGTCTTATGTTTTTCTTGTGTGTTTTATCCCCTTCATACTTGTGCACATTGTGAAAGTTTGTTCGTCTCTCCCATGGGCTTGGGGGAGGCTAGCATGGCTTCCAACCATGGAAAGGCATGTGATGATGCCTATTGGCTGGGTGATAAACAAACATTTTTTTTTTTTTTCAACACTCTTAGAAGGTCACTCAAGGTGGAGACTCAATAATGAAATTTCAGTTGGAGTGGTGACTTTGTTTCTTGTATCCTCAAAATCATTGTAAGGATTACACCTCATTGTAACTATGTTATATGGTTGATTGTGGATAGCCTCTTCTTGTAAACTCATCCTATTGTGATTTGAAAGTCTTGTAATAACATATCTCTTTTGTCTTGTAACCTATCTCTATTAAAAAAAAAAAGATTACTACATAAGATCATGAGTTCTTCATTTTACTTGTCTTCATTTGTAATGATTGTTGGGTTTGAAATCTGCAAAATATAGTTATGCATTACATATTAAATCTTAAATTTTAGTGTGTTTCCTTTAAAAAAAATGATTTTTTTTTATGGCACTACACTAGCAATCTTTTGCTAGAGAAGAATTTGTCTGAAGAGCGGGAAAGGGGAGTGAGAAAAGATGTAGGAGAACTAATGTTATAGGTAGAAAATCAGATTCTTGCAGACACTAGTTAGAAGTTTCATCACATGCACTAAAATTAAGAGGAAACAACTTTGCAAGTAGCAATAAGACCAAATAGAATTCGTGATCACCAAGCATCAAGAAACCCCTTAGTCAAAAAAGCTAGAAACTCCTTGTATTAATTGCTCAAACAAAAGTTGTACATAGTAGAGAAATGGAGGAAATTGAGAATTGGGGAATGGAAGAATTCGGCTATCTCCTTTGTTCTCTCAATGCACTTTTGAGTATACAAAACCAATCACCAACCCTTTGAATGGGAATGGCTTTACAATTTATAGGAAGAGAAAATCCTTTTCAAATAACCCCCAATGACACTTCGTATGCCTTGAAACTTTTCACATTCCTAGGAAAACATTAAGTCCCCTTTTATAACTGAAGGGTGACTTATTACATTAGAAAACATTAAGGTATGCGAAAAAGTGCAACCCCAATGCAAGATTAGAATATTGAGGAGAGAGAAAGTTGGGAGGAGAGAAGAGAGAGAGAGAGCAGAAAGAAGGAAGAATGATGTCGATGACGATAGATTCCACCTCTAATAAAGCCCACTGATCATTCCAGATGACTCGATGAAACACTCCAATGTGATGAACTCTGAATCTCCGAACTCTTGCACGCACTGTGAAACTTCCTTTGGATGACATGTGAACACCGTGAACTAAGTGTTTAAAAACACTGTCAAATGACTCATTCGGAGGTCGTGAGTATCACTCATGAAGATCCTCTTCTGAAGGGACTGGAGCCTTGGAACGAATCATGACTCCCTACAATGTTGCCGCATTGCTCGGCTAATTCGGACATGATCCTGATGAAGCATCGTATGAATGGTCTGACGGTGTCGATTGTGAATTCCACCTTCCGCATACTAATTGAAGCATAAAATGAGTGTCAAAAGACATAGTTGACATCCTCACTATCACCTACTATGCATAGTATGATTGTAAAGATTGCATTGTTTTCTCTCTCTTACTCGGAAGCGAAAGGTTGCGCTAGCTTCTGCCCTGTCCATTTATGCTTCATGATTTCTTCATAAAAGGCAACTTACTATTTTTAGTAAATATGAAAAATCAGCTACCTCGAACCTCAACTGGGTGTTGCAACTTAGATTTCCCTTTCTCCCTCATTCCTCTCGTCTTTTGGATCAATTTGCTATTTTTGGCAGGTGCTTGTGAGACCACTTACTATTTTTAGTAAGTGTCAAATTTGGACCAAGGTGAACATTTCGATGGTTTCTCCCTGTAATACAACTCCGGTGCTCACTGCCTCCTTCACAATTGCTTCAGTTGGTGACTTTCCCGAAATAACAGTCTTCTATGTAGAAGAACTGCAATTTTTAGAAAGTGAGCCGTCGGTGGTCGGGCTGTCGTGGAATGAAGTTTTTCGGTATGGGTTTTTGCCCAATATCACCCCTTTGAAATCTTGGACCTACCTGATCAACGGTTTAGGAGATTTTAAAGTTTTAAAATTTTGACCTGACAGCTCTTCTAAACGCGACAACCATTAATGGACCTCTAAAATTGCAGGTCTGGTTTTCTCTTCCGTTTGGGATGAAAACCACGTTTTTGATATGGGTTTTTTATTCTTACTCCGCTTGTGAAATTTCTCTTTGATTCGACTGTTGATTAGATGGGAAATCGAGCTTTTTTCTTCGTTGGGCCGGAAAGAGAAATCCTTCCCTGTGAGTGTTCTGTGCTTCAGAATGAGGATTTGAATGTGAGGTTCTGATGGTTTTCGAGAGAGAAATGAACAACAAAAACCGGTTTGTTGTTTCGTGCACTGGTTTGCAATATTTCTTCGAATCTTTGTTTCACGGCAATGGAGATTTTCACTGTTTCTTCTCTTCATTCTTCGCTTCTTCCTCGTTTGATCAAACCCTCTTCTGAGACCTGTATGTTGTCATGGAGTGGAGGAAAACATTGCTGTGAGGGAGCTGGTTCAAGGTTTAGCAATGGTGGAGTGGTGGTGTGAAGTTACAGAGTGAAGCTGTGCACGAGAGAGTAAGAAGTTAGAAGTTAGAAGCGGGAAGCAGGAAGTAGGAAGGAGGAAGAAATTTCAAACATTTCAAATCGAGGAGTGAGGCACATTTTCATGTCCCTCATGTCCCTTAATCATTAAGGGACGAGAGGGACATCAATTTGCATGCGGCGCCTAATCCCAATATGTGGCGCAGATCGGTGAAGGTTTAAGCCCAAAAAACAAGCTCGAAGCACTAGCAGGTTGGAAACTGGTCGTATGAAGAACCACGGGGCTTTTTCAAAATGGACCAATCAGGGGTGGAGTGCAATTTTGTATCCCCCATGTCCCTTTGCACAAAGGGACAAAGGGGACATCAAATTGCATGGCACATTTTGCGATGACATGTGGCGGAGATCCGACGACAGGGGATGAAGGCTCCACTAGCTCCTGAGGGCTAGAAAACTACTCTTGAAAGGGTCACATGGGTGACCAGGAGTCTCCTTGGGGGCTGGGCGCATTTTTTTGTCTGTGATGTCCCCCAACATAAAGGGACATGATGGACATCAAATTGCACGGCGCGACAGAAGCCGCCACTTGTCATGATTTGCACGAGCGAGGGAATGAGGTTGACAAGCACCTGGGAGCTAAACTGGCAGTCCGAGAGGTCATATGGGGATCTAGAGGGCTTTTAGGGGCTAGGTGCATTTTTATGTCCCTTATGTCTCTTTGCTTGAGGGACGTAAGGGACATGAAATTGCGCCAGGCTCCTGGAGATGACACGTGTCATGTTCAAAATTTGACTAACTCTCGAACTCACTCCTAGAGGGCAACTTGAAATGACAATAACTTGAGCTCCCGATGGACTTTTTTGATGAAAATTTATATGATCTTGACTACAAATGGCCTTCTGAATCCAATGGTGGGGGTCTCAGGTCTTTATTGCTCCATTTGATCTTTGAAAAAATAGATTTTTGATCTGGCTCGCTAGTTGTGCATGGAAAAAACCAGTTATAACCTATTGCGCCAAGGTGTTGTGAAAAATCTGATTTCACCATCTTGTAGGGCTTGGAATTCCCTTTCCAACGATGTTTTGTTTGGCTTATAACTCCATCAAGAGCTCCCAGAATCACCTCTCGAAGATCAGCTGCTCTTTTGATCTTGTGCACTACCTAGACTTGTGAACCCTTATTTTGGTGAAACTACCTCAACTTCTTCGAATCTTTCCTAAATCTTCCTAAATCACTTCCATGATGTTACTAGGCCTTCGATTCGCCTTCGTGTTCGGTTTGGCTTCAATTCTAGGAAGGTCAATGATAGTCCTTCCCACAGCTGCCCGAAGTTCGCATTTTTCAATGAACTCCTAAAATCACCTAGGGCACTGAGTTAACATCAATTGGGAGGTCATTGGATTGACTGGGTAGACCTAGGATGTCTTGGAAGGGTAAAACTTGTAATTTTTGACACAAGGGTATAGTTGTCATGCTTGAAAATTGTTAATTTCCTTGTTGCACATTCGCATGACAAGTATAATGATGTGAAATAATGACACAACCACACACATGGGCTAATACTAATATTTACAATTTGAAGCCTTTGGAATTTTTAGCGCTCTTGAAGTACCACTCAACACAACGCCTTGGGCTTATCGTGTCACCCTCAAACACGACAAAACATAACACTTTGGGAAATATATGCTCACTCACAACTACATGCTCTCTTATAATTCACAATAGAGACTATGAAGTGTTTTGGTTTTTGAGTAGGTTAATATGGTTAAAGATGGCAAAACAGTGAAGCCAAAACTTCACTGACCCCTTTACCTATGCTTTCTCATATTTAGCATTATAACATGTTTTGTCATTTGTGGGATTGTTGAAAAAATTGTTAACCTACCTACATTTAACGGGTTTTTCGTTGAGATGGAGCCCTCTCTAGGTAAATATAGCAAAAAAACTAACATTAAAGGAAAATTATATGGACACCTATGGGTCAAGTTTGACCACCATAGACATGTTCAACATCGAACTTGTACACGCATCCCAAACCTTTTCTCATAAACAACGGTTGGTTTTTTTAACATGGACACTTTCATTAGGTCATACTAGGCATGATTTTTAGTTTGGCTTGCAAGGGAAATTCAATGAAGGGTCTCATATAAACAAAACCCTTACTGGACATTTAAGCAATAAGGCACCTTGAAAACACTACACACAAAAGCTATATAGATCCTAAATATTTTGAGAACAATCCATGAGTTGAATCCTAATTTGATGTACATATTAATGTCATATTGCATGTTTCTAAGTCCCTTGTGCCAAGAGAAATATCATCATAGTAGTGTTTGATTATTCATAATTAATACAATTGAGCATATAGGATCATGAGTAAAGCATGCAAACTTTACTCCCATGAAACCTTCATGAGCCTCAAATCCTCTGATATTTAGTTGAACACTTTTATGTAGTGGAACATGAGAGGCTTGTCTAGCTTTGTCTAGGACTTATTTTCCTATGTTGTTTGAGTGAAACATTGAATTACGTCGCAAAAATTTTGGGCCATTTTTTTACAGAGCAAAGATAGAAAGACATAATCTTGAAACAATCTACCTACAAAAGGACAAGTTTGACCATCTCAACCAAGTTCAATGCCAACCCTAACCCTCACTGTTGAACCTAGCAAATTTATAGTTTGTTTCTATGCTTATGACCTTGTTCCCAAATTATGAGTTTCCAATACAGTCAACCATTCAACAAAAATTCAGGTCTGATCTTTCCTTACACACTTATTTTCATAATTCAATTGGTTAGACTCACTCTGTTTCCATTTTTTTAAATTAGATTTGATTAGGATGGTCTTTATCTATTTCTAAAACATACAATGGTTCTAAATGTACAAATAATTAAAACAAGAATCAAAAGGTAGTTTACCAATCTCTAGAATTTGATTAGTTAATCACTTCACTTGATCGAACCATATGCATAAGTCCAAAACATTGATTTTTACTTGGTGCAAACTTAATGAGCTTAGTGCAATTAATTAAATGCTAATATATTACAATTCTTGTCATTAGGCACAATGGCCATAGTGTAACGTTTCAATGTTTTTTTTGCAATAGGCTACATGCTAAGGCACAATAGTTAAGGTTGATAGTTTAAATGTGAGATTTGTTAGAAATGTTTATTTTTGATTAAAAGCTGATATATACTATAGAACCAATATTTGTACATAATGTTTTTTTAACATTTTAACTATTGCTTGGAACAAATGCTCATATTTTTTATTTCTTTTTTAAAAATAAAATTAAAATGCATTTTGTGCAGTGTATCATTCGATTCTCTTCAAAAGATTCCTAGAAAATTAATTTTATACTTAAAGTTGTACTTTTTAAATATTAGATATACAAGATTTTAAAACTTAATCGCATAGTTCAATCTCTTGTTATTCTTAATGACATTTGTTAACATAAAAAGACATCAAACCTAATTGCCTTCAAAATTTTGTCTAGATTTTTGTTATCTTCAAAGGTTTTAACAATATTACGTAAGAATGGCATTTACCATTTACAACAATTTAAAATGATCTCACCTTTAACAAGAGAGACCTGAAGCTAATTATGTTGGGATCACTTTTAGTAGTTCTATGTCAAATAGTAGAGTCTTGTCAATAAGCCCTTGGTTCTTCAATACGAAGTCGAGAGCCCTTTGCCCCTACATAGGAAAATTCAATGTTAGAAAGAAGAAGAAAGTATTAATGAGGAACAAAATCCCATCATTGGGATATGCCACTATTGTAAATAGCTTGTAAATTACGAACATCACATAGCAACATGAAGCTAGAGAATGCTATAAGGTACTTTGATCATTCCATATGCAAAACATGAATGCAAAATTTGAATTTTAAGTGTTCTAATGCATCAAGAGAAACTTAGTGAATGAAACACATAGTACAATAACTACAAACTTTACCGAAAATGTAGTTGGCCTTGGACCTGCATTATTCAAGTTATTATCTGGATAACCAAGCTCAGGGGGTACAATGACTCTGTATTACAACAAAGGCATTGAAGTTTAGCAATGGTTGATGATATAAAAAGTAGAATGATATTAAAAAATATCTATCCATATGGGGTTTAGCTCACGAAATAGCTAAATCATGTTTCTAAATGTCTAATCGACGATGAGAGGAAATTGAAAATGCATATTAAAACAAGGTACAAGAAATTTCTCAGGCTAAAACTGATTTTTTATGTTCAACCATGGATTTTTAGCTAGATTTTTACATTGCAGGTTGAATTACGAGAGGAATCACAATGGAAAATGGATTAGTGACATAACCACCTAGGACCCACACAAGATCCACATTGCATACTATATATACCAATCCTGCTCACAAAAATCTAAAAGAACGTCCAAAAGAATCTAGCATAATCTAATTTTTTAATAATGAAAACCTTTCAAACAATATTCAATTGTAGAATGTTTAAGGAACTTGAATATTTTTTTAAAAATTGGCTCTTACGCTAAGTTAGACAATGATTCAAGAAAATAACGTCAAGACCGTGGGTACTGTACAATGTTCCCTTAAGCTAAAGCAATCAATCATAGACTATATTTCTCAAAAAATGGGTCTACAATAAGATATTCTTTGTTGGGAACTTTCATGATCTTTAATCTCCAAGGTACAATGTTCAAGAATAATCATAATGTCCAACACAATTGCCATCTTTAAACCTGCTCAAAATTTCCTTCGTAGAAGACCATGACAAAGAATTTAGAATACTCTCCTATGTTTCTTCTTGCAACAAATAAGACCCTTTCCAAAAGATATATATGGGATAACTCGATTTATAAAGTCGGGGACAAAAAAAGCTGTGAATGAAAAAAATGGGGCATGTATTTCAATGAAGTGGGATGTGATAAGTTGCTTCAAATTCTCTAGGCATACCATCCTTGAATGTAACTAAGAGATCCAGTTCCATCCTTTCCATATTATTCTCGTGTACTTCAAATTCTTGTTGTATCATGTCAGAAGCTCTCATACCCAATACGGCTTGACTTTGCAGTTGAAGATAGCATAATTACCAGTCTTAGGGATGGGGGGTGTCGGAAAGGGTTTCCAGGATGGTAAAAAATTCTCAGATGGGTATGGTGGTGGGATGGTTATTAAAATAATATTTAAATATTTTAGCTTTATTCAATGAAATTTAAGGGTTTAAATTTTTGAACTTTATTTAATGTTTTTTAGGGTACTTTTGGGACTAGGGTTCAATGTTTTTGGTAAAAATAACATATTTTTTGAGGAGAGGGGGTTCTATTTTAAACTAAAAGCATTATATATATTTTAAAATGGAACCAATCCCTCCAAGTCCCCAAAACATCCAGAACGTCAACAAAATCTAGGGGACACATACCCACCTAACATTGGAAGGTAGTGGGTTTAATTGCAAAACTTGCAGCCAATACCCCAGAAAATATTAGAAGCATGAATATGCAAGCATCTAGAAAAGGTAGACACGAGTGGCAGTACTTGCAAAAGGAAAAATAGTCGCGTGTGCAAGCCCGGATGGTGACACTTCTTATCAAAAGCTCGCATATAAACATGTATAGGAACCTGAAAAAGAATGGAACCAGAACCATCCAATAATACTTATAAATGAAACCATACATGGAGAGGAAAAACAATAGCACTCCAAACAAGCCATAAAGACAATAGCACGAGAGGAAAACAAAGGCACCAGAACAACTGCAGAATACAACAGCAGGCATTATCTAACACCCATAAACCAATTTGGCATCTTAACAAGATCGACTTAAGAAAGCTAACAAAAAGGATCTGCACAAAGATCAATAGGCCATTTCTTAGAGCACCCTTAATTTAGGAGCCAATATTTTGGGAGGGAATAATAAAGGCATTAAGGAAAGTGACAAGAAAGAGAAGGGCTTCCATAATCCCAAGAGTCGGCCATAGCCACCACCCATGAACACATATGGGCCTAACATGAGAGAGGCACCCACGAATAATGGAATTGGAATGGAAAAGAAGAAGCAATTAGAAATATGTAGGCAGATCAATTTAGAGAAAGGTTTATGGATCATTGTACCAAATGAAACTGCAAATTTTCCATAAACATATACAATATTCCCATGGATGAAAGAAAAAAAGTAAATGACATAAGTCATCCATTAACTATCACAACTCTCAAGACAAAATCTTGTGAAAACCTTCTGATCCCACCAACACTCATACTTGCTACAGCCTCCTCAAATGCCGGAATAACCTGAAAAGCAGTACATTTTGCATTCATTATCAAAAAACTTAAGTTGCGGCATAAAATGGAATATCTTAAGGTATAACATTTTCCAGTTTCATACAAAATGAATAAACAAATGTCAAAGCAAATACTTTTACAATTATTCAATGTATATGCAAGTTTGGAGACTCGTCTGTTTTCGAAGGAGCCTTTAAATAAAAAGAGCTACCTGAGCATTTGACACTACCATTTTCATCAATCTCAAGTATGTAATTATCCATTTTCTTGAAGCAAAACTTCTTGTTACAAATCAATTAACATTTAATTGTATATCACCTCTTTTCGACTTACTTCAAGTAGCATGAAAATTAACATCCAAGAACATACAAAAACCAACTTCCCGTAAACCAGTAAAAAGTGTAAGCCACCATTGATATGGTACTTCAAAATGGCATCATCTTCACACACTTAACCTGTATGCCAGGACATAAATAGACGATAACAATAGGAACTCAAAACTAGAGAGCTAATTTTCTAAGTTGCCAATATGTTTGAATACGGATATGGATACAAAGTATCTGATACATGGATATAGCAAAAAAAAAAGGCCCTGGATATGGCTGTACAAAAAATATATAAAAATTCAAAAATATACAAATTCCAGCCTAACAAATAGGAATTAACCACATATTACCTATGTTGCCAGGATACGAATACGGTATAGGTTCGATACACGGATACATCGATTTTAAAAAACCCTTGGTTATGATACGTCTTGGATACGTCCGTATACACACACACACACTCATTTTATCGTCCTTAAGAAATACAAAACTTGAAAAATCTAGTAGGATCAATGTTCAAAACATTCAATATACTTAAGATTTTACATTTTCTATGATATACGAATATTATATTCCTTTGTGTTTCATCCATTTCCTTTGAGATAGATTTTTGTGTTGCGATGGTGGCCATAAAAGATGTATATAGGGAGCTCTTGAAGGACCTATTTAATGAGATTGACTCTAACCTGCCAATGATAACTAAAAAGGTCAGTCCAATGGTTGGTTCTTGCATTCATATTATCCAAAATCACCTTCTAATCCTCCTTAAGTATGTGGGAAGGAGTCAAGGGAAAGAATTATCTTTGAAACTTTAAGCCATGCAATTTATGGTTCCAGATTTTTCTGTTAGTATTGAATATCACTTGAGATTTGATCTCATAAATAACTTGTACGGAGGCTCAGAGATATATGTCCAAATTTCTATGAATAGCTTCTTTCCTTGGCCAATTGCGATGATCCCAAATAATTACCTCAAACATTTTTGATATCCTTTGAATATTTTCTCTTCAATAAACTAGAGGGATTTTAAACAATCTCCAGGTTTCCTTGTGGTTGCCATGCCCTCCTAGTCTAGTCATCTATAAAACTGAAGTTCGTCTGAGTCAAAATTAAAAAAAAAACTTTTTAGAGCCCCCCCTGCCCAACCTTGCAGGCACGTCTTGGATGTGTCAAAACATACCCGGGACGTATCAGTACCGTACCCAGGATGTATCCATACCGGGTACGTATCCGGGGGGGTACGGGAGGGTGGGGGGCGAACCCTAGCAAACATATTATGCACACGAAAAACAAAATAACCACAAAACAATACTTATAATCGATATAATGCCGACCAAATGCCAAATGAAATGTCACAAATGCTATAATAATATTAAATTTTATTTTTACATAAATATGCAGAAGGGTCTGAACCTTCAAGTGATCTTAAAAACAGAAGATGCATGTATATCAAGAGCTATTGATCTTATTTTATGGTTTTATAGCAGCACAAAACTGAAAATCAGATTTGTGACGGGATTTAGATTTACTGTCACAATCGTTCCTTGTCCAGAATCGAATCTGCTAGTAAGTGATCAGATAAAGAGAATTTGGGTCAATTGTGCTTGTTCCCTCCTAGTCAGATTTGTTCCCAAGATCAGCCCCTGCCGTTTTTAGGGTTTCATAATGTTTTTAAAAAACAGCTGGGCCATTTTCTGTTTTAATGTTGAAAAAAACTAGAAAAAATAGTTTTTTTTTAAAAGGTAGTTTGGGCCCGGAAACGGCTAGGGTGCAGCCGGGGTGGTCCGGGTATGCCTGGGTATGTCTGCAGACATACCTGGACCATCCCAGCTGTAACCTGGCAATTTCTGGGTACATTTCCCGGCTGTACTGGTACCAGGTACATTTTTTATCTGTACCAGGCCCTCTGAGGGTGTCATACTGGTATCTTAGCTAATTTTTCTCATTGAGAATTCTCCTTCCTAGAAATTCTCTTTCAAAAAGTCAAATTTATTCATTAGGATCTTCCAGTTCTCATGTCAATTGCACCTGATACCTTAAGAGGTCTTGAAAGGTGACAGCAACAACAAATGGAGATGTATGACTGGGACTCTTTCCCTCTTCTCGACTATAGTCCAAATACATTGGATACTAATCACGAACTCTTCCTTGAGACTCAACAAGGTGGATTCAAAGTGAGCACTAAAGCCAGCTACCATGTCATGGATGCCAAGAAAGAGATCTAAAACAATTGCATATACATTGTAGCAACATCTACGAGATCTAGGATCCTGAAAAGTGCAAGTTAAGACAAGTGATTTAAATCATCCATTTGACTATGAAAGTAATTTTTTACAAAAGCTCTAGTCACTACAATTTTGTATAACAAATGTGGATAACTGTTTCTGATGTTTGGGACAAAATTCCTAACCTTATGAGTATGCTGTCAGGAGTTTTTGATTGTTATCCCCAAGTATATTTGGGGAATATGTGTTGCATACAGTTACATGCCCATTTTCATATTATTGATAAGAAAATATTCCATAAATTAAAGTTAGTTTCTGTGGTAAAAGTGATTAAGTCTGATTGCAAGGGTAATAGTTTCAATCATGTTATTATGTGTAGCATCAGCTGAGTGGTTGCTTAGAACACCTTCCTCCTCTTGCCAGTATACAGAAGCTCAATCACATTATCCTTGGTTCTACAATGCAGTGAAGTGGAGATTTCATCCACCTAGTTTATGTTATAGGGATCTAATATGCACTGACACATCAATTCAAAGATAAAAGAAAGATTTTTTCATGCATGATTGCCTCTGTATCTCCTCCACAGTTTACACGAAATGTTGGCAGGCCTTTGTTTGGCTTCATCTTGAATCCTTAAAAGCCTGATGATTGAAAGTTTCATAAAATAGATTAAATGCAGCTAGTGCAAAGGAAGTTTCTTGTGCTATTGCCAGTTACAGGTTTATTGAAGGGCTTTTTGTAACTTTTCATTGATTGGAATTCTTGTTAAATTCCTTGACTTTTACAAGGTTTGAAACTGTAGAAAGAATCGTTCTGAAACCACTTTTGGAGGTCTATTTCACTTTCTAGAAGAGGTTTTTATTTGTGTTTTTTTGAACTTGCCAGATCAGCTCCAGCATTGATAGGTTGCAGAGAACTTTGAGGAAAGTGAATATTTAATTGATCTATAACTCAATAATTTCAGGATCAAAGTTATTGGACAGATTTGACTCAAAAAACTTACAATTCAACTTTGTCTACATGATTTTTAAGATAGATACCGTAAATGAAAGTGATCTGAACGGGTGTCCAAGGCATTTCACTTTTATTTTGTATTTATTGCAATTGAGAAAGCGTCAACAGCTCAAAAAAAGAAAAAAATTTGGATGTGACTGGTGATACCCAATTTTTCACGCATTCAAAGGTGGATTGTTAACAAGAATAATACTCCAACTCTTCCATAATATTTGACATTTCATTTTGTTCATATGGAAGTAAATTTTCTGTTTCCAATAAATGCTAACAATATCTAGGTACATCATTAGAAAACTCAAGGGTCTCGATTTCATTAGTGCCACATCGTAATGTACTTTGACCATCCTTATTATCTACAACCAGTGCATGATAGCTAGGCATAGTTACCTAAGTCTCGGGGACGGGGTTTCCAGGACGCAAAAAAAATCCTAAATTTTGGGGATGCCAAGGGGACGGCTATTAAACAAATATATAAAAATTAATATTTCATTATTTTAAACTTTTTTCAATGACATTTAGGGATTTAAAGCTATATTTAATGTATTTTAGGTACTTTAAAGATTATATTTGAATGTTCTTGGTAAAAATAACAGCTTTTTAATAGTAAAAACATCAGAAAACTTTTGAAAGATTTAAAAAAAATTGGGAACGTCCCCTCCAAGTCCCCGAAACATTCGGGACGTCACCAAAATCTAGTGGACACGTCCCTGTGTAACACTGTAGCTGGGAAATATTCCCACAAGAACTGTTGATATGGCATCAGTTTTATCTACAACCACCAGTGTATGATAGCTGGGCTTTTTTTTTGAGCAAGAGTGATCAATGAGACGAGCATCTTCCAATTTACAAGCACAACTTCAACTGAATTATTATTGTAGTAAATAAGTTTAGTCACTAAATTAAAAAATCCATTCATATTTGTTATTTCATTTTTAATGCTAAATCAAAATTCCTTGAGAAAAGGTTAATTTGACACTATTTCTATTGTGATTGACTGTATTCTTGAGTCCTATTGACCTACTTTTGGTCATTCATGGACAATTAAATAAATTCTTTCTTTCTTTCTTAAGTAGCATTCAGTGATAAATCATTTGCCTTAGGCTATGTTGCCAGGATACGGGTTTGATAAGCGGATACGTCTTGGAGACATCCGTACATATATATAAATACACACACGCACACACTCATTTTACTCATTTTTTAGTCCATAGGAAATACAAAACTTTAAAATTATAGTAGGATCAATGTTCAAAACATTCAATATACTTAAGACTTTACACTTTCATTGATCATGTGGCTGCCATACATATGATATACGAATATCATGTCAACATGAACACAAACAAAACTTGAATTGTTTTCAAAACATGCAATATACTTAAGAATCAAGATTTTACATTTCATTGATCATGTGGCTGTCATACATATGATATAGGAATCTCATGTCAACATGAATACAAACAAATCTAGAATATATCATCTAGATTTTCCTCAAAATCAAATTCTTGCATGCCACTTGCGCTAGCTCCACTCTCCTGTAATATCCCCTTGTAAGATATTAATTGATTATTATTAAATACTTGCAAAAATAAACACTTAGAAGATAAACCCTCCTAGGTTTACCTCAACGAACCCTAGTGTCAGCTTCAATACAACAAAAATAGGGTTGGAGTGAGCCAAGGTGAGGGTTTGATGGGCAATCCAGTTGGTATTTACACTCCTTTATCCAATACAATTTGCAAAAGTAAAAATAATAAATAATAACTGCTGAAAATTAGCTGAAACTTTGGAAATTAATAGCTCCCAAAATACTAACTCTTTTAACTTGAAACCAAATGCAGTAGAAAGGGAAAATTATGAGCTTCTCATCAAAATAAATATCACATCTTTGCATGCACTAGAAACCACTCAAATCAGCCCCCGAAATCCGAAACCCAGTCGCTAGGGTTAGGGTAAATTGCATAAATAATTTCCAGCACTTAGAACCCTTCAAAATACTCAATAACATGCAGATTTTACCCTCAATAAAATGCGCCAATACCCTAGACAAGTCGCCAAAGCTAGAGAGAAAATATCATGCATAAACACCTTCAACACAAGAGAGCAAAATGGAAAGAACAATGAAGTCTTCAATAATCTTCAATAATGGATCCAAATAAGAGAGAGATCAATGCAACTAGGGCATACATCCCAATTCTCCAAGCATGGAGTGAAATCAATAATTCATCAACATAACCCTCTTAAGGAAAATGTGACCTCCCTTTTATAGAACTAAGGGGTGCAATATCCAATAAAGACCAACCTTTCCCTTTTGGAGGAAAAACATAAACTCTCATTAAAATATTTAATACTAAGACTATGTGCACTTTATTTATTTATTAATTAAATAAATAAAAGTAACTAACCTATGTGCACATTAAACTAACTAAAAAAGACTCCCACTTGTAGCGCTAGGCATGCCAAGGGGTTACAATGCAAATGAAAAATAAATATTAATAATGTCTTGAAAAAGGGGACATTACATTTCTGCTCCTTGCGAACTCCCTTGAATGTAATCTTCGCCATTAAATATTGAAAGTTGGGCAAAAGTGGCTGCGGAGGCATCCAAGTTTGTGGTCTCTGGAAGAAGATCCCAAAGTTTGTGAGGACCTCTAACATAGTCCTCAGACTTGTGTGACAAGAGGCGCAAATTGGAATGCACATATACCAAATCCTCAACTTTTTTAGATGCCAACTTGTTTCGTTTAGCTGAGTGGATAAAGGTATAAGTACTCCAATTCCGCTCTACGGAAGAATTACTAGCCACCTATTACAAAAAAATTCGTTAGAAAATTGAAATTCAAATTAGTAACATACTAAAAATGTGCGGGAAATAATCCTACTAAATTAATAAAATTTAAAATTTTCAATGATTATAAATTTATAAATGTTATACTTTTGAAAGAATTTTGATAGCAATAGGACGTAAGTACTTGGCATCATGGCCATGTACACGTCACCATGTGGTTGGGCTCAAGCTGCACTTGTCGAAAAGAGCCTCAATTGCTCCCATGTTGCCTTTTGAAGCTACAAACATGCCCATTTCATTTCGGACCAGACTGGCTATAGATGGATCAGGAAAAAGTCTTCTGAATGCTGCCCTGGTTCCATTTGCAACTTCGGAGTCAAAGAATGGTGGTTGCCTGTTAGGTAGCCCAAGTATGTCAGAGCTATAATACTTTGGGTTCAGTGCATAAGCAAGGAGATGTAATGGGGTGGTCATTTGATTCCACCTCTTCATGACCACACTCTTGACCTCATTGGAGAAGGTCTCTTCTGGATCTTGCTCTTTTGTTTGTATGACATTTTTGATACGTTCAAGCATTGAATCTACTCCATCATATATCTCTCCCATGCATGCTGCATTAGTATCTACGTATCTGATCATGGAGAGAACGGGCTCTGTATTAAAATTGAGCAAGTACTCAACCTTGGCCCACCAATCATCATCAAGGACTGATGATTTTACCTTTGAAGCTTTCTCTGTATTTGACTGCCTCCACACTGTCCAAACATTGTTGATCACCATATTGCTTAAATCCTAGGTTACCGGAAACGCCTATAAAGGCAGCGGGAGCGGGAATGGGAGTGGGAGCGGCCAGGGGCTGCGGAAACGCCTGGGCAGGCCGTACCCGGGCATTTCCGCAGCCCCTGCCCGCTCCCTGGCCCCTCCCACGTTGAAAAAAACGTTTTTTTAATTTTTTTTATGTTTTTAAAGCCACACAACAATAAAAAATTATAAATTCTTCTAATCTAAAACCTAAAAGCTACCTCTAAACAATAAAACAAAAGAACAACACACAAACAAAACATAAAGCAAACAAACTCACATTGTGGCTCTCCAAAATTGCATTGTGCTTGTCTAGGGTTTGAGGAGCTATTGCTAAGCTTGTAGGAGTGTGAGGAGCTATTGCTAAGCTTGTGGGAGTGTGGGGAGCTGCAAAGGAGGATTTGTGAAGGATTTGATTTGTGGTTTACTAAGTGAAGGTAAGTTTTTTTTAATTTCTAGCCTTGTTCCTCTATTTTTTTTTTTATTATTTAATCTTTCACACATTACATTTTTTTGCTTATGTTCATTTTTATTTTGCTCTTTCCATTTAATTTTTTTAATTTTCATTGTTCAATCACAATGCAATTGCATGCCATTGTTTTCTTTGCTTAATTTTTTTTTTAAACCTTGTAGGTATTTCTACAATGGCAACAAGTTCTGCTTCTTCTGGGCAATCTTTGGCCAAAGACTTTGACCCAAATTCACCGTTATGGAGGCACGTAACAATAGTTCGACAACTTGCAGGTGGTGGTTGTTTTGAATGGAAATGCAATGAGTGTGATGGACTATTCAAAGGCTCTTACAGTAGGGTGAAAAGCCACTTGTGTGCCATAACGGGTAATGGTATAAGAGTATGCAGGGGGAGGAATAATGCTGGGGTGCCAAAAGCAAATGTTTTGGCATATATCAAAGAGCAGGAGGATGCAGAGGCTAAAGTGGCTATGAGAGCGGGTCATCCATTGGCCAAAAGAGGAGGTTCATCTCGTTCAGCAAGGCCTCCAGTTGCTCCATCACCTAGTGGATCCCCAATTGTGGCCATGCCACATCCATTTGTGGCTCCTATCTCCACAGATGAGGATGTTTCCCTTGCACGAAAGAAAAGTAAGACAAAAGGGCCATTGGAAAAGGCCTTTCAGAATGAGAACAGGGAGATTGCAGATGAATGCATTGCAAGGTGTGTATATGCTAATGGGCTTTCTTTTAATGTTGTGAGATCACCTTATTGGCATGAGATGGTGAAAGCCATCAATGAGGCACCAAAAGGGTATAAACCACCAGGATATGAGAAGATCCGCACCACCCTTTTGGATAGACAAAAAAAATATGTGGAAACCTCCTTGCAACCAATTAGGGACTCATGGACCAAAACTGGTGTGTCCATTGTTTCTGATGGATGGAAAGATGCAAGAAACCGCCCTTTAATCAATGTGATTGCAGTATGCCCTAAGGGGGCAATGTTTTTGAAAGCGGTTGATTGTGAGGGGCAAGTGAAGGATGCCCAATTCATAGCCAACATTCTCTTTGAGTCCATTGAGGCAGTGGGGCCTGAAAATGTTGTCCAAGTGATAACGGACAACGCCAAAAATTGCAAAGCTGCGGGGATGCTAGTTGAGGCACGGTATGGGCATATTTTTTGGACACCTTGTGTTGTGCATTCATTGAATTTAATGCTAAAGAAAATGGCAAACAAAATAGAGTGGATCCAGCAAGTGTATGCAGAAGCTGAAGAAATCCAAATGTTTGTCACCAACCACCACATGTCACAGGGCATTTTTAGATCATTCTCGCAGTTGGAGCTACTGAAGGTAAGGAAAAGCTTTATTTCTTTCTTTCTTTTTAATTTAAAATTTAATATAAGTTTTTTAGTATTCTTTTAGCTTTCAATTTTATAATTTAAATTTTATTTTTAATTTTTGTTCCTCGTTCTTATTAGGTTGCTGAGACTCGGTTTGCATCACACACAATCGTCTTGAGACGACTAGTGAAGGTGCGAGAGGCACTCATGAGGATGGTAACATCCAATCTTTGGTCTGTATGGAGGCAATCAAACACTCAAGGGGCTCAAAAAGTGAAGAACCTGATCTTAGAGGACCCTTGGTGGGATAGAGTGGGTTATCTGTTGAGTTTTACGGAGCCCATTATGAGCATGATCCGGTTTACTGACACGGATCAACCATGTCTAGGAGAGATATATGACGGCATCGACTCAATGATTGAGAAGATAAAAGCCTGTCATAAATGCAAAAGAACAAGATCCCGAGGAAATATTTTTCAAACAAGTGAAGTCAATCCTCATTGAGCGGTGGAACAAAATGACCACCCCATTACATCTACTAGCTTTTGCATTGACTCCTAGATTTTATAGCACAGAGATCCTTTCCTTGCCAGGGAGGGTAGCACCATACAGGGATGCGGAAGTCAGTGAGGGATATATGGCGGCATTGGCTAGGCTCTTCCCTGATCCTGAGGCCCAAGACCAGGTTATGGTAGAGTTTGGCAATTTCATAGCAGAAACGGGTCATAGCCTTCTCGCTCTTCGGAGCAAATACAAGATGGATGCACATATGTGGTGGTACCTCCATGGTACTTCATCGGCTTACTTGCAACCTCTTGCAATCAAGGTCTTGGCACAGGTAAGTTTTTAATTTTTTTATTCTCTTTTCTTTTAGTTTTTTAAAATTTAAGTTTGAGTGTTTAAATCTGAAGTTGAACTTTGCATTGACTTTGAAGTTTGGGTTGCCTTAATAGGTTGCAAGTTCATCTTCCTCTGAGCGCAACTGGAGTACGTATAATTTCATCCACTCACAGAAACGCAACAGGTTGGGGGCTAAAAGGGCTGAAGATTTGGTATACATACATTCCAACTTGCGCCTTTTATCCCACAAGCAGCCAGAGTACAAGGAAGGGTCAACAAGACATTGGGACATTGATCCATTGATCCAGAGATAGTTGACTTGGATGCTTCCATTTCCCACCATGGAGCATATGATGATGAGAGGAGTTCTGTGGCACCACGAGACCTACATGCACAAGGGGGTGCAACTGGCAGTGGCCCTAGTGCGAGTGGTTCGAGCCCATGTGGTTCTAATGAACCACATAATGATGATGATGTAGCTGGTTTTGATCCTCTTGATGAAGAGGAATATGATGAATATTGACAATGAAAGATAGTTTGAGCTTTGAATATTGATCTATGATTGAATTTAATATATCATGAGATTCATGACATTCACATTGTGTTCGATTTAAGTATTTTAAATTTTAATTTAACTTTTAAGCTTTTAAGTTTCTAAGTTTTATCGGTATCCTAGCTTGTTTGTTGTGGTTATTCACTTATTTAGCTTATAACTTGTCTTTTATCTTGTCTTTCATATGCATAATATGTGGTTAATAATTAAATTCCTATTTAGAAGGCTGAAATTTATATATTTTTTAATTTTTATATAGTTTTTGTACTGCCGTATCCTACGCCGTATCCGGGGTCAAAAAAAAATTTGCCGTTTCCGCGTATCGGATACCCCGCTCCCGCTCCCGTATCCAAAACGTTTCGGTAACTTAGCTTAAATCCTCTCTCACCTTCTCAAGTCATCTCAAAACGAGCATGTGGGAGGCAAATCTTGTTTCTGCAACCTTCAACAACTCCAACCTTGAGAATCTCTTGAATATGGCCTGTGACATATGATGGTTTGTGATAAACATCTGAATGTCATTTGTCTCAGTGTAAATTTGCTCAATCCACGGGATTTTCCCAATCTTTTGGAGCATCAAATTAAGGGAGTGGACAACACAAGGGGTCCAAAAAATGTGTTCATATCTACCCTCTATAATCAATCCTGTTGCTTTACATTTTTTAGCATTGTCCATGATGACTTGGACAACATTCTGGGGGCCCACCGACTCAATTGCCTCTATCAAAATGTCGGCAATAAATTGTGCATCTTTGACTTGCCCTTCACAGTCAATGGCTTTTAGGAACATTACCCCTTTAGGGCATACTGCAACAACATTTATGAGGGGTCTATTTCTAGTATCTTTCCATCCATCTGAAATGATGGAAACCCCTGAATCCTTCCATGAATCTCTAATTGGCTGCAAAGAGGTGTGAATGTGTTCCACTTCCTTTCCCAAGAGTGTGGTTCGAACCTTTTCATAACTTGGGGATTTGTACCCTTGTGGAGCTTCATTGATAGCCTTCACCATTTGTTGCCAATATGGAGACCTCAATACATTAAAGGGCAGCCCACATGCATAAATGCATTGAGCAACCACCTCATCAACAATATCCCTCTTGTCATTATTAAATGCTCTTTCCAATGCTCCTTTTGGCCTTTTTCATGAGGTCTCTTGACTCTCTTCATCAAAAGGGGTATCAAGTGGTTGACTTTGAGTTTGGATGAAAGGATGAGTAGTAGATTAGGTGTGGGTGGTCATAATGAAGGCCTTCTTTGCAATGGAATTGTTTTAGATCTATTTCTTTCAC
Organism: Taxus chinensis; assembly: GCA_019776745.2. Lineage (NCBI taxonomy): Eukaryota > Viridiplantae > Streptophyta > Pinopsida > Cupressales > Taxaceae > Taxus > Taxus chinensis. Next base: position 261,076,975 of record CM034146.1, on the reverse strand, counting down.
ATTGTCTATCAGCCTCCTCTTGCTCTCTCAGGTACTCTGCCATTTTCTCTTTTGATATTTTAGGGCACTTCTTTATCCCCACACCTCTAACCCCAGTCAAATGGATTTTCAGTTGGCTATATGAGGATTTGTATTGAGCACGACAACCATGACATATCCAAATCCAACCCCCACCACCAACAAGGTATTCTACCACTGTCACATGTCTCCAAAGAGGGGAATTAGGATCATGTTTCACAGCAACTAATGTGTTTTCAGAAGCTTCTGGGCCTTGCACTCCAACTGAAGCAGAACTTGATGCCATCCTAATCTGTTTTTGATCACCAAGATCGCCATATACGGCATGAGGTGAGAGCATACACAAGAGTTAGGATGTTAAAAAAAAATAAAAATATTTTACCTTTACATAAATAATAATTAATAAATTAAAAAACAATGGCTTACTAATTTTTAAGTGATGTCATCCTAATCTGTTTTTGATCACCAAGATCACCATAAAGGTGCGAGGTGAGAGCATACACAGAGTTAGGATGTTTAAAAAAATTAAAAATATTTTGCCTTTACATAAATAAATTAGTTCATCCTAATTTGTTTTTTATCACCAAGATCACCATAAAGGCGTGGGGTGAGAGCATACACAAATTTAGGAAGTTCAAAAAAATAAAAAAACATTTTGCCTTTACATAAATCAAATGATAAATGCTAAAATATTTATTATTAACATTGAACAATGCATTTAAAAATTAAAAATTAAAATTAATAATATTTATTAATTATTAAATTAAAAAACCCTAAATCGTGCCATCCTAATCTGCTTTTGATCACCAAGATCACTATAAAGGTGCAAGGTGAGGGCATACACAAATTTAGGAAGTTAAAAAAATAAAAATAAAAACATTTTGCCTTACATAAATCAAATGATAAATGCTAAAATATTAATTATTAACATTGAATAATGCATTTAAAAATTAAAAAAAAACGATTTTTACTAATTATTAAATTAAAAAACCCTGAACTGTGCCATCCTAATTTGTTTTGATCACCAAGATCACCATAAAGGTGCGAGGAGAGAGCATACACAAATTTAGGATGTGTTTAAACTCTAAACTTTTAAAAAAAATGCAACAAAATAAATTAAAAAAAAAACAAAAATAAAATAAAATAAAAGGATGAATTAAATAAAAAATACCTATAGTGTAGATCCTTGTTGCCTCCAAACAATTACTACTTCCAAATGTGATGTTTTCTCTTTTGAATGAACAATAAAGCAATGTCTTCCTCTCAACAATTGCTTCCTCTAAACAAACTTGAACTTCTTGCAAGCAATGGCTGCCCCCAATCTCCTCCTTGCAATGGTTGCCTCCAAACAAATCCTCCTTCCAATGTTTGCCTCCTCTTCAATTCCTCTTTGGCTCTTTGCTCATACACTTGCAAAAACCAACAATGAATTGTTTGTGTGATTTCAAATGAATGGGTGAGTGCTTTTTATAGCTTTTTGAGGTGTTTAGGGTTTAATATTTTATTCATTTAAGTGTTAGGGTTCATTTTTTTGCATTGACTAAGTAAAAAAAAGTTTTGAATGCCATTAAAGAAATTTTTAGGTTCGGGTTCGCCGTGGGTACATCCCGGGTACATCGAAATGTACCAGTATGTATCTGGCACGTATCTGTACCTGTACCCTCATGTATCCGTACCAGATACATATCAGGCAGGGTATGTGGGGCAGGGGGCAAACCCTAGTATCATAGAATTTTTCAATCTTAGCAGGCATTTGCAAAACAGGCACAACCTACAGGAATGCTTTTATCAGCTGAATCCTTCCAACCAAGGATAGCCATTTCCCCTTCCAATCTTCCATTTTCTTAAGAATTGTCCACCATTGACTCTATAAACTAGAAAGAGTCTGCCCTCAAAGAGAAAGAGGGGGATACCTAAATAAGTACAAGGTAGTGTACCTAGGCTTATATCCAAATTTTGCAGACGGACGTTGGCAATATCTATTGGTCTTAACAAAGGAGATTTTGACTTTTCTGTATTGAGGTTCCAGAGGCTTCCTCATAAGTTCAGGGCTTAATAAATCTGATTAATTAAAATTATATATAATAAACAACATTTAAATATTTGAACTTTATTCAATGAAATTAGGGGTTAAAACTTTTTTAATGATTTTTAGGGGTAATTTCAAAATTGGGGATCAATGTATTTGGTAGAAATGACAACTTTTTTTTAAGTAAAAGAGTCCGAAATTTAAAAAAATTAACATTAAAATTGGGGATGTCGCCTCCAAGTCCCCGAGTTCTTGACACATTTGGGATGTCACCAAAATCTAGGTGAAACATCCTTGCATAACACTGCTACATACATCTCTTTTCTTAGAAGCTTCCTTCCTCTAGAATTTTCCTTGTATATTCTTTATAATCTATATATACATAATATAAATGAATGTACAAAATGTACATTTACAGATATCTTGCATTCTCTTTCTTATTGCTTCAATTGTGCTCATACTATTTGGTATCAAAACTTGGTGATTGTGGCCTTTAGACCTACTTCTTTGAAGGGTTTTTATATTTTTCTCTTACTAGATATGACACTCTTACACCTCTCCCAATTAAATCCTTTGATCTAATTTCCTTGAGTGTTTGTACTTCTTCACATCTGATGGATCCTTTTCTAATTGACTTGCTTTAATGCCTATCGATCATAGCCGTTAGATTTACTCCTCTAAAAAATTCCCATCTTTTACCATTCGTATATCTAACACCCTTAGGATTCTCCCAATTAAGGCATTAGATCTAGTATCTATACTCTTATTTCAGCAACCTTTAATTTTGGAAAGTCACTTTGACATTGGTGTCTGTTATCAACACAGCAGACCACTGACCAAGAAGTAGCTTCTCAAAATTGTGTTGGTGTTTGTCATTTTGATGTTTTTTCCAGAAAAAATGTCTCAATTTCTACTGCAGCCTTCTCCTAGGAGAAGTATCCGATCATAATGATTCTTACACAATCAAAATCGAGAGAGATCTGGAAATTGGTCGCATAAAAAATTCTTAGTAGTGAAGGATATAGGACCTTGAGAATTTCACCTTATGACACATATGTGCTTGCATATTTCCAATCATCACTCAAACAGAAAATAATGAAAAATATTCATATATTGTAATCCAAGTAAGCAAATCAAGCATTGCTTTTTGCATTGACAAGGACATTTACAAATATACATGCCTGGAGGATTTATTACAGAGCATTGGATGCAAAACCTTGTTGGATCCTCTTTCTCAAACCCTGATCTAATCCAAAATAACTCCAAAAGCTACAAGGATATCCTCACAAGAATCGACGAGAGTATTAAAGAACTCTTGAGTATATCCTTATCAATCATGTTGGCGCCCTTGGATAGATTTTGGTTGGTTAGAGTGAGAAACAAGCCAGGCTAAAGCCAAAAAAAGAAGAAAATAATGAAAATAAATGAATGACCAAAAGTAGATCAATGGGACTCAAGAATACATCCAATTACAAGAGAATGTGCTAGGGTAAAAGGATCCTACAAACGACTAACTACACCAAAAAGAACAAAAGCATTGAAAGTAAACAAGGGGTAAATCCAATGTAATAAAGCCCCAAACCATGTGGTTAGGGTACTAATATAAATATTTTTCTGGGGGGAGCAAGAACCCTAAAGAGCTCAGGCTGATGAAAAGTTGGAGAGACTGTATGGTAGCTTCATCAAACATCTCTGACCATGTCTAGGATTGAGGAACCATCTATGTCATCATATATCATTGTGAAAGGGCCAATGTAGGATCTAAATGCTCATCGAGGAGTGTCTAGGACTAAGAGGGCCAAGATGGGTAATCTTAGGAGGAAGTAAAGCACTCCCCTTAAAATCCGTCTTAACATCCAGGGTCGAAGAAACACTCAAGGTGGAAAAAAAACTCATAATATGTGCTTGTCCTGTTAAGCACAAGATAATACTGAGAGGGGGGGGTGAATCAGTATTATGATATTCTTTTAAATTTAACACTTAATCTCAGATTTGTAATCACAATTAATCAGTTTCACAGTGAATATATCAAAGCAATCAATGAATGCAAAGCAAACCAACACACTGCAAATAGACACAAATTTACGTGGAAACCCTTTCGGGAGAAAACCACGGAGAAAATCTTCTTTATTATATTTCTCAAATGTTTGTAGGCACCAACCTACAGGAGACACCAATCCCCAAATTACAATTTTGTAGGCACCAACCTACAAGAGCACCAACCCCTTTTTGCTAAGCACCAACTCAGCAAGAGACACCGATCTCTTCGAATATGAAGGCACCAACCTTCCTTACGAAAAACAAACTCTTTTCTATCTTTTATGTTGTTGTTGCTTCAACAGATGATAGAACAAAACTGCTGCTCAGAATATTCTTCTTATTTATTTCAGTCCCTTCACATATATAAATCGCTGCAACTCTTCATTAAAAATAAATCTGCCCTTCACTCCTTTTTATATTTCATATTCTGCTCTTCTTCTTCTCTCCCTTAAACTTGAATGAAGAAGCACTCAAATTGCTTACCTAAATCAAATGATTCCATCTCCTTATATATCCTTCTCACATCCTTTCGAAAAGACACATCGTTCCAACCAACACAACCTTTCCATTATTTAATTAACACAACTTAATTAAGTGCATTAGTCGGCTAAAACCAAAAGTAATTAATGCAGCCCATAATTATTAAATGCACATTAAACAATGCAATTAACCACTTGATAGGAGTGCTGCCCCTCCTTAGACAAATCGTTGTTATCATTAAATCGCTGCCAGCCATCATTAAATCTTCTTTTTCACCATAAAACATGGCATATGAACACCTTAAAATGTTGATATCTCTCTCTTATGTACAGTTGTGTATATCTCACTTATACCATGATAATCCTTATGCAAAAACACTTCTTTTCATGTATTTAAACTTTCGTTTTCTGCCCTTCTATACTGCTGGTTATTTCCGTTACTTTCTACCATTTCCGTCAAAATCCGTCAACATTCCGTCAGCTTCCGTTACACGATTCCGTTAACCAAATACATCAATGATTAAGCCTTTGACATCAATGACAATATTTCCAACAATCTCCCCCTTTGTCATTGATGGCAACCTTCCAAAAAAAAATCTTTTCTGCAACTCCCCCTTGCTGTAACTCCCCCTTACTGTCATTCTCCCCCTTTGACATCAATGGCAAAGGGTCAATCTAGGAGCTGAATATTGCAATGTTTAGCTCCCCCTCAACCGATGCTTCTCTTGGTTTTTCAATGGGAAGAAGCAAAGGATATTACTCCCAACTTCTGTCGTAGATATTCAAATGTCTCCTTTGGAAGTGGCTTGGTGAAGATATCTGCTATCTGTTCGGATGTAGCAACAAATTCCAACTTTACCTGCTTTTCTGCCACCTGCTCTCTTAAGAAGTGATATCTTATGGGAATATGCTTTGTTCTGGAATGCATAACCGGATTCTTTGAAATACTTATCACACTGGTATTATCACATAATATGGAGATTGGATGATCATACTCTACTTTGATATCTTTCAAGGTTTGCTTCATCCATAGAATTTGAGTACAACATAACACTGCTGCTATATACTCTGCTTCTGCTGTTGATAAGGATACAGAGTTCTGCTTTTTACTTAACCAAGATACCAGGCTGTCTCCAAGGAAGAATGCTCCTCCACTTGTACTTTTTCTATCATCCACACATCCTGCCCAATCTGAATCTGTATAAGCTACCAATGTGAAGTCTTTACCCCTTGGGTACCATAACCCATAATCCATAGTTCCCTTTAGATATCTGAATATGCGTTTTACAGCTTGCACATGTGTTTCTTTCGGACCTGCTTGAAAACGTGCAGCCATACCCACTGCTTGCATGATGTCTGGTCTGGATGTCGTCACATATAGTAAACTCCCAATCATTGATCTATAGAGAGTTTGATCAGCATTCAGAGATTCATCATCTTTGCTCAACTTAGTCCCGGTAGCCATAGGTGTGCTAACAGGTGCACACTCCTCCATGCCAAATTTCTTCAACATTTCCTTCACATACTTGGTTTGGGATATAAATATTCCTTTATCAGATTGAGAAATTTGCAATCCAAGGAAAAATGATAACTCTCCCAACATAGACATCTCAAACTCCTTTTGCATGTCTTCGGCAAATTTCTTAGACATTTCCTCATTGTCTCCTCCAAAAATTATGTCATCTACATACACAACAACAATCAGCTGGTGCTCACCTTCAATTTTAATGTAAAGATTGCTATCAGCAAGTCCTCTCTTGAACCCTTGGTCTTGTAGATACTTATCAAGCCTAGAGTACCATGCTCTGGGGGCTTGTTTTAATCCGTACAAGGCCTTCTTCAACTTACACACATAATCTTCATTTTTTGATAGGAGGAACCCTTCAGGTTGTTCTATGTATACTTCCTCTTCTAACTTCCCATTTAGAAATGCTGATTTGACATCCATTTGATAGACTTTGAAGTTCTTGAATACCGCAAAAGCAAGAAACATTCTAATTGCTTCTAATCTAGCAACAGGAGCAAAAGTTTCTTCAAAATCAATACCTTCTACTTGAGCATACCCTTTACATACTAACCTTGCCTTGTTTCGAGTGACTTGTCCATCTTCATTCAATTTATTTCGGAATACCCACTTAGTGCCAATCACATTCTGATCCTTTGGCCTAGGTACAAGTTCCCATGTTTCATTCTTCTCAATTTGATCTAACTCTTCCTCCATTGCCTTTATCCAATGTTTATCATGGCTGGCTTCTGCAAAGTTCTTCGGCTCTATTTTGGATAATAAGGAGAAATTTACTGGTTCTGATGCACTTACAATTCTTCTTCTTGTCTGTACTCCATCATCAAGGTTTCCAATGATCTGACTTTCAGCATGATTCTTCTTAACAAAGCGAGATGGTGTTTTGGTGTCCTGCCTTTCAGATTTACTTAATTTTTCAACATCTTCTTCCTCTTCCTTTTCTTCTACTACCTCGGGTATTTCTAAGGGCTCTTCTGCAGGTTCTTTAGCTTTTTGATTCACGATTTCATCCACTCTCACATTTGCACTTTCTACTATAGTTTGTAGTCTTTTGTTATAGCATCTGTAGGCTTTGCTTTTAATAGAGTAGCCAAGAAAAATTCCTTCATCCGCTCTTGAATCGAATTTGCCCAAGTTCTCTTCATTTCTTTTAATAAAGCATCTACTCCCAAACACTTTGAAATATTTTACAGTAGTTGGTCTTCCTTTCCACAATTCATAAGGAGTTTTGTCATGATTAACTCTGATTTGCCCTCTATTCAAGATATGAACAGCCGTATTTACCGCTTCTCTCCAAAATTTATCTGATAGCTTAGATTCATTTAACATGGTTCTAGCCATCTCTTGGACGGTTCGATTCTTTCTTTCTGCCACTCCATTTTGTTGTGGAGTCCTTGCAGCTGAGTATTGTCTTTTGATTCCATGATCTTCACAATATTCAATGAATTCATTTGAGGTGAACTCACCTCCACGATCTGACCTCAGGCACTTTATTTTCAATCCGGTTTCATTTTCTACTAAAGCCTTGAAAGCTTTGAACTTCTCAAATGCTTCTGACTTTTCTTTTAGAAAGGCTACCCAAGTCATTCTAGTGTAGTCATCAATGAATAACATGAAATAACTCTCACCTTGTATGCTTTCTGTTCTGGTAGGTCCACACAAATCCGTATGAATCAGCTCCAGTGGTTTGGTGGTCGAATACTCCTTTGTTCTAAACCTTGCTCTGCTTTGCTTTCCATGCTAACATTGCTTGCATTAGTACTAAACATATCCCGCTCTGGTTTGCTTTCCATGCTGACATTGCTTGCATAGAGTACTTGCAGGTTTTGTTACCTTAGGCATATCCCGCACAGCCTGCTTGTTGCTGATTTTCACAAGATTATCAAAATTTATATGCCCCATCCTTCTATGCCATAGCCAACTCTCTTCAACCTGACTTAGACAACATTTCTCTCCTTTTACTTCTCCGAGCATGTATAGGTTATTTGTGGTTCTATGTGCATCTGCTACTAACTCTCCCGTGTCTGCCTTCCTTATCTCACACCCTTCAGCATAAAACTTAAGTGTGTGTCCTTGATCACACATTTGGCTTACACTTAAGAGATTATGCTTTAATCCATCAACATATAAAACATTCTCCGTTTTTGTTTTACCATTATCAAGACTCAGCGTACCTTTTCCAGCGATCTTTGCTTTAGCGTTATCACCGAATTTCACCGTACCTTCATTTACTTTCTTCAATGAGATGAACTTACTTTTATCTCCGGTCATATGTCTTGAACATCCGCTATCAATGTACCACAACTGCCCTTCATCCTGTGCATGGAATGTTGTTTGAACAAGCATAGATTTCTCTTTATCTTGCCCATCATCCTCTTTCTTCTGTTTCCAAAATTTTGTAGCTTCTTTCTTCTTTATTTCTGGAGCATTTACCTTCTGGTTCGATTTGGATGGTTCTACAAAACCACTTCTACAAAATCTTGCCATATGTCCATAGTTATTGCAGTTATAACAAACAATATCTTCAACATAGTTCGATAAAGGAGCAAAGGAGTTGTAATTTCTATTTGAGAATCCATACACACCTTTGTTCTTTATATTGTTGTCTCTCACCCGTATTCTACAATCTATTGCTTTATGACCAAAATGATTACAATAGAAGCAATAGCCATAGAAAGAATTTTCAAACCTGGACATGTGAGTATATCTTGGAGGATTTGGTCTTCTAAACTTGTTCTCATCTTTGCTTTCCTTGTAAGAAGTGTTGATCTTCATAAAGCTCTTCTCCCTTTTCAACTCTTCATTCTTCATAGGTTCCTTGAGTGTCTCTGCATAGGTCTTTGACTTCTCTTCTCTTGTCCCTTTCGACGACTCTATACCTTTTGTGTTAGCGGTGTCTTGTCTTTCCTTATATCCAAGACCAGTCTTGTCGGATGTTGACTTCTTGTCGGTTCAGAATTTCATCTAGTATCTCGGTACTTTTCTCGAATTTTAGATTACTTGTAACTTTGGCATTTGCTTTTTCCAAGTCCTTTCTCAAAGCAACGATCTCTGACTCACGCTTTTCGCAATCTTCTTCCTTAGTCCTTAGCTGATTTCTTAATTCTTCTTCAACTCGTTTTGCTTCTTCAATTTGGGTTTTTAGATCCACGATCATCTTTCCTGATTCTTCAAGAGATTGTGATATCTTAGCTTCAAAGTTACGATCTTCTTCTTCATACTTTAGGAGCTGTAACTTTTGTTTCTGATTTTTCTTTTTAAGAGCTTTCAACTCTCCCAAGGCACAGATAAGTTCCTCTTCAAGATTCACTTCACCTTTTTCTTCCATGTCTTCATCTCTTTCTAAGTCATCTTTTATAGCCATGAATAATATTTCTTCATTATCGCTATCTGAGTCACTTATCCCACTTTCTTCGGATGATCTACTACTTCCTTTTGAATATAAGCTTTTCTTTTGCTTTCCAAATCTTTTCTTGCCTTTGCTTTGCTTGAATTCCCTTTTGAATTTAGGTTTGCTTTCCTCATCATCGCTATCTTCTTTCTCTGGACACTTAGCCGCAAAATGACCAATTTTACCACAGTTAAAACATTTAAATGGTAACTTACCTTTGTACTTTCCAGATCCTTTCTTTAACTTTCGAATGAACAAGGCTTCTTTCTCATCTTCTTTGCTGCTTGAGTTCTCATTCGACTCAGGTTCTTTGATTTTCTCTTTCTTTGAGACTTTGAATGCAACTTCCTTCTTTGATGGTCTATTTGACTCAGTCCTCATTTCATACGCGGTCAGTATTCCATGTAGTTCGTCCATGCTCAACTTATCAAGATCCTTCATTTCTTCAATGGCAGACACCTTAGCATCAAATCTTGATGGTAGAGATCTTAGAATCTTTTGAACGATCATGGATTCTTCAATCTTTTCACCTAACCCTCTTATGGCATTGACAACCTCATCCACGCGAAGAAGATAGGCTGCAACATTCTCCTCATCCTTCATTTTCAGGCTCTCAAATTGTCTCCTATGAGTTTGAAGCTTAGCCCTTTTAACCTTGTCATCACCTTCGTAGATAGTTTGAAGTTTGTCCCATATCTCCTTCGCCGTGTCACATTGCATTACTTTAACAAACTCAGATTCTGACAGGCCACATAGGATTGCATTCATCGCCTTGGCATTGTTTTCAAAAGCCTTCTTTTCGGCTTGATCTGTCGGTGGAACTGATGGGATTGTATATCCAACTGTTACTGATTGCCAAATATCAAACCCTAGTGCCATTAGATATGTTTTCATTCTTATGCTCCAAAATGCATAATTTGTTCCATCAAACAATGGAGCCTTGTTCGAAGAAAAACCTTCTTGTACTTGATGAGTAGCCATATGTGCTTCTGAGATCTACCTTCCAATTGTTAGATTGTTCCTGAAGGCACCCGCTCTGATACCAATTGTTAAGCACAAGATAATACTGAGAGGGGGGGTGAATCAGTATTATGATATTCTTTTAAATTTAACACTTAATCTCAGATTTGTAATCACAATTAATCAATTTCACAGTGAATATATCAAAGCAATCAATGAATGCAAAGCAAACCAACACACTGCAAATAGACACAAATTTACGTGGAAACCCTTTCGGGAGAAAACCACAGAGAAAATCTTCTTTATTATATTTCTCAAATGTTTGTAGGCACCAACCTACAGGAGACACCAATCCCCAAGTTACAATTTTGTAGGCACCAACCTACAGGAGCACCAACCCCTTTTTGCTAAGCACCAACTCAGCAAGAGACACCGATCTCTTCGAATATGAAGGCACCAACCTTCCTTACAAAAAACAAACTCTTTTCTATCTTTTATGTTGTTGTTGCTTCAACAGATGATAGAACAAAACTGCTGCTAAGAATATTCTTCTTATTTATTTCAGTCCCTTCACATATATAAATCGCTGCAACTCTTCATTAAAAATAAATCTGCCCTTCACTCCTTTTTATATTTCATATTCTTCTCTTCTTCTTCTCTCCCTTAAACTTGAATGAAGAAGCACTCAAATTGCTTTTCTAAATCAAATGATTCCATCTCCTTATATATCCTTCTCACATCCTTTCGAAAAGACACATCGTTCCAACCAACACAACCTTTCCATTATTTAATTAACACAACTTAATTAAGTGCATTAGTCGGCTAAAACCAAAAATAATTAATGCAGCCCATAACAATTATTAAATGCACATTAAACAATGCAATTAACCACTTGATAGGAGCACTGCCCCTCCTTAGACAAATTGCTGTTATCATTAAATCGCTGCCAGCCATCATTAAATCTTCTTTTTCACCATAAAACATGGCATATGAACACCTTAAAATGTTGATATCTCTCTCTTATGTACAGATGTGTATATCTCGCTTATACCATGATAATCCTTATGCAAAAACACTTCTTTTCATGTATTTAAACTTTCGTTTTCTGCCCTTTATACTGCTGGTTATTTCCGTTACTTTCTACCATTTCCGTCAACATTTGTCAGTAGTTTCATCAGCTTCCGTTACACGATTCCGTTAACCAAGAAAGAGGCAATCAGCCAAGGGGTTCTAGAGGCTCCCAACATGCACTTGCAACAATGGGTGACAACCACTCGAAGAAAAAAAAAGTGGATAGAGAGTTGCACAACTCTCTTTAAAAAACGATGATATCTCATAGGTAAAGGGCAACTGAAAATGATGAGTGTTCCAAATTATGCTTCCACAAAATCAATCGTGTGCATAGTAATACAATGTCTCCTCAATGGTTCCATATAGTAACTTGGCTCCTCGTACACAACCAAGTTTGTCATCTTGGCTTCTTACACTTTTCAAGAAAATTAATGATTCCCCACTTACCCTCACTACCATCTCTATAGGATCCTCACCATCCTAACCATGAGGCATCATGCATTCCTCAAACGGTCGCCACACATTCCATGGTAAAGATATTGTTTCAAAACAGGTTCCACTTGTGAGCAAATCTATCTCCAACTACAGTCCACTTTACTTCCCCAGTTTAATTAGAAATTCTGCAAATCAATGATGACTCCACATTTTCCATCCCCTTTCTCAATGGACAACAGGTCTTGATCCTAAACAAAGCTTCATCACAGCTCTAAGGTGGACTTTTCACAACTTTAATGTTTGCATCTTCTCCTCCTACTGCAATGCCTAACAAAGAATCAATTTTTCAGAAGAGAGGACAGCCAACAAATTCACATTCAGTAATTTCTATGATTGAATTCTACACTATGGATCCAATCCTCACACAATTACAACACTATCTTTGCAGTATTGAGAACATCCACGCAAATTACCAAATCTTTACAGCTTGAATCTTCAAATTAGAATCCTTTTGGTATCAATAAATCATTTCATTCTCTAAGATATTTTATTCCCAAGTGTTCCAACTCCTTTTATTTAACATTTAGATTCTACCCATCTAGAGATTCCATGTTATTGTTCTTGGTTTGAGTGCACTTGATAATTTGTTAGATCTGATTTTCTAGTGGCTAATCTTGGAAGCTACGAGGTTGTTCTGATCATCCATTGTAATTGGGGATAGTTTTTTCCAAGTAGAGAGGAAATGATGTGACAGCCACATGGACTAGTGTATTATTAAATAGTCGCATAGCTTGTCTAATTTATGATATATTTTGCACAATGACATGGGTTTGTCGTATATTCTCAAATGTTGTACATATCTCTACATGCACATATCTTCTCGTAGAAGCTTCATTCCTCTAGAAGTGTCCTTGCATATAATTTGTAATTAATTATATATATATATATCTTGCACAATTATGGCAACATCTTGTGTTCTCTCTTGCCTCTTCAATTGTGCCCAAATGGTATAAACTAACCAAAAAAATTGTAACAAGGAGAGATTAAAGAGATTTCCCTAGATGTACATAATGTACACTAATTTTTAACATGTCTTTGTGGATTTCGTATTTTTGTGTGATTCGACCCATGTATGTTTCAAGTCATCTCAAGATGAACTCCATGAGTTGTCATGACACTACCAACATTATTCCCAGTGTATGTTGATAATAATCCCAAGGCAATAGCACCACAATAAGCACACAAGCACATCAAATTATTTGTTAGTAGAGGGGAGGAACGGTGAATGTTATATAGATTACAAATATACAAGGAAGATTCTAGATGAAGGAAGCTTTTAGGAGAAGGGCGTTAGACATATAAATATGCACACCATTTGAGAATATACAATAAGCCCATGTGATTGTTTAAAACATTTAATAGAGTATACTGGCTTAAAATATACAAGCCCATGCAGTTATGTCTCATCAATTTTGCTTCAATTGTGCTCATATCACCACCTTTATAACTTGAGTACAACCCCAAGAGTTACGGAAACAAGCTTTCAAAATGTTGTGCTTTTAAAAATTGTGGCCACTCTAATGAACAATGCCTGAAATTAAAAGTAAATAAGGCCAAAGCATTGACTGTACTATGTACAATACAAGGCAGGGTAAGAGGAAGCAAAAGCTACCAAAGTTTTCAATTTACTGTACGGCTGGTCTTTCATATTGCATGGCACATAGAAACCACATGATATAGAGTAATACAGCATGCTATGCATTCTTGGGGAAAACTTAGGGTTATGTGACCCAATAGCAAACATCTCAAATAAACAAAAATAAAGAAAAAGATAGACCATGACAAACCTTCTAGATGCGCCTGAATCCTAAGGTCAGAATCACTTAAGTTTATTATATTCCATATATAACAATAGCTAGTAGCATGTGGCTCCACCTCTACCCCAAGCTCTATCGGCATATAGGGTTTTCCCTTAGGGCCTCTAAGCCTGCTCACTTTCCTATGCATAAAGATCGAAAAACTATGCCTCTAGGCATGTAGGGGCTCTATGCCAAAGCCATGCATTAGAATACATCCCTCTACATCTAGGCTGATCTCAATAACCATAAAAAATCACTTGTAACTCCCAAAATATACCAAACCAATGCATTAACAAGCAAAATGTAATTGCATACAAGATAAATGAATGCTATACACAAACTAAGTGATTTTTATGTGCACAAACCTGGTATAAAACTGGCATAACATCCAGACTGCGCCCTATAAGTGGTGACACAAACAAAAAGTCCTTGCAATATAAACCATCTATGCTCTATTAATGCAAGTATTGCAAGAGAGATCCATGTTAGAGATATGCTAAAGCCAATCACCAAGCTAAAGGAAATTTACTCATGCGACTAGTGTGAGGCTTACTCTATTTGGGCAAACAAAAGTATTCTCTGTTCCCATATCTCGTTTCTGGAGAACTGCCAGCCAACAGTTTTCCACATCGGTCATCTATGGCTTCTAATAGGGAAATATGAAAAAAAAAATTGTACACAAAAATTACTGCAGAATAATCTGAAACTCATACTAGAACAAGGAAAATAAATGAGCAACGTCATTCATATTCAAAACAATTTGATTATATGAGTGAGGAGAAAGGGGTTGAAGAAGTTTCTTACAAATTTTAGTTTCTAAATTTGCAGCAGGTAAATGACAGAAAGATGGGTAGAAACACCAATACCAAATTTTTCTAAGGCTGCGGCTAAGTTTCCACCATGCGATGGCATAATTGTTTTTTTGGATGAAACGCATCTTATATTACTCCAAAGGCAAGAAGGTTACACCAGGTGGACAATATGATCACAACCACAAGGAAAATATCTTCCTATGAAAGCAAAGAAAGAAAGCACCTGGACTTGTTCCTCAATGGGCAAGGAGTCAACATCTCTATGGAACCAATCAAACTTATCTTTAACAAGAAAATCCAAGTCCTGTTTGAAAAGCCTCTTCTTTCCTAAGCTGATGGTGGAAGTATCATCTTGAAAAAATGCTTTACACCTTATCTTCCATAGAAACTGATGGTGGGTAATTGAATTGTCTGCCATAATTTTTTGCAGTTATTGTGATCATCCAGGTGTCCCTTAGAAGAGGTCTTCCCCAAGAAAGAGAGGAAACAGAAGAAATTGAATTCTGCTTGAAACCAAATCCAAAAAGTTCTAGTTGTTCAATATCTGCAAAGAACATGCACAACTGTTTCCTCTCTCCCACAAAAAATGCAGGAAGAATCTGAAATACCCGTTTTGTACAACCTTGCCTTGAAAACCAATCCTTGATGAAGCACTAAACACCCAAAAACTGTGTTGAAAGATGCTTTATCTTTCCAAAGACGTTAGCAGTGTCTATCCCACCTCAACTCAGGATCATTCGTACCCCACCATTTGTTCAGGCATGGTGCAACGGTGACGTGTGTTTCACTTGTGCATATATGTTCTTCGAAACATAATTGAATAAGAACAGCATAATTTAGGCACTTTTTGCTGAAAATGAGTAATTTATAAAGCAGACCAGCAAGAAAAGAATTCTTCTTTTACTAGTATGCAGGAAGATGTATGTACTATGAACAGTCTTCTTGACCTTTGCTATTCCCTTTGTTTAGTATTTGGAAGTCTTCTTCTTTATCAGAAACATATCTTTGTTTCTAATATTCCAAATGAGCTTTGAAAGGATACTTATAGATGTCCAAACGACTCTCCAATCCCTTGCGTCTTTAAGTAGAAGATGTGCACGAATCAATACAATTCCTTATCTATTCAGTTTCCATTTCAGACCCTTCAGAACCTCTTCTCTATTTGTTCTTATTAGGCACTTTTAGTTTTTCTTACCAGGCCCTTTCCTATCTTGTTGTACATGTTGGCTTTTACGACTTCACTCATAATTGATATAAGATTTATTACATGTTACTTAACATTTAAATGAAAAATCAGTTTCAATAATGTCACTTGGATGATAGTGAAATCAGAAAAAGAGGACTACTCTAAATATCAAACAATAGATGATATGTATGAAGCGCATCATAACACCATTCAAAACAGTAGCACAAAATCATATATGAGACCTGCAACATCTGGAAATGGCATTATTCTTGCTATGAACATCTATAATGTACAATGACTTCAGAATACATGGGCAATGTAATACTTGAGTCAGAGCGAGAGAACATATGCCATAGGATGAACATATAGGATTGGCCATGACGGGTGTGTCAGTTGCTATTAAATGTGTTAAAACATTGTAGGAAAATACAAATGATAAATATAAATTTAAAATTTGAAATTAATGTCATGTACATTACTTAACAATTAATCATAAGTTCATAACTACAAGATATTGTGTCACGCATCATCTACTTATTTACCTATTTATTTAACCATCATAACCGAGTGCCTAATTTCCACCTTCATCTATCCCCCCCTCCAAGTCTGATCGTCATCCTTGTCAACAATGCTGAAGAGCTTGGTTGAGGGCAGATGTAATGGCTGGCTCAGAGGATGAAATTGCGATAGCAATTGGGGCAGCTTCCGAAACTATAGAAACAGGCAAAACAAAAAGTGATGGTTGCCTGGTGAGAGCACTCCTACTCTAGAAAATGCTGACGATAAACTTTGCTATGGATTTTATTACTTACATTATCATCAGATTGTGGAAGAAATTCTGAATGTGTACCCTTAACTGCGAAGGGGCTCTAACTGTGAAAGGCTTCTGGCTTCTCTCCAGGCTGCTAATGTCAATTAAATGGGATCAGATCTTCTTGAAATTTCTGTTTAGTTGAACCTGACATTTGTCCCTTGCTTTTTTGTGTTTTTTACCCGAGTACCTCTGGCTGCTTGTACCTCAGGTTTCTCTGATGCATTTGCACATTGACACGTATTTACCATACAATAGGGATATTCCAAGCCATGTGATATAAAAGGACATTGAAATATTTGGAATTCAGCTTTTCTATGGGAACTCTATATAGAGTACAGATAGACCTGGATAATACAAAACTGTTTAACTAAATGAAATAGATATTGAAAGACGAAACAAGTGTGTGATAAACAATATCAAATATGAGACCATGCCATGCCATCTGAGATTTTAATACAAGCAAAGGTTAATATGTCAAAACAAAAAAACTAACTAAACTTGCCTGTTTTGACCCGAGCTGAAATTTGAAATAGTCTTTATCATTTCCCTGCATATTATAAATAACTTCTTTTGAATTAAACACCAACAAGAAATGTCCAAAAGCAGCAAAAGAAACACAAAAACACGTGAAATCTCCCATAGTCTATTAATGTGTCATATTAACTTTCCCTTGCATTTTACACATTTTATTTAGAATGGTTTTTTGTTGGAAAACATCTCCTGCTTGGCTACACAAAAGCCCCGCCAATACCAAAGGACAAATGAAAACAGATTAAGTGCTTCCTCAACTAGAGAAGACAAATCTAGTCCTATCCATTTATCATTACTCTTCAGTTTTCATGTTAGTTAAATTAAAAATACAAGCACTTAGAAGTAATTAAGAGCACTACAAGTAATACTAAAAATGAGATAAACACACGCACTTCCCCTTATACTTTTGGTGGGTTATTTAACCAAAGGTAGCAGCCATTGTCTGTTTTTGTTGGGACATTGGGCTTTATTATGTTAATGTGGGCACACTGCTGGATGTACTTGAGAAGATTTTCTCTACAAATCTGGTTTGTCTCATTTAAGACAGCCGATCTGAAAATTAGATATTGTGGATTTGGGGTCTAGGAGAGGCCATGGCCTCCCTATGTGAGAGGGGATGTTTTGGTCACTCAGCAAAGGCAGATTTCAGGCTCTGCGATAGGCTGGATGTTTGAAGTATGAAGCTGATAGA
Source organism: Taxus chinensis (assembly GCA_019776745.2). Classification (NCBI taxonomy): domain Eukaryota; kingdom Viridiplantae; phylum Streptophyta; class Pinopsida; order Cupressales; family Taxaceae; genus Taxus; species Taxus chinensis. The sequence continues at coordinate 261,059,137 of CM034146.1, read as the reverse complement.
GGAGAGTATTAGAGGAGGATATTCTTTCCATCAACTAGATGCAATAAAATTGCTATGCCATTTACTAGGACTAATAAAGATGGTTTATCTATTGATATACAACTATGTACCATTGAGGAGCATGCTCATTTAAAACCAAATATCTCATTATGGCTATAATAAATTTCTGAATGCTTCTACCAAAATCTTTTGACATATCAAGCTTGATCAGTAAGGCAAGAAGCTTTTGTGGACTTGGTGTATGTAATATTTCCTGGGCAATGATTATTCTATCAAAAGTTTGCATTCCTTCAACAAAACATGTATGATTTGAAGAGAATTTGCTATGAAATTGGCTGCATTGGGTTGGTAATTATTTGGATATTATTTTAGATGGGGTGTTGCCAAAAGGGATTGGTGAAAATGATAAGTGATATTCTTGGAACACCTGGATTCTTTTATTGTGTTGAGAAGATTCTTTTTTATGATATTCCTAAACACTTCGGAATCTAAAATTATTTTGTATAGTGTATTAAATAAAGATATTGGTAGTAGGAATCAGATGTATTTGAGTCTTTTTCTTTGGTAAACGTATCAAATTAGTGAAATTTATTTGTTTGAGATTCCAAGAACACCTTGATTCCTCTATTGCATTGAGAAGTTTTTTTTTATATTACTCAAAACACCTAGGGAAATTGTGCTAGAAAACCATCTAGGCCTAGAGCTTTGGTGATGAATAAATTGTTTTAACATTTTTTGTTTTGGCACTAGGAAATAAGACCATCACTAGATAGGTTGCCCAAGGAACAAGCTTTGGAGCTCAACATGCTAGAGAATGTTTTAGGGTTCCGTACCTCTGCAACATTGGTGTCATACAATCAATCTCCGATATATCTAGGCAGGATTTTTATAGTTTTATTGTGCTAAGTTGATCTATCACTCCACCCCTTGGGTGGCATTTGTAAAAACTCCCTATATTAATGGCCACCGCCTTGGTACGTGCATCGTTTGATGTAGATTTCGCCAACAGAGCTCTGGATAATCATGGCACCAAAGAAGGCAAGGAAGTTTGTACCAAAAGCATTCCACAAGGTATTGATTCTAACCCAAAAACTTCTTTACCTAATGTTGTGCTTAATTTTCTTGAATTTGACAAAGCTTGCAATTGGTTTGAATCTTTTTCTATTGTTGGTTATTTTGTTGGCCGAGTCCCCTGTGAAAGCTCTACTTAAAGAGCAGATTCACAACCATTGGCAACGTCATGGTGGTAAAGCTTGAGGGGGTGCAAAACATGAGCAACGATTTATTTTTTTCTCTTGGCTAATGCCAACCATTATAAGGCTATTGTCAACCATGGTCCCTAGTTTATTCGCAATACCCTTTGTTTTTTCTCATTGGACCATGGATTTCTAGGTCTCCAAACAAGCTAAGCTCAAAACCTAGTTTGGATTGAGTTTCTGGGTCTCCCTCTCCCTTTTGGGGCTTTGTGGAGCAACTTATCAAACCCTTGGGGTGATTCGTATGCCATGAATAACCCAAATTCTACATAGCTCGTCCACAAAAGTGAGGTTGCATTGAAATTGATCTAATTGAGCACCCAAAGGAAACTTTTGACATCCAAATTGGTGGCACCCAATTCTCGTAGTGTGTGTTTTACATCAATCTTCCGGATACTTGTTTCCGCTGCCAAGTCCTCAGACCATATGATCCAAGAATTCCCTTTAATGGCTATTTCATGACTGGTTCCATAGGAAAAAGGTGTGTTAGAGAGCTAGACAACCATCTCCGTTGGTGATGGTTAGACCGTTGTTACCAATAGGAAGAACGTTTTGGTTTCCCGCAGTACCTCTAAGCCATAAATTGTTGTGTATTGACCCACGAGTGGTCCCAGAGCTAGCTCCTTTGCTACTAATGGTAAAAAAGGTGCGCTCTCCTCCGCCAAAGTGCCACCACACTCTCCTGCACTCTGCAGACAACAACCTCCATTATGCCTCACAAACTACAACAACCTCCATTATGCCTTCACAAACTACAATTTTCACTGCACAATCAGCACAACCCCATTTTGGGGCAATATACACAGATGTAGAGGATAATGTGAGGACGCTTGAATGCAAAATTGTGCTTTACCAATCACCTAGCCTCTCTCCTTCAGAAAATGGGGAATATGTTCAAGAAAAATCTAACAGGCGACTTTATGCACAGTAACCAGAGAAAAATTTCCTTCGCCAACAAATTTGTAGCCCTCAAAGGTCTTAAGGAGGGAAATAACATGCATCTTGATGTTTCCCCGTGATAGTTTAGTCTTGGAAAGGGACGACTGTAGGTACAGAACTTTAGTAATATGAAAGTGTTGTGTTTGCAAGAGGTTAAAATTTTTGGCTTGCTTCTTTAGTCTTTCGCCTGCACTATTTGGCTAGGTGCACTTTGTTAGGTGTCTAATCATGAGCATGGCCGTGGAGGAGTCACCACACTACTAGCGCAAGAGCTTTCACAAAATATTGTTTCTTAATGGTTTGACCTTGCCCATCAGGTGGTGTGGACCCTTTTAGATTTTGATGGACGACTCCTTGGGTTGGCCAACGTATATGCTTCCAACGACGCCGTTGAAAGAGCTTTACTCTAGAGATGGTTGTAAAATTTGCTTCCCAATGCTCACTAGATACTCCTTGGTGATTTCAACATTGGGGAATCCAACGAAGAAAAAGACGGCCACCTTCCTATGCATTTGTGTGTTGAGAAGCGAGAGGCATGGTTCTACAAGTGTAATAAGCATGGTCTTTATAATACTAATCACCACCGAAGACAGACTCTGTTTCATCATGGTTTACCTGGTCAAAATTTAGACAAGGTCAAGACAGAGTGGTTAACAGGTTGGATCATGCTTTGCTTGCAGAGAAAGATTAGTTCTCCTTCTCTTGTTCCACCACACACCCTGTATCTATAATTGATGAAGTCATTCTTTCGGACCATCAACGAATTCACTTTTGTATCAACTGGAGCACTCCTCAAACCAAATTGACCAAGACCTAATTTTATCTCAATATTGCACATCTCAAGCATGAGAGAACTATGTGACACATCAAACGGATTCGGAACCTAGTTTCTAGACCCTTAGGGGACACAAGATTGATTGATTGGTGGGCCGATGCCATCACTCGAACTACCACCTTTCTTAGGCTATATGGTAAGCAAGTAACTATCTTCAGAAAATATGCTCATGAAGCATCATACCATGAATTCCATAGGATTTCACAGGAGCCTGACAACTCTCCTTTTAATGTTCCTCTACAATCTCAAGCCGCTCAATGGAGACACAAACTCGAAATTGAGAAATCTTATAAAGCTAGGGGAGCTCAAATGAGAGCTAAAATGCATTGGTTGAGAGTGGATGATAGAGTTACCAAAGAATTATTTTCTCTTCTCCACTCTAGACAAGCTGTAAACAAAATTAAAGCCATTAAAGATGCCAATTCTAGATTTACCAAGCTCCTGGACATTCTTCAATCCTTTATGCACCACTACCTTAGAGTGTTTGCTACCCAACCCTCTTCCCCATACATGAAGCAACTCTCCTGCAATGCCTTCAATTTGACCCCTACAAACTTTTTGAAGCACAAAGAGTTTCCTATGATAGACCTCTTAGTTTGAATGATCTCAAAAAACAGTCATGCAGATGGCCGCCTACAAAGTCCTTGTCATTGATGGTTTCCCTTGTGAATTTTATCAGATTCTCTAGGATACTATTAGGCCAGATCTTCACAAAGCATATTTTGAATTTCTTTTGTCTAACACTTTGGGAGCCCTCATCAATCAAGGTAATATCAGGTTCATTCACAAGGCTAGAGATCTTGAGCTTATTACTAATCGGAGGCCTATCATTTTTTTGAATGTCTCAATTAAAATTAGTGTTAAAACCCTTGCCCTTAGATTATGACGTCTTCCTCTCATTGTCAAAAGTGAACAAATAGGCTTTATTCAACTCAAATATTCTGGACAATGTTATTGTTGTTTTAGAAAGTATGGAATGGTCCAAAGTATTTGATAAAAAAAGGCTTGTTTCTGAAGATTGATTTTGAAAAAGCTTATGATAAGTGTAATGTTCCCTTTTTGAATTTAAAGAAGAACAAAGACCATTAGCCTATTTTATTGTTTCCCATAGGCTAATGGGTGAAGGAAAGGGGAACATGGTAAGATTAAAACTAAGTGAACCAAAAACTAACTTTATGTCGGCCACTTATGTTTAAATTTTAAAATAAGAATACTTTTCTAATTTAAGCGGTCTGACATTTAATTAGAAATTAAAAGAAAGGGGAGGATACAAAAGAAGATGGAGGGATTCATTTGTGGACATCTATCATCTTGATTTTATGGAGTCGAGCACTTGTACTTCTACTTTCAGCTATTGAGGACGGAAACCCTCTTAGCATCCATCACTTGAGGATGAAAACCCTCTTTGTGATCAGAATTTGGGTGATAGAAAGACCTCATATTCTGCTGGTCTTCTTCACACCAGGAGTCACACTTGGGAATATCAAAGATTAGGGCATCATCACACGGGATGCCACTCACTAGGTATGGGCGAAACAATATTGACATCAAGGCTTTTATGCATCATTACCATTGGAAGGTTGGCGCAGCAGCTGTGAGGGCAGCTCTCCTACAATGCCTTCAAGTTGTCCCCTATAAGCTTTCTAAAGCATAGGGAGGGCCTATGATGACCTGCATTAGTTTAAATGATCTACAAGATAACGTAACCCTTTTGGAGGGTTGACTGTCAAACCCTTGGCATTGATGACTTCCCCTGAGGAGCTATCAGATCACTGGGAGCATTGAAAGGTCATCATCTCTCCACCAGTCTATGTTGATATTGTTGTTGAACACTTTGCAATTATATGTACCAAGCTGTAATGATTTAATTTACATTCCTGAAAAAATAAATAAGATAAAAAATTAGATACTGAAGTTGTGTGGATCCTATCACTCTGTCTCCATAAATTATTTTAATAATTTTCCAAAAGACATCTTCTTCCTTTCAATGTTAGGTGAGCAAACTATAGGGGTTATCCAACACGTTCATTTAGACAGATGTGCTTGTCGATTTTGGAAGGTATGGAATGGTTTCAGCTGAATTCCAAAAAACCATGTTTGCTGAATCTTGATTTTGGAAAAGGGACATTACACTAGGATTGAGTAGCCTTTCATCATTGCAATGCTTCAAGATTCTTGGATTTGGCCCCCGGTTTATCCATAATGTCAATATGCTATTTCAAAACACAAAAGCTTGTATTACCATCAATGGAGTGCAATCACACAGGTTTGGGTTATATAGGTCAATTAGGCAAGGCTGCCCCTTGGCTCCCTCTCTATATATGCTTACTGCGGAAGGATTCAACTACCTCCTTGCCAATTTCTCTTCTAGAGACTTGGTGAAAGGCATCTCTCTTCCTCATTCTAATTAACAACCCATCAATGCGCATTTTGCAAATTATTCTTTTCTCATCCTTTTGAAGAAGAAGATTCAGTCAAGAATGTCATGGAATGCCTTGACACTTTTTCCCTTGCTTCTGGTTCTTCTATTTAGTGGCAAAAGACTCAATGCTACAGACAGTCTCTCTCCGCCAAACCTCCTTGGTTGAACGGATATTGATGGAAATTGATTCAACTAAGCGTGCAATTTAAATTTCTTGGCACACCCTTTGCTTTTCGGGATTCTCCATCAAAGCTTTGGTCATATGTTGTCCAAAGGGTTGAGAGAAAGATTAACTATTGGATCACCAAGCCTCTTTCTTTACCAGGAAAGTTTCAAGTTTGTTCCAAAGTGTTGGTTGCCACTCACGTATACTATTCCTCTTGTTGGGCTCCCCCAACCTCATATGTTTTGGAGATGGTTTCAGAAATGGACTTTCTCTTTTCTCATTTTCTTTGGTGGTCTCCTATTCTTAATTTTCATAATGTCCCATTTTCCATGGTCCTGGACTAAGAGTCTTAGGCTTTTTAAAAACGGAATCAAGTCTATTGGTGACATTTTATGCAAGATTTACGGCAAGTGACTCTCATGGGATATGCTTGAAGTAAAATTCCAGCTTAAGAATGAGGATGCAGAGTCTATTTCAAAAACTTCAAAACCCCATACTTGATGATCATCTTCACAAGATTGGTGTCTTTTCTAGAGTTCCATGGTGGAGAGACTAGCATTGGCCTACTATTACTCCCTTCTGCTAATACAAGGCCCAAATTGGCTATCAACTTCTTTCCCCTCAACATATATAGAGTGAAACCCTCAACCACCGTTGGAAATTAAGGTTCTTGAATGTTGTCTAGGCTAGAGGGTTTGCTCTTTGGAAGCTCATGTTGAGTCCAAAACAACTCATTTTCACTAGTGTATCCTCTATCAAGGTCTACTAGTAGGAGATAGACTCAAGAACATGGGGGTCTCAAAACCCACTTGCCCTGCTTATTATTAGGTTGGAACCTTTGAACACCTTTTTAGGTTTTTCCCCCACACTCAATTGACTTGGAAATGGATTCGTACCCTTTTTCAACCTTTTCTTCTAGACTTCTTTACTTGGAAAATGGTTCTTCTTGAGGACTCGGGCTTTTTACCTACAAAATACAACATTTTTTGGCAAATCATTCATGCCGATATTCCTTTTCATATTTGGAAAGATAGAATAATGTTATTTATAAAAATGTAGCTATGGAAAGAGATTTTTCTGTGACTAATAAAATTACAATTATCTCCAATGTTTTGTTTCAAATTCAAGTCCAAATGAAGAAGGTTCACCTAGACGTGGAGCATCTCCAGACTCTTTTTGGAACATTGTGGGAGCTTTGCGTCTGCAATTAGTTGGGTGCCTCCAGATTCTCCCCACCATCATTCTCCCTCTCAAGGCCATGGCCAGGGTCTTTGTCGTTGCCACTCTAGGAGCAGGTGAAGCTTCTCTCCCCACTCTCGTCGACCTTCGCCCCAATCCTATAAGCCCTCACCTCTTCGCCGTAGCAACATGTTTGACCATCTCAGAGGCATTGGTGGTAGCTATTGGGATACTCCTCCCTAGGACAAGTTTCCATGCTTGGCTCTTGCCATTTCTCCTTCTCAACAAACCAAGGAAACTAAATAAAGGTGGCAAAATGATAGGTAAGATCCCATAGCTAACACAATAGCCCCTCCTAGCACCAGTCGCTAGGGGGGTAAGCATTATATCTCCCTCCTCCGCCTCCTCTAGCCACTGTGTTCGCCATTGTTGCCTAAGTGCTTTGTTTTTTGTGGTTGGTCCTTGGCTTGGCTCCTTGGTTTTATCACTCTTCCTTGGTTGAACTGCACTTTTATTATGTTTATAATTACTATAACGCCTTAATTTTTGGCATTGTGTTAATGATGTGATTTGGTTCCTATCTCAATGTTCTCTCTAGCTTGATGTGTCTTGCATTCTAGAATGTGATTCTTTCCACCCTTTTTTGTATGATTAGCATTGTACTATTATGTTTTTAATAATAAAGGTGTGCATTTCAATCAAAAAACGATCAATGTGTTGTTGTCACATGATCAATTGGGTATCTGAGCTTGCATATCTTATTCTACTCTTGATTTTTCGTGTATAGATTTTGTTAGCAGTTCCATGAAATATTTAACTATCAATTGTATATTTAAAATGTTTTATTCTTCCATCCAAACTTTGAGTTCGGTGATATTGTTGGCGTCTCCAACAAGGAGTGTTTTGCCAAATAATTTGTACTTTTTATCACCTTTAGCTAACCATCCAAAATATTTCTTCCTTTCTTGTTAATCAACAAATTTTTATGTCCAAATTTCTACGTTCCATAGGGATGCATATCCACCCCTCAGCCACCTAGAGGATGTGTGCCCATGGGGATAGAGATAACAGATAGAATGGGAACGCCCCGATGTTGTCCTCTTTTAAGGGACGATTTGAGGAATCCACATTGGATGCACCGCTCCACTACCCTGTGCCCCCTCATATGGCCCAAAAGGACTCGTCTCCCCTCAAAAAGGTTTTTAAAAAAACAATTTAAAATATAATATAAAAAAAAACTTTAAACAAAAAAAGTAAACAGTTATTGTTTTTTGTTTTGTCAAGGAGTGTCTTGTCGAATAATTTAGTTTTTGTCTCCTTCAGTTAGCCATCCAAAATATTTCCTTTGTTGTGCATCAACCATTTTTTTGTGTCTGAATTTTCATGTTTCATAGCAATGCATCTCCACCCTCAGTCACCTAAAGGAAGTATTCCCATGGGGAAGAAGGTAGGGGAACACAATGAGGACATCCCTGTGCTGTCTCTTTTTGAGGGACGATTTGTGGACGTCCACGATGCACTCCGCCTCTAAAGTCCCACGAGGATTCTCCTCCCCTCAAAAATATTCTTAAATGAACTTAAATATAATATTAAAAAAACACATAAAATGTAAAAAATAAACTATGATGATCTATAATTCAATTAATATTTTTTGTATCATTGTGTGAAGGAGACAACAGTCCCAGTAACTTTAGAAGAGTCGAGACCATTCATATTGTAATGCAGATTTTATATCCTTATGTGATAAAGACCAAAGGAGAAGGGCATGCATTGTTTTGATTTGACACTTTGGATGATATTCAGTTAAGGGCAAGATCATAGGAAGGTCTCGATATTTTGCATAGCTTTCATATTTTTGATTTAGTCCCAATTTTGTAATTTAATTATCTATATTTTTTAAATTTTTGGTACAGTCATCCTTTGTCGTTTCTGTGATGTCCTCTTTTGGGACAAATGGGAATTTTAACAAACTTCCACACCAATCAAATCAAGAAGGATTAGATCCTTTTACTTGTACCTGTAATTGGTATTTTTTGGTTGGTATTTGATCCAGCTCTAGATGAAGGTCAAATCTTCTTGCACTTTTTATACATTAGAGAAGATGAAAAGCAGCTGTGATTCCACTCTCCCGAATTTGCTTTCACTATTTCGAGTTTTAGAACAAATATGTGCATGGAACAGTCAAAGCCATGAACTTATCTCCTTCCCCCATGCATAGTTTTTAATTCAAAAGGTCCTTTTCTTGTTGGCAATTTGTAATGTCCCCAATGGACATATTTTTGCCCCTAGACGGATTTCAGGCAATCCCAAATCCTCATATCACAACTTATAACACAAAGATTAAATTTACTTTTGTAGATTTGAATTTATAAAGGAAATTGCGACTAGGGTAGGTTTAAATACCACCACAAATCAGCCCGTAAATCTATATCATTCCACTCAAATCTAGTACCACTAATTTTCGAAGTCCCAAATATGTATAAAATTGCAGATTTCAGATGTAAACAAGGCTGCAATAAATTATTTAAAAACCCTGTTTACAACATAACTTCAAAAATTCATATCTTTTGCTAGAGATGTCCAAATGAGCTGAAACTTTGGATCTTGGGCCAAAAAAATATGAAGAATAATATTCCAAAATTAGTTTTCGCACAGCAAACACAAAACCCTAATTTTTCCCTATAAAGTAGGTCGCCCAACACATTTAGGGCATCAAATTAGCTCCAAAAATTAAGAAAACAAGCTACTTTGATTCCCAACATTCACCTCAAGATATAACAATACAAATCAGATTTTTAAGTACCTCCAAAGCACACAAATCAGCCAACAAGTGGGTTGCTCCACTAGAGATTAGTAGAGGAACAACCGTTGCAATATTTTTTAAATCCTTATTACAAAAATCTGCCAAAAACTCCTCTGAAATTAATCTCTACAAATCAACCCCGAATCAACTCCAATAATGACAAACCAGGGTGAGTCTTTCACCACTAAAGAGTGCCCTACTAGCTAGGAATGGATCTCTCACCACCGATGCTAGGGTCCCTGTGGGATCTTACTCCACGAGCTACAGAAAATCCAAGTGTGTATGCAAAAGCTACAAGCTTAAGACACAAATCAAAAAATATCAAATGGTTATGGAATACCTTCCCCTCAAGTCGACTTTTTTTTATAAAAGAAGAAGAGACCCAAAACAACCTCTACAATATCCAATTAGTTCACAAGGATTTTCCCTATGCAAGCATTTAATATTTTCCCATATTAAATGCTTTTCCCAACAACTTTTTCCCTCCTAATGCAAGTCACATTTTTCTAGGGAAACTACATAGTAAAATGGGCATTTATCCTTTCTATGTCCCATTCCCCTTCTAGGGCAAGTTGCCTTTTCACCTAGAATGGATAACAATTTATATTTGGGCCTTTTCCATCCTAGATTTAATAATTATTAAGTCATATAAATTATTATAAGTGCTCTATATATTTTTTTTTCTTTTATTAATCGCACTTTATAATAATTAAATATAACTTAAGTCACCCTTATATTTTTCCTTTGGCCGTCGGGTTGCCAAAATAGGCTAAAGGTCTTCGAATGGGAAGGGGATATTACACAATTTTAAGGTAACATCAAGCTATATAGGCAATCTGATATAGTTATATCATGTATGTATGCTGCTATTTTCCAATTGCCATTATTTCCTTTATTTGTTCTTACAAATCTATATACATTTTGTGCAACATAATGTATGGTCCTTTCTCCGATTCACCATTTGTATTGCCCTTGGAAGAAGTCCATATCTACTAATGAGTTATTTTCTATCAACTCGTTGAATGACTGAGGATTTTGCTAATCTATGATTGACTTTAAGCCCTCCCTTTTTCTCTTCATTTGAGAAGACCACGTTGGAATTCCCTCCAATGATTCTTTGTTATTTTGAGTGTGCGCTCAACCAGGCTGATATGGTTTTCGGTAATCTAGGTTTGATTAAAATGGATAGACTTGTATATACTGAAACTGCTATAACTTTTACTCTGCTGAACATTGAAATGCCATTTTCACAAAATTTGATAATATTGCTACTCTAAATCTTTTTGATGGATCTGTGCAGATGAATTCAATTGTGAAGCACATTTGTGGCTTAATGTTGTCTAACTCGTTTGATCTGAATCTAGTTTCATGCAGAAAAATCATCTCTTCCTTGCTTTTGCTGATCTCTGTCTTGATGTATCTTCTTTTAGTCCTTCAGCCTAAGCCTATAATTTTCCATGATAATATATTTATGGCTGATTTTTGTAATTTTACTTTTCTGAGGCCTATTGGAGTGTCATGTCTCCTCCAATTGATTCAAATGAGTTGAAATTTGTTTGTCTCCTCCAATTGATTCAAATGAGTTGAAATTTGTTTGCTTCTTAAATAGAGAATAGGTGATAGTTCTGGGCTGTTTTTTTCTTCTTGTCCAAATTTCTTAGTTCTAGGGTCTCTAGAATTTCGGACCTTGAGAGAGACCTTGAGGGTAGTTTTTGGACTCTGATGAACTTCGAATCTTTTACAAAGTGTAATCACTGAAGCATCCATTACATATGGTATTTCACTTAGTTTCTATGGTGTTCAGTACCAAGTCTTTAGTCTGTTAAGTAAATGGCAGTGTTATGCAGGGGCAAACAAATCCCATTTCCAAGCCGTCCACATTTCGGGGACTTAGGGGACAGTGACAAAACGTCCTCTCCACGCAACTGCAATTTCAAAATAATGACGAAACATCTCAGGGACATTCCCTAACTTTGAGGAACATCCCCAGAACATTCTTAGTTCTTCAACATTAAGGGGACATCCCGGCGTCCCCTGCAGCAGTTAAGCATTAAGTCTTTAGAAAAATTAGAAAAATACAAATAAAAAAAAACCTAACTACAATTAAACTAATTATCAGGGACTCTCTGGGATGAAGATGATGTCAATGGTTCCAACGAGGAGGAGAGGTTCACGAGTATTCTTTCCAAAAGGGGGCTCTAATTATTGAGTTGCAGACTATGTTTTAGTTTTTGCCATTTTGGTTATGACATATGTACTCTTCTTGTGTTGATTAATAATAATATTGTAATATGTATCATCATCAGGTACTCTTAACTCTCAAGTCAGTCTTTTGTTTTTCATTGTCATAACTCTCAGCTTTGAAGCTGCAATGTGCATGTTTACAGTTTATTGTTAATGTATCATCATAATACCATCAATGCATATCGATACTATGTCAATGACTCAATAATACATATAAGATTTTGGCTAAGGTGATGAATTATTGGATTAATGGTTTCAGCCGTCAGGCTTTCAGCTTTAAGCCTTAGTTTTTTATGTTATATTTGCATTATACATAGATTTTATATGTTCTTTTAATGGCCATCCCTCTGCTGTCTCCAAAATCTGGGAATTCTTTTACCGTCCTGGAGTCTTAGGTAACTATGGTAAAGAGGCACCTGTATATTTACATACCTGTCTATAGCATTTTGCCTAAATGACCCAATTGTAGTTTCAGATACATGCATATGTTAATATTGAGTTATTTGCAGGAAAGTGCATTACCAATAAAAACATATGTCATGAATAATACCAAAATTCAAATATTATGTTTCCTAATGTGTTTCAAGCAACAGGGAAAAAAATAGGTGTTGAAGTAGGAAGTAGGGCAGAAACAAAGGAAAATAGTGAGAAAACTAGGGATAGCAGAGAATACAGAGGAGATTGCAAGGATAAGAAAATTAGGGATAGGAGAGAATAAAGAGGAGATTGCAAGGGCAAGAAAGCAACAAAAACAGAATTGTTAAAGTAAGGAGATGTGTATCTCTTACCCAATGGATATTTCAGCATCTCAAGAAAGGAAACATGGGAGGCATTGAAAGGGACAGAAGGCTCAGAGGTAAGGTAAAATTAAGAAATGTCAGCCTTAGGAAACCAGGAAAAAATTGCAATGGAGATGGTCCTTGATCAAGGCCGACTCGTTAATTCAGGGGATGAGGAATAAATGGTGGAAATCTTGGCTGAGATAGATAAGTGGGAAGGGAATGATCTAGGGCAGATAACGCAATATGAAGACCTCTCAATTGAAGTGGCTACTGCAATCCAAGGTTTTCATGTTGGATGGGGCAGCCTCAAGGTCTATATGAAAATGCCCTAACTTGTAAATTTATTGGGGCCTGACAGGAAGTCGAAAGTCTCGATAATTGTATGGAACAAAAATGGAGGACTTGCCCTAGACCAGAAATAATTTTCCTAGCAAAAGGGGTTTTTCAAGTAACTTTTTGAAATACAGAAGATAGAGATAATATCTTTCACGGCAACCCCTAATTTAAAAGTGATGCAGGTATGTATTTAAGACCCTGGTCTCCACTGTTTATTCCTGAAGAGGAATTAATTAATCACAGAAGTACCTTTGTGGATATAATTATAAAAAACTCACACCAAAATTTTGGGACGAAGAGACCCTGAAAAAAGTAGCAAAGCAGATTGGGGAATTTATATGCTTAGCAGAAATAACAAAATCCAAAGAACTTTCTACCTATTCTAGGATCAATGTTAAGGTCAATCTCTCAATGCCTATCCCTCATACTCTTAAGGATATGCTCATCATGAGCGTGTGGCGGCAAGAGTTGTATTATGAAATTTTTCCTTTCAGATGTTACAAATGCAAAAAGGTAGGTCATGGGATAAAAAGATGCCCAAATTCTTCAAAAGGGGATGGAAATTCAGTTAGTCACCCAGTAAAATATGGGATCACAAGACCTAGAATGAGATTGGAGTGGATGCCAAAACAAACCACAAAAGAATAACAAAATACTCTCAAATGGTGGATCCACCACAGATTTCATAAGAAACCTAAAGGAAACCCCCAAGGAAAATTCCTGATATAATATAGCATCAGGTGGACCCTTTAACAAACCCCATCAGTAATTAATAATCAAGGAAAGAGGCGAAGAATGAACGGATCCTTCGAATAAAGTAGGAATGGAATCCAATAAATCTAATCAAAAAATGATGAAAAGGAAGGAGAGGAATGATAGTGGCCAAATTGATTTTGATGAATGGGAAAATGGGACAGATAAAGAGTATCTGAATAAAGGGGTCCTGGCGATGATTGAGGGGGCAGTAATGGAAGGATTGAAGAATCGAAATCAAGTCTCCTAGATCCTTGGACTGGAAGAGATCAGAAAATAAATAAATAGAATCACCCTCTCATGAGATCATTTTCAAGCTCGCAATTAGAGGGATTCAAGGCAGAATCATCAATTGCTCTATGTAAGGGTCGGCGAATAACAAACAAGATTGTCCTCACCCCTGCAAATAAGATTCAGCCTGATACAGGGACTTTTGATGCTCGAGGCAGGAATTTGATCTAGAAAATGGGCAGCAAAGGTCTATCACAACATTCATTTCAGGTTGAAAAGGGAGGCCTTCCGCCAAGGCACCACAAAAATCCTAAGCTGGAATGTCAGAGGCTTAAACGCCTCTGACAAGTATTGCCTTGTTAAGAGACAGATTGAGGAACATAAACCAGACAGAAGTAGATGCACAAGGTAGTGCAGATGGTCTTGTTGTACCCTGGAACTCTACATCATTCAAAGGTACTGTATTATACTCATCCCTTATCTTGTGAATTTATCAATGACTCATGGGAAACTTAGATTTTATCCTATCAAATGTATATGGACCTGTTGCGAGCGATGAGAAGAGATGTTCAAAAGAATTGGAGTACTTCCGAAAAACCAGCCCTCGAGTTGAATGGGTAGTAGGAGGAGATTTCAATGCAAGTATTGAGGGCTAAGGAGAAGAAAGAAGGTAGCCTTCAAGTCTCCTAGAGTACATCAGACTTCTGCTTCTTCTGCTCCAATTATGGGCTGGCTGGTGTTGAACCCAATGAAGGAATTTTTACTTGGAATAATAGGAGACATGGTGATCAGGCCGTTTTTTAAAGGCTGAACAGGTTTTCAATCAGCCCAGAATGGGAGATGTAGAGTGTGAAATTCATAAGAGATATGTATGTTTTCCAGTTCAGATCATCGGTTAAAATCTTTGACTCTAGAAATGGACTCAAAACCAAACATAATGCCTTTCAAGATGGAATTCATGTGGTTCCAGGACCTATCACTTGAAGAAATCTAAATACAATGTTGGAAAACATCTGAAAAGGGATCAAAGAGACTCTTACTTTTAGAGAAATTAAAAAATGTCAGTAAAAATTTGGAATAAGAGGCACTTTAGGAACCTCTTTCAGAATAGAAAATTTGTATTATTATCTTGCGGAGGTACAGGCAGAAATAGGAGAGAGTGCTCTAGATCTGGACTTGATTGAAACAAGAGAAAAAAATAATGACTGAACAACAAATTCTATAAATGGAAGAAACACATAGGAAACAAAAATTGAGAGTGAAGTGACTAAAGGATGGGACTGGAATACCAAGTTTTTTCATTTTATATGTGACGAGAAGTAATATCAACAAACTTGAAAAAGTAAAACTCCCTTCTAGGGAATTAGAAACAATAATTAAAGAATCAAACAGGAAGTTCAGCCTTCTACAAAAGCCTTCTTCATAAGGAAGGAGCCGACAAAGTTGAGATTCAAGAGGAGCTGCTCCAATATATCCCGTCATGAAAAAAAAAACACTTTTGCCTCCAATTAAACAAGAGAAGCTCTAGAAATCAGTTGCAGCCCTTACAGCCAAAAGAGCTCTGGGAACGGTGAGTTTCAAGCAGGCTTTTTAATAAATTTGGCATGTAGTTGGAACAGATTTTACAGGTACGGTAGAAGAATGCAGTACGAAGAAAGCAGTCCTGAAAGAATGCAATTCTGTCTTTTTAGCTTGAATTCTGATAAAGGGAAAAACAGAGTTTCTTTGATGTATTCAAGCTAATAATTGCTTTATGCAATACCATTTACAAAATTGTAATCAAACTAAGGGCCACTTGACTAGATTCATATCTTGGAAGATTATCTCAGGAGAACAAAATGGAGTTGTAGCGGGAATGCAGATCTTGGATGGTATCACCATAACTCAAGAAGCAATCCAACCATTGAACCAAAAAAGGATAATTGGAACACTAATAAAACTAGATGTGAATACAACATTTCACGGAGTTAATTGGAGATTCCTGATGAAAGCATTAGAAAAATTCCAGTTTTCTAAGGATTGGCGAAAATAGGTTTGACTTGTATCTTCAGTCCTACCTTCTAGGTATTTGATTAATGAGATTCCGGAAAGGTATCTTGAGGCCTGAAGAGGGTTGTGCCAAGGTGTCCCCATTTCCTCCGATTTCTTTAAAATTTTGGCAAATGTTCTCGGTAGAGAAATTGGTAAGGCTGTAAGTAGGGGAGAGATAAAAGACAGCATATAGCTCTAATATTCTAAGCATTTCTCATATAATATTTGTAGATGATACAGTTCGGTTAGGGGAGGCCTCAGAAAGAGAAGTAAGGCAGGTGAAAGAATTACTAATAAAATATGAACAGCAAGCCAGACAGAAAGTGAATGCTTCTAAATCTGTAATTTATTTTCTGAATACAATAACCCCGGAGGTCTGGAGCAAAAATATTAAAGAAATCCTAGCATTTGAAGAAGGCTTGTCTCCCAGCACTTATCTCGGAATGCCCTTTAGTGAATTAAAATCTGCCAGTTAGGTCTAGAAAGCAGTTCTGCACAAAATCCAATCTAAATTTTCAACTTCAAAGGGCAAGTGGCTATCTCTGACATGAAGAATTCAATTGATTTAAGCATCTCCAACCGAAACCAACATAAATGCAAGCCCCAACCATAAATAAAATAACTTTTATTTACAGGCAATTCTTGTGGAGTGGCTCCAAGGAAAAGAATGAAATATGCCTGGTAGCATGGAGGAAGGTATGCCTGCCTAAAAAGTATGGTGGTCTGCGTTTCAGAATGTGTATTAATGAATAGAGCATTGGGAGAAAAATTTCAATAAAGAATAATCACGGAAGATGAAATATTTGGTTGATATAAGTGGCTTATGCCTCTTTGCACAAGATATCATCCCACGGAGATCAATGATATGGAAAATTTTCAAAGGATGTAGAATTCTTATTTTCCCCGAGCTATAATGGTCCATCCGAGAGGGAAGAGAAGTAAACTTTTGGAGGGGCTTGGGGGTAAAAGAGCCGCCTCTTATTAAGGAGGAAAACCTTGAGGCTTTGGCTAACTATGCAATCAGTCAATTGGGACCGCAAGTAAGTGATTATATCATTGAAAATGACGGATCTAGCCAGTGGAGATCTAGATTTGGCAAAATGAAGAAACGATTGGGAAAGCAAAAGAAATAGGGAATCTTCTAATAAACAATCCACCTCCAATCAAAAGTGGGGAAGAGGAGCTAATCCGGGAAGTAGACAAATCAAGGGAGATCACTTTCAAGGCAGCATGCCTAGAATCCTTCCTTGATACAGACTAGATTCTGACAAAATTTCCTCAAGATAGAGTTTGGGTAAATCATGGCATTTCAAAATCCAACTCATTGCTTTGGCTGGTTGTGAAAAAAAGAGAATTGACTGATGTTAGATTAATGGAGATTGGATTCCAAGGACCTTCTATATTTCAACTTTGTGTTTGTGAAGGAGAGTCCAATGAACACATTTTTTGTGCTGCCCCTACTCCTGGCAGATATGGGTAAGTTCTCCAGTAAACAGGGAGCAAGTTGGATTCTTCTCAACTCAGTCCTAGACTACAACATTAATCATATGGAATATATGACTGGAAAGAAACAATACAACCTTCATAGGACAGGCTCTCCCCTGGCATACAGCGGGACAAGAAATGATGAATGTTCGGGTCTGAGATTGGCTGAGGAGAAAGGCTATTGTAGAAAATGGCTACTTATCAAGTGGCCAATTAATATGCCCTATCTCGATAATGGAATCAGTATGAATATGGTGATTTAGTCCAAGGTAAAATGTATCTCGCCCACACCTAGAATTTTGAAACTCAACTTTGATGGATCGGCCAAAGGAAATCCTGATTCTGCTGGGGGGACTAGTATTTAGGAATGATCATGGTCAGTCAGTACTAATATATATGCATTAGATGTTGGACAAGACACAAATAATATAGTGGAAGCTCACGATCCATGGAAAGGAATTCAAATTGCAATCATTAAAGGCTGGAAGAATTTGATAGGCAAAGGTGACTCTTGGATACTAATCAGTGCTATAAATGGACGTAAATAACTTCATGGACGCTTAAAGAAGTTTTGGATGAGGTAAAAGTGTCACTTTGCAAATTGGAGGTTACTTTCACCGATTAAGAGAAGTGGAAATAAGGTCGCAGTTCTTGTGGCTAATCTCCATGTTGGTAATTTGGGTAAGGAAGGTGTACATGATAAATTCTAGGAAAATGTCTTCTCAGATTTTATGCAAAGGCCCCTTGTGGAGGATGCATCCTCCTTTATCATCTAAATTCTATCTCATTATGATCTCCTAACCCCAGTACCCATATGGCCTCCCTTTTCCCTAGCCCGATTCCTCTACCCCTATATTTGGCTGTCATAGGCCTGATAGATTTAATGATCATTGTGCAAGGTAAAGGAACTATCTTCATCCAATGATTGATTTTGCCTTTCTGAAAATTTATGAGGATCCTATGGCCCACTTAGATAATTATGTCAGATGGTGTGTGATGTGTCTTCCCTGAGGTCATATATTTGATTGAACCATCCCTTTCTCAAAGGTACTCACCCTCTGCACAGAAAATTCTAGTTTTCATCTGCTACACTAGTAATTCTCGAAGGTGGTAAGCAAGAAAATTAGAATGGAGGTATTCCTTTCTCCTTAAGGTTTGTTTCTATTCTGAATTCTAATTGCTTCTTTGGCATGGAAGAATAGATGATTTTTTTCTCTTTATACCATGAATTTTCTACATTTAAAGTTGGGAAGGCTGTGGGCATTTTTTTTCTCTGCAAGGCTATCACTCAGCTCCTTTGCTTTTTGTGTGCTTTCATTCTCTTTCTGCTTGATTGGTTGCATAATTCTATATGTGGTGGGCTGCCCTTCTTGTGGGATGAGTCTGTCGCCAGTGGTGGTATCATTTTCATCTCCATTGTATTATCCGTTTTGCTTTAATCCTTTGTGTCAGCTTCTGCATTCAAGCCCCTATATTTATGGCCTTTTTGTGACCCATAATTTGTTGTTGGGTTGAATCTCCTATCCTTTTCTAAGGTAAAAGTTTTTTCTGATTATGGTGAGATCCTCTAGTCAGAAAATTAAAAGATTTGATGAGGGGGAGCCTCCTGAAAATGATATAAATTCCACTTCTACAGCTTTGAGGTACATTAAGGGAAAAATAAAACTTTATAGTGATGGGTGGTCCAAAACCAATAAGAAAGGCACCGTTGCAGACAACCTATTGGATGAATTTTTTCATACCTCTATAGACTCATTCACTGTGATTCGATTAGAGTTTGGCTTAAGCAGTGCATGTAGAAACGAAATTGGATGACAAATATGTAGTTACTGCTCAGGAACTGATTGGGCTAATGATGAAGCATCCAGGCACTGCCAATGGCAGGAGAAGTGTGTATGATATTGTTCATGATTTGACCTTTCCTAACCTCGTTGTTTCTAGGTCTTTATATCAGTTAAACATGAAGCAAACTGCAGTACTAGGTTTAGTAGAATTTGATGTTGAACTAAGGAAAGCAATGTGAGAAAGCATTATCTACATAAGTGTGTAACTGCATTTGTCATGCTCTCTCTATTAGCCTGCCCAGTCAACCAGTGATTGAGATAAGTGACTCTGATGATGAAGAAGCTAAGGCTGCTCCAGAGGGAACTATCACCATAGGTTAAGGTCCAATGTCGATGAGATAAGTAGGACGGAAACCCGTGACTCTGCTCAATGGTTGGTTTTCTGCATAATGTGGCAGCCTATTTTTATATGAATGGATAATGGAGGACTAGTGAAGACTTTTCAGACTTTGATAAGTAAATATAATAAGTGAGATTAAGAAAGCTGTGTAGATGCCATCTGAATCCTTTTTCATGTCCGATGATGTGTGATGGAAAGATTGGTATGGAAGTGTTTCCATGTTTTCTTCCTTATCAATTTATATGTTACAACGAGTCTCAGAAGTTAAAGTTGAGTTGATATACATCATTTTTCAGATTTCTGCATCTTCTGTGTGAAACAACTCTAGTATCCATTGTGAGAAGATCACAATAGGTAATTATTCTTTCTAATTCTGGGATAAATAGGCAACCCATATGGCATTAATTTGTGTGGTTGCTTCAAGTTTTCCCAATCCACTCTTCCTCATTAAATGCGGGTGGGCAGGGGGGAGAGCGTGGGGGGAAGAGAGAGAATTTAAGGAGGAAAAATAAATTTCTGTATCGGATCGTGAATCTTCTATTCCCAATACCTTCATTTTTGAAGTAAAGTCTTATGTGCCTTGAATCAAGAGAGAAATGGGTATGCTGCTCTGTGTTATGAGGCCAAGAATGGGTGTCTTTGATGAATTGTTTTCTGCATCTATGGAAGTTGATATTTAAACAGAAGGTGAGAGAGAGGAAGGAAGAAAAAGATAAAATTATGAGGCCAGTAGCCTCCTCCCTTTTCATTGCATTTTCATTTTTTGAGAAAATTAAGAAAGCGAAATCAGAAAGTGAGAAAGTTCGCTTTTCAAAATATAAGAAAATCTACACCCACAAGCTGTGCATACTCAAATTTCTCTTTTCCAACCTCTGCAATCATAATTGTGAAGAAAAAGAAGTAAGAGGGGAGTATACTGTAAGATGAAAGAGAGGGCGATAATTCATAGCTATGTTGCAGGGAAATGTCCCTGCCATTTCCCCGTACCCGTGTCTAGACGTCTCCGGTATGCATTCAGGAAACACATCTGAAACATCCCCCTGTCCCAGGTCTGTCGTTTCTATTATGTTTCCAGTACAAACCTGGGTCGTTTCCGTCGCATTTCCTGTGGCACAGGTTGCTGGAAAAGTGAAAAAAAAAAAAAAGACACCCCTTTGGTCCATTACAAACACATTCATTCCATTGTTGATTTTCAGTTATTACAAAATAGTGGGAGTGGAATTCATGGCGACACTAATTTTGAGGAAAATCTAGATGATTTTTTCTTGAATCTAGATTATAATTATGTACATGTGAAATTTTAAGCATGTTGAATGTTTTGAAATTCAAGAATACTATATTTTTTAAGTGCTTTATCTTTTAGTGACTAAAAATTAGTATTATGCATTTTTATACATATTAAATTTTTTTTATAACATTATGGACATTTCCATGCTGTTTCGTACCCAAGAATTTTTCAACAATCAGTGTTTCTACATTTCACGCACGTTTATGTTTCTGTACCTGTTTCTGTTTCCTAGCAACCTAGATTCATTGCATTCAATTGTAGTTATCCTACAATTGTTGAAGTTGATAAGTACAGTGAACGGAGTAAAAACAATGAAACAATTTGCGTCTCTCCTTACTTGGAAGCTGGTTGATTATTTACAATTATTGGCATTGCTTGTGCATTTGCTTAGTTGTTTTTTGGTGGGTGCTGAATTGGTTGGTCCCCTGCTTCACCATTCCGGGAAGATGGATATGTGAAGAATAAGAATTGGAAGAGTGACTGCATTGTAATGTCCCTTTTCCCTCGTCCATGGCCTAAGGGCCAATGCGTGCCCTAACCCTAGTCATGCCCAAGGGGTTACGGACACTATTTTGCTATTGGGTATGGGCATCTAGTCCAGTTATTATTTTCTATTGACTGGGTCATAAGGTACTTTTAAAAAGGGACTAGATGTTATGTTTCATCATTAGGGCCACTTAAAGTACCTTTTTGGCGACTTGAGAGGACATGCATGGCATTAAATGTTATATTTCTTCATTGAGGTTACTTTATGGGCCTAGGCGCCTAGGAAGGGAAAAGCAACTTCAAGTTATTTTTAATAAGGCCCTCTTTTTGGGAAAGTGCGCCTTGAGTGTTTTAGGGTTTCTTTGACATGAAAAGGTTATAAAAGGAGGTGAGGGGTGAAAGGATAATCATTCATACATACACTTATATTTCTTTTCATGGTGCAACTGTTGTTTGCAACTTTTAGCTTGTGGAGTAAGATTCCACGGGAACCCTAGATTCGGTGGTGAGAGATCCATCCCTAGCTAGCAGGGCATTCTTGGGTAGTGAAAGATCTACCCTAGCTTGTCATTTGGAGCAGATTTCAGGGCTGGTTTTACAGAGGTATTTTCAGAATTTTCAAAATTAGGGTTTGAGGATTTTTGAGAGTTTGGTGGAGATTTTTCAGTTGGTTTTCGGATCAGACCTACGGCAGCCATAGAAGAAGGATTCGGCATCATCTACAGAGGGTTTCACAAGGGTTTTGGCTATTTTCCAAAGGGGGCGACTTGTTTGGGAATTTGCAGCCCTAATTTCTAGGGTTTCCAGACAGTCCTTTTTCAGATCTGAAGGTTGGAAAGTCATCTACTATTTTTATATATATTATTTCCAAAGTTTCATCATTATTGCATTTGTATTCGGAAAGATATTAATTTTTGAAGTTTTTTCGGCTATTTTAGGCACGCTGTAATTTTCTAGCAGCGTTATATTGACTGAAAAATTCCAAAATATTTCCCTTGTGTTCTTCATATTATTATCTTGTTCCAGTTAAAATTTCAAGTATTTTGGACGGGTATTTTGAGAGTTATTCACATTTTTCTGTTCGCTGCCCTAGCTGTACTTTTTCTGCATAAAATCTGCAAAAATCAGATTTAGTATTTTGCTGCAAATTTCTGTGTTTTGTCATTTTTGTGGTAAGATCCCAACTAGGGATATTTCATGCATACCTATTCTTGTCTAGATATTCAATTAAAGCATTCATCCCTGCAGTTTTTTCAGATAATTGTTGCATAAGCAGAGTGGGCATGTAAGAGATTATTGTCTTAAAGGAAGCAAAGAAGCTTGAAGAGTGGGAGCATCCGGCTCACATCCAATCCCACATCAACCAAAAATATGTTAAGAGTAGGAAAGTGTACTGGTGTGCAACCTTGTTTGGCACAAAGTATTTTGCATAGTTTTGTGCATTTTGCAAGTGCGCCTATACTGTATTGTTCTTTTGTGCTCGCCTATTAAGTACACCTTTGTTTTCTATTTGAGTATATTGTGTGCGGCATTTTCAGACTGCGCCATATACATTCGCAGTGCTTCACTGATCACAGAACAATCTTCCAAAGTTGGTGCAAGCCTTGAGCTTATGGCGCAGAGCAAAATAGGGGATTTCGTGGCTAGAGGGCCTTATGCAAGAATTGGACACATAACATGCATCATGGCATCTCTAAGTTATACATACACATTCTCTAGGATGGCATAAAGCTTGTAAACCTTGGGAGAGAATCACAACCATTGTGCAGATGACCAAGGTATGGCGCACAACCAGGAAACCTTCAAAACATGCGTGGCAATGTAATAGGCATTTTCAAAGGCTCGCATGAGAAGGGATTACTTACCTTGATACCGCACATCTACATGTGAAACCGCAAAGTCATTAGACTACCGCACATGAAGTTCTTGAAATAGGGGTGTGGGGACTTACCACATAATAACGCACAAGGTTTTTTGATAGCGCAATTGGTGGAATCATCATATGGCCAGCCTCAAGATAACAAATGAGAGCCGACGAAGAATTATGTTCGTTGGGCCAACTTGTGGTTACATTGAGTTCAGCAATGATATGGGTCCATTGGCCATATCTTTCATTTGCTTGTAGAAAGCTTGGAATTTGATTCCAATTAGGGGACCTAGAACCTAGATTGCAAGCGCAAGGAGTAGTGCATGTAGAGATCTGTGTGCATGTCCAGGGGGAATTGAATAATCTAGGAAACACTGTGGTGTTGATGAGTTTTCTAGCCTGTGGGCTTTGTGAGTGTTTTGTTGTAATATGCCACCCGGTTGGAAGTATATGTGTGTAAGACTGTGTTGTTGGCAATCATTCTAAAGTTGATGTAATCTGGTTGAAGAATAAAATACGTGTTTACTGTAGTTTGTTATTGCCAATATTCTGCATTGTAATTCTGTAACTGCAGCCCGGTCTAGGGTGTTCTTTCATTAGGACCCTTAACCGCAGCTGCACAACTTGGCCTGCTAAAATGGACTTTTGAGGATGATTAGTTGGAACTTGGGGGGTGGTCAAAATTTCATTGTCAACCTTTAAGGCATCCTATTTTTTCCCAGTTGAGTCTGGTAGAGGATGATCCAATTTTGAGTCATTTGCATGTTTTAATGCTTCTTAGCTTGAGGTCCCAATGAGATTTCATTATCAATGAGTTTTTATTATCAATGACTGATATTTCACTCAATTGTTTGCGGGTCTATTGTCCATAACCCTAGGTATCATTAGCAGAATAAATATAATGTTTCCTAGGTGGTCATACAATAAGTTTTAATCATTTTAGAACCTGGTGGTACGTCGGATGCACTGTTCAAAGGGATTGCACTAATATTATTAAGGAATACTAGACAGGCAAACTGTATTACTTCAAAGAAAAGCAAGCCTTATTCTCTCAAGGGTCAAAAGATCACAACAAATCACTTCAAGCACACTTTTTATAGGCTATTTAATGGTACATTTAACAACAATGACAAACAGACATTGACAAGGGTTAGTGTTTATGCTTTTGCTTTTCGATTTCTATGGAATCTTATCTGCATTATTGTTACTTTAAAATTTGAAATAATTAATTAGAATTGTAAGGAAGGTGTGTTAAGCAGCATAGAGTTAAAAAGTTGAAAAGAGCATCTGAATGAGGGAATTACCTCAAATGATCCACCTTTAGTTTTATTTCGAGCCTCGAAAATGCGGCCATAATAACCAATTGTGTATCCATCCCAGTCAACCTTCAAAGCATAAGCATGCAACGTGAGATTTCATAGTAATGCACACTGTGTAATGAAATTTTCTTCCAATACAACAAACTAATGGAAATCTTATGAAACCACTAGATTTTTAGATTATTAAAAGACTACATTCTTCTCTGATAAATAGTAAAAAATACAGGTTGATAAGGAAGGAAGATATCTCGCAATAAGTGGGCTTTCCAAAATTTCTAGATCAACTTTGATATGCAACTACTTAAAAGATCTATGAGTTGAATGTCTTCTGTTACAAATTTTTATAAAAATGGTTTTGGTTTACCTTATGCACTTGTGCACAAAAAAGTGTACAAGAAATACAATTCATATGAATTTGAATATTGAATGAATTAAGGAGGTTCTGTTAATTGCATTTGTGATACCTAACCCACTCAAAATATAGAATAAAAAGAGGGGAGAGGATGTTCATGGATTACATAGCCCCTTAAAGAACATGGCCACTTTTCAAGGATATAAAAAACCTTTGACAAAATAATATAATACAGACAAGACTGTGATATCCAAGGATAAACAAATATGATTCTAGTTGGAATACCAATGATTAATTGCAGACGATGCAAACAACAGGGACACCATGCACGTGATTGCACCAATAGGAACGAAGGAGCTAAGTTGTTGTACAAGTGGTGCAGACCTATGAAATAATGGTGACATGTGTCCTACACAGCATATATATTAAATTTGATTGAATTGGACACTGTAAAAGAAGTCACAGTCGTGATAAGAAGTCAAGCAAAGGAAGGACACTACAATAAGATGGGAGTATTAAAAAGCATAGAATGCAAGAGGCCACAAAGGCTACTAAAAAAACATGAAGACACAAGAGTGTTATCAGAAAAACCAAAGCCAAGTTATAATATTCAAGTGTAATGCTCAACATCAAAACCATCAAGGTAGCTGCAAAAGCTTTATCCATTATGAAACGGGCGGCTGTCCAACAATCCAGGTGCCACAAGTGTACTTATTGGGGGAACTTTGCCATAGATTTTCACATCCCCCAACACATCCATTAATGTGTTGTTAGTGTGGACACGGTAATCATGAATACATGAACTGCCCAAAGCACAAAACTGCTCATGCCAACCTTGTGAAGATGGATGGAGAAGAATTCACTTTGGCAATTACACAAGCTCATGAAAGGAAGGTTGTGTATCCGTACCTAACCACCAAGAAGAAAAGAATGTTTAATGTGATGAAAGAGAATTTAAAGGAGATGATGAAATAAGTCAAAGCTAGTGCACTACAGGAAGCTGCACATGTATCCCATCTGCAACAAAAGCAAAAAAAAGAAGATTGTCTTGGAAAGTATTCACAAGCCCAAAAATCTTACAAAACAAGTGCTCATGATGCAAGTCTCTGTGCAAAATAATCATCTTTACATGCCATACTAATTTGTAAGTTGCAGAAAACATAGGTTACAGATACAGGGATGGGGACAGGAGCGGTCATTCGAATGTAGGGTACAAATGTATATGAATAACGTACAAGTATATTACAATTAAATAAAGTTACCAGTAGATATGGGTAAGGGTGCAGGGACAGGGAATGGGTCCCCATCCCTCGACATGAGTTTCCTGGTGACAGCAAATTTTATACTTTGGCAGAATGTGATGTCAAAGGCTAGATAGTAAGCCCTGCTGCTTTAATCGTCAAGGATGATATGCCTACGGTGGTCCATAGGAATATATTATGAGAAATGTTAAACATATGTGATTGTGGAAAAATGATGAAGATTAAAACCTTATGGCACTTGACATAAGTTAGACAAGTCCACTTCGTGGCCACCGTCAGACTTCTCAAGGCATATCAGTTTGGTGGGGAATCTCTTGGAGTATTGGTCGCTCAAAGATGCAAATTGGAGGGACAAAATTTTGTGGTATACTTTCAAGTAATTTCATTTTTAAGACCTGCCTTTGTTTGCTGTGGTAGGTCATGAATGGATCCACACAGCCAAGGTCTTGCAGGACTGGAAGCAAGACTGACTAGTTACACAGCCAAAAGGAAAGTGCATTAAGTGTTGATTTTAAAAATACAAGCAGTTAATAAAGACTCGTTTGTGTTGAATTTATAAGAACTTCTTGATCATGGAGTAACAAATCCCACTGATGATCAGCATATTCCATTTTTAATATTTCTGTGACAACAAAGTTCAATTTGATAACTAGTCACTGCATTGGCAGATGGAAAACTACGAGGTCTTCCCACCCTCTTGCTTGTGTCTAGAAGTAGATGGATAAGTACCTCTTGCTTATGTATTGAAGTAGATGGATAAGTAATCAGTAAACCATTGCCAATTGTTGCAGCAGACAATATCTTAAAGGGGAAAAACAAAATTGAAAAAGCATGAGATTATAGTTAAGGATAATCACCTGCCTTAGTTCACCAAGTTCCAATCAAAAAGCACTATAGTAGACAATGTGCCTACACTTTAGTATCTGATACATGGGCCACACTATGGTGAAAGTTGATTTGGACTCTCAGAACCAGTCTCAACTTATAAATGTCAGAAAAGATTGGGGTCCTGTTTTCAAAGCAGCGACATTCCACATTTCCAGATTATGAGGATAT
The DNA here is from genome assembly GCA_019776745.2 of Taxus chinensis. Lineage (NCBI taxonomy): Eukaryota > Viridiplantae > Streptophyta > Pinopsida > Cupressales > Taxaceae > Taxus > Taxus chinensis. Next base: position 261,031,861 of record CM034146.1, on the reverse strand, counting down.
CTTTGCATAGATGTATAAAATACAAAAGGGGTTGCTATCCAGGCTATATGCCCATAGAAAAGAGATTTCATGCCACTCTTTTCAATGCAACCTTGGAAATTTTTCAAACCGTGGAAGTTGGGCTTTATTAGTTCGCCTAAGACGCCATGTCAATTAACATGCAGATACATAGTTTTATGACATAGTTTCTTACTAAGTGGGGCTGAAGTAAGGACCCAACCTAACAGTTTGGCTGCAAGTACAGTCAAATTTCTAGGCAAATCACCAACTAGTTTGATATCCCCAAACATTTAACAAGGAACAAAGGCAGTCATTTTGTTAGTAAAATCATTTGATGCCCAACTAAGGAATTTACAAATTTTGTTAGTTTCCAAGCTCCAATTACTCATTAGCAAATGGACAAGCAGAGGCCACAAATAAGGCTCTGTTAATAATCTATTATAATATTAATTAATTATTATTGAATGGTTGTGTCCATTGATACACCATCCCAAACATCTATGTAATAATGCTTATTCATATTGTTATATCATCATAGATACATTCGATATCATATTTGCTGCAATGTGTGTATGTATATACAAATATTCATATATATTCCTCTCTCTCGTGGAACCAAGTTGCATCGGATCAAAGCTGTTGAAAATTTGGGACGCTCCTGCTGCCGATACAAATCAAAAACTGAATTTTTCCCTCCACAGGAACATTCGTTTAGGATTTGCAGATCATCTCAAGCTGCATGGAGCAAGATTATTCAAGGAGAATTCTATTCTTTAACCAGTACGAGGTCATGTAAACAAGGTTGGGCCACATGACTGCCTGTGAGAGCCTATTTAGGGGATGAGTTCAGGAAGAGCCCATTTATCGCCAAACAATTGTCTTTCTAGGTTATGTAGGGTACAATAATAGTTCAAGACTGATGTTCAGGGGAAAAACCATTCAGCCTGCGGTAAGAGGTCATTCAGAACTTGTTGAAGAGGTGGCTGTCCAGCTTGCGTGAGTATAGCACCTGTGCATGATACGTATCAGGGGTCGGTCATGTTGGGTGCCTGTAGAGTTTGGCTCAGTTGTTACTTTGTTGGCTCATGCAAATTAATTATATTAAGGTTCAACCACATGCATTTGTGTAAAGCCTTATAATAAGGTTTAAGGGAATAACTAAAAGAAAGAAAGAAAGATATCGTGTCAAAAACAATCAATAGGACTCGACAATACATGTAAGTATAATAGACAAGTATCAGGGACAAAATCAAATTAACTAAAATTTTAAATCTAACTTTAAAATACTATGTCTATGAGCACAAGAATTAAAAAATAGAAGAGTTTAACCAAAAAACAATTAAAAATAAATAAAACGTTAGATTTAAAAAAGAAAACAAAAAACATCATAACGAATATATATATAAAGAAATTATTCTTATTGTATATTTAAAAGAGTTAATAAATAGAATTAGAATAAGAAATTATGTAAAATTTATAGCTAAAACAAACTACAGTGAAAATTTGAGCAAGTTGGGAAAGTTGACAAACACACGGCTTCAGCATCACCGCAATAAATTTTATGGCAAGTTTATGGCATACAAAGACCAGATGGATGGCATTGGCGAGATTTCCAAAACTGAAGATCAGTGTACCAATTTGGAATCCCTAATCAATATTCAGATCAACAACATCATGAAAAAAACATGGAGGGGACTAGAAGATACCATTAACAAGTTAAATGTTCTCCAGGAATTCACCAACCAGAATCAAATGATTATAAATTATTAAATCATCTTTCTTAGTTCAAAACAAATACAGGGCCAGATTTTAAAAGTTTACAATGCCACAGCCTCACTCGGCCAATTTACGATTGACCAACACCAGGAAGGAAATGCACCAAGGTGAAAGCGATAGTGATGCAGAACCGATAATGATATGGGTTGAAATGATTCTAAATCTTGTAGAAATTAACCAGCTAAGGGATAAGCTCAACAAAGTGTATCGCTAACAGCTATAATCAGGATCATTCATTCCCAAACCCCGAAAATTCAAGGGCATAGTAAAAGCAAAAGAAAGTGACGTTCCTCATTGATCCTGGCAATACACATAACTTTACCTATTCATCTATAGATAGAACACTTGAATTGTTTGTTTATTTTGTAAAAAATGTGACATCTAGGATAGCTAATGGAGCTACTAGAACCTCTCAAGGGAAGTGCCACTATTAGCGGTGCAAGATTACTTGCCTTAGAAAACTTTTTATTCCTCATCGCTGGGTGGAGTTGGCGAGTTTCAGGTGTTGAATGGTTGCACATCTCCAAAGTCATTTCATTGGTTTTAAGTGGTAGAGACAGAAATACATACTTAAGGGATTTAGACTCCTGCCAACCAAGCTGGTATCATCTCAGATTCTCACATAATGGAGAAAATGATTTGCAAAGAGACTCCAGAATTTGTAACGAGTTACACTCTTGATGCAGTTACAAACAAAAATGAGAGTAAACCAGCAATGGAGTAAATCATTCATAAGCAAGGAATAGTTTTTAAAGATTTTCCGCTGGGGCTACCCACTAAACAGGTTACCAAGCATGTTAATGAAAGACAACCAGGGTCTGCTCCTGCCAATCTCAATTCTTTTTAATATCCTTGCCATCAGATAACATAAATATGTGAGTAGTGCACGAATTGGTGGATTTGGGTGTTAAAGTCCCAAACAAAAGCCCATATTCAGCACCAAATACACTAGTCAGGAAGAGAGATGGACCATACAGCCTCTGCATTGATTTTTGAGGATTGAATAAGATTAACTATTAAAGATAAATTTCCAATACAATTTATAGAAGAAATGTTGGACAAATTACATGGTGCAAAGTATTTTACGAAGGTGGACCTCTGATCTGGGTACTATCAGATTTATATACTAGCAGAAGATGTGATGCAGAAACATCCAAGGGGTACCGGCAATCTTTCATCAACCAAAGAAATGTGTAGTTTTAAGCTGTATTCGCAGGCCTTGATATGTTGAAGAATCCAAGTTCTTTTGAGTTCAAACACGCATCTGCACAGGAATGCACTTTTGTTGCCATGTTGTCTGCAAAACTCTACGAACATATGTGCAGCATTCTTTATCTGCAATGTTCTGTACAACATCGACTGTAAAGTCTCATGCAACTTCATATTTTGGCAAAGTTCTGCAAAGCTTCATTATTGCACCCCTGTACAAACACAGATGCAAACACATCATGCGCAGTGCAAGGAGACATGTGAGTTGGCAAAGAAGATGGCCTTGTGCTAAGTTACTTAGACCGTGGATTCCACTCTGTACCACACTGCAAATTCACACTACTGCACCTCTCCCCACAAGTTCTTTATCTAAGAAGTTAGCGAATCTTTGAGAAAAGTGTCTGCACTCGCAGCCTCCTCACAGCAAAGAGGTTCCTGTTATCTTGAAGGCCAAACCTTCACTTGGAATGAGAAAAGTATTCTAGGGACCAATCCCCATGCAGTGTTTCAGAAAACGATGTTCAGTGCACTATTTCATCTGGGACATCCGCAACTTCTGTGAATTTTGCATAACCATTGTGAAGTGCCAGAATAGTATTCAACGTGCACACCAGTTCAAACATCCACACACCAGATAGTCAGAATGTTGTAACTGACAGAATTTGAAGGGTTGCAAGGGGAAGTTGAAGCATCTCACATGGGAAGCTGAAGCATTTGAACTTACATAATGGTTCCTGGTGGGCGGCTTGATAAGGGAGTGGGCTCCTTTCGAAAGAGGGAGTGGGAGATTGGCCAGATTGACTAAGTGATAGCTTAGTTCTTCTTCTTCTCTAGGCATTTAGAGTTAGCTTGCAAGCTAAGCCTTGCAAGGAGTACGCAAGGTCTGCACGGAGGATATTAGACTTGAATCACGTCCATCGAGGAATTGAAATTGTATCTCTGCATGTTTGTAGGGTGGAACCAAGCTCGAATTGTGATATTGGTGGTCTTGTACTTCCTCATTGAAAGACAATAAAAATAAGGCCTTTCATGCTTCATCCTGCAAAGGACAATGTGTGTATGTCCCTTTCTTGACTGTTGAGATCCTAGGCTGCATGATTTCATTTGACTCGCTAACCGTGACTGCATCAAGATGTTGACAAATGACATTCCACACTCATGAAGGTCCTTACATGTTCAAGGTCAAACCCTTTGATCTTACACATGCACTGAAAACCTTTTGAGCAACCATAAATAATGTTTTTTGCTCGTATCTCAGAAAAAATTAACTCCTATTTTTAGGCGATATACTAATTTATAGCAAGAGTAGGAAGGATCATCTCTGCCACGTCAGCCAAGTGTTGCCCATATTGAAAGAAAGAAACCATCATGTGAAGAAGTTTATAAGTAGATTTGACAAGAAAGTTGAATAATTGGGAGACCTTAATCAGTTAAATGAGTTGCTCACCCTTCCCATTACGAAGGCCTTCTTTGTGCATAGCAGCATCCAACCAGGTAGCCAACTAGTGATTTCCTTGAGGTTGATGTGGACAGACCTGGTTGAGCTGAAAGTGGAAGCTCATCCCTATGTAGCCAAAAGCATGTCCTTTAAGAGTTGATGGATGGTACTGGTGAATAGCACTTTCAACTTACACGTGCTGCTTGGCTAAATCACCAAAGACTGGTGTCAAGTCTCTTATTTTGATGCACTTATCCATATTGGCTATGGTATTGTCAAGCTAGGGCCTTTGTATGACATATATTCCAGTATTATCACTTAGAAGTTAGATCCTTGAGGGTTCTACCCATGGTGAATAAATCTATACTTGTCAGGGAACTCTTTTGAGCATATCCTCCATGAGAGTTTTGTAAATCTGTTGCATCCTTTTTCTATGATTTGACTAACAAGAGTGTAAAGATTTAATATGGGCAAAAGAGCCTGGGTAATAGGCTTGTGAAGGCAAGCTTTAAAAGCACTAGCTGGGGGGTTGGAAGCACCTTTATAAGTACTTGGCTGGGATTTATGATGTGCTTCATGTTGGCGAGAAAATTTGTCGGGTAGACAAATTGGTGGTTATCTTGCCAACGCTGTGGGAATCTAAGTCCTTTTACTTGAATGGTGTAGCTCCATATTATTATACGCATGTGAAATTTGATTCTATGGTGGCGTTACAACCGAGGATCGAATAGGGGCACTCCACTGACCCTATGACAAAAATTGCAATCACTTACAAGAGATGAATTTGCTAGGAGAATGGGGAAAGGGAGTCAGAAAAAGAGAGGGGATTAATGTTGTAGGTTGAAAATCAGATTCCTATAACCATTAACCATAAAATTCCAATACACATAGACTAGAAGAAACACAATTTTGCAAATGGCAATAAGATAAGTTAATATTTTGAACACAAAGTCTCACAAATCTTCTTATCAAAGAGGAAACAAACTCCTTTCTTTATTTATTCTTGAGAAAAATTGTACATAGTGAGAGTGAGAAGAACATAGAGATGAGAAAATGGAAGAAATGTTATATTTTTTCTTCTTCACAAGTGATACTCTCTTATGAACGCACAAAATTGACAACGCTTTGAAATGAGGGTGTCTTTACAATTTATAGGACTAGAAAAGACTCTTCACCTACCTCCCACATGACCTTTCATATACATAACTTATGACTTTTCATATTCCTAGGAGAAAATTAAGTCTCCTTTTATAAAATAAGGGTGACTTATTACATTATAAACATAAAGTCATTTTTTTAAATAACATAAGACATAATGAAAAATTGTAACCCCCAATGAAGAAATAGAATGTGGAGGAGAGATAAAATGAGGGGAGAGAAGAGGTATAAATAATAGAGAGGGAGCTAAGCCGATGAAGAATTCATTTCCACCGATTTAGCCTTGCTTCCTGATCGATCTCTGTCGAGCTCCATTAGTGAAATTTTGAATCCTTTGAATTATTTACTGAAACAAGCTACTACAGATGCAACCTATTTTGCATGAGATATGAGTAAAAAAATTATAGACTCTTTCTTACCATCGTAAGCATCATTGATATCCTTACATTTCTCAAACGATGACTAATGATTTTCCATAATGAATACAATGGTGGCTTGGATCCCAAATAGAGACTCTAAAGTATCTTCGTTGAAGGATAGTATGTCCCAAACCTCTTTCTTAGCATGCTCCTCAAATGGTCCTCAACAACTCATCTGCAGTATTGTTTTACTCCATAATAGGAACTCCAAATTTCTAAATCTTGTTGTTGACACAATATTACATCTTGTAGGCTTGTTCCTCATTTGAGTGCAATTCACTGATAGCTCAATTGATAATTTCATACCTAGTCACAAGAGTTATTTTCCACACATGTGACAAGTCCTCAGATGGGAAACTAAATATTTTCTTTCTTATTAATACTTGAGAATGAGTATCTCCCATCTTCACCACCAATGGATGAATCAAGTCCCAATTCTCCTTTTATTTTTCCAATTTCTCCCTGGTCATATGAGCCTTCTTTGTAGTTGCACACATATATTTGAACAATGATACTACCTCTGTGAGAATTTTTTTTCCTATTTCCATGATTGTAATCATCCAATTTTTATTTTCCCATCCCTGTACTGTGAAATCGTGTGTTCTTCTGATGGAATCTAAACCAATGATGTTTATTGGAGCTACTTCTTCAATCGGTATTGATGAAGCACTTAGGTCCATGAGATGTTGCATGTATGAGGAGAGTTTCTATACTTGATCTTCCAAACGATCAATCTTATCTTTGTACTCTCAATTCCTCATAAGGAGGCGAGTGGAAGAATCTTAGAACATGTGCTCATCTCCCTCATGAGTGGTTGGGCCCAAAGGAATGGTACTCATTTTGTAATCAATCTTCTGTCGTTTCTTCCACTGGCTTGGTCAAATTTTATCTGACCACTTCTACATATTGTTCACCTGTAGTGCCGCTAAAAAAATGAGAGGTTGTTTGAGAAAATTTCTTCTTCTTTCCTTTGGAAAATGATGTTATTGCCGAAAGATTATGGACTGTGATTTTTTGGATAGTACGAGCCTCCTTGAAAATCATTTTCTTTATCCAAGGGAACTTCTCACCTACATCATGTTCCACAACTGACACATTTATTGCCTCTTGCTCGGGTGGAAGATATGCCTCATGTGAAGGAGGGGCAGGAGTGACAACAGGAGGTGGAACATCCTGGGGTAGTTTTGGAGCTAGAATCTAGATTGGATCATTTTACTCGACCCACACTTATAATACAGGTTCCTTTACTATTTTGATCATCTTGTGTGACCTCTTGTAGTAGGGAGCTCCCAATTATGTAACATTATGCTTTGAACTTTCTCCAAAGTGGCCTGAACTAGAAGTTACCTCCATAAAATTTGATGATGAATGATGAGATACTTGTCTCTGGAGTGTGGGGAAACTTCCTGATGTGAGGGAATTGAATTTATTCTTCTAGAACCATTCTCTTGTTCTTTTGATCACCACTTCTATCCTCTCAGCAATGTCTCCTGACTCACGCATACTCCAATTCACCAACAACAAAGGAGAAACCTTCACTACCTTGTACTCTAGATCATATAGCTTTGCACCATAATCTTGAATACCTTCTTCATACCAAGTAAACTTGTAATTTTTCATTTCTCTAATGATAATCCTCATGTAATCTCTTTCCCTGATATTGAAATCATTTACACAATTTTCCCAGTAATCTTTGACCTGTGGGACATGATATGACTTTGGGAGATGGAAAGTATTTGGATCAACTTGAATGTCTAAATTAGTCCTTGGAGTGTATGAATACAAGATCAAGGGTGTAAAGGCCACTTCCAAGTGCGATGCATAATTGGTACTTTTGCAGGTGAAGACTCCCAATGAGACAAGGAAAGAGATAGCCTTCCTTTTTCTATTTCTAAGCTTACTATGCACATACATCAATTGTATACATAGCTCAAATAGTGTTATCTGGTCACTAAGGTACCGAGGTAACCTTACTGGGGTGTGATCACAACCAAAAACTATGATATATGAAAAATTGGAGAATTGGATGAAGAACGAGCCATATCTCTTGAACAAGGAAGTTGTTTGTGGTGACATCCTCGAATGCAGGTTACCTTCCAGAGTCTTGATGATGAACACTGTGGAGGCATCTTTCACATGATTGAAATGCCTATTGCTTTCCTTCAACACCAATTATGGGTTCTTCTCAAATTCTGGAGCTTTAGAAGAGATATGTTGTGTGAAGTGCTAGCCCCTTGAACAACTATGAACTCGGAAAGAAGATACCCCATGTAAGAATTCATGAATAAATTCTTTGAGACTGGGACATGGAGTAACTAGTGGTGTAATTTATCACTTATGATCTAGCCCCAATCAATATTCTTCCTTCCCTTCAATGATTTTTAGTATGAATAGTGCCATCCACTCCTAGAAATACTCTCGTGTCTCTCTTCTCTCATCACCTGAATTAGGAGGGTGATTGCATCTGAATATCCCTCGTGGAACTCACTCCATGAGAGAGATTTTGACAGTCTAGAGCATTTCCTTCCCGACTTCAACCATGATCCTAGTGCAAGACCTTATAGGTAATAATTTTTGTCATTCCATTCCTTCACCACCATTTCCTCCAAGATGATATACATGTTCCTCTAGGTGGAGATCTACAGGGAATATGAAATGGCCTTAGGGGTAATCACTACCATAGTTGAGTCATCATCTACCCAAATGGTTCTTATCTCAGGTTCGTAACGGTGTGAGCATGCCAAGACCAACTCAATATTCTGCATAGATACTGGGTGACCACCCATTGCATACAATCCGCTCAAGAACACCTTATCCTCAATTGGATCCCTTGGTTGACCGAGCATGTGTACTTTGAGATTGTCCATATCCATGTGGGTGACATCGTTGTCTCTCACTTCTGCATACTCTAAGGAGATAGCATTGGACTGGTTTGACTCCCGCAAACTTGAATTTCATGGTTCTTGAGAACACTTTCATGCACCTAAGAAGGGAATTTACTAATTTTAGTAAATGAAAATTTTCCAATCTTTTCAAATTTGATCACTCGAATTGTCCCTCTGGATGACCTCTTGTGCACACTGATTCCGCCAAAACTACTCTTTGTGATGACTTAATAAAAATAGTAAGTCCCTATATAAAAGGCTTACTATTTTTGGAAAGCAGTGTTCTAGACCTCAGTTTTTGATGAAATTATTTTTTTTATATGGGTTTTTCATTTTTGTGGCACCTCTAAAGTTTCATTTTGATCCGGTCTCTGGAATGAAAGATTTTTAAATTTAAAATTTTGCAATGTGGAAATTGGGGTTTCTTTACTGCAAAAAAACCAGAGAGTGCACACAAAAAATAAATTCACTTGGATCCTTAAGGTGCCTGAGAATGAAAAATAATGCAAAAAACCCCCACGTTGATTTATGTGCAACGGTTTGTTAAATACGATACAATTATTTCTCACGGGTTTCGAAGTTTTCTCTAGCAAAAAATCTTGTTTTTGGTCTTCAAAAATCCAAATTACTTTGTGTTTTTTATTTTCTTAGATCATGGGAGAATGGATTAAATAATGGAGGATGAAAACAATGGATGAATATTTCTAGAAAAAAATCAACATAGTTTCGGCAGCGTGTGGGAGAATGTGGAGGAATGAGCAAAAAGTGGTTAAGTCCCGTACTTATAAACTTTTGGAAGGAATGAGGGGGTGGGGCACATTTTTTTGTCCCCTTTGGAATGGGAAAATAGGTGCACAAAAATGTGCCTTAGCCTTTTCTCAACACTTTGTCGCCCATGCACATTGGCCGAGAGGAATGGAGGGGTGGCTAGAAATGAGCTTCAGGAGGTTGACATTTGGTCATATGAGTGAACCTGAGGGAAACCTGGGGGGAGGGAACCTTTTTTTTGTCCCATTTTCCCTTTAGGATTGGGAAATAGGTGCATAAAAAGGGTGCCTTAGCCCTGGTGTTTGACACTTGTCATGCATGCATGTAATGAGAGGGGGGTCAATCAAGTTGGTCAAGAGGGGATAAACTAGAGCCGCTGGGGTCATATGATGTGACCAACATGCTCAAATGAGGGACGGTGCACTTTTTTGTCCCTCTTGTCCCCATGAAAAGGGAAAATGAGGACACAAAAAGGTGCCTCAACCTCATGCTGACACGTGTCCCTGAAGATTGACTAAGTACCAAATATCGTACCTTGAGAGATAACTTGAAAAGACCATAACTTGAGCTCCCGGATGACTTTTTGCACACTTATTTATATGAATTTGATTGGAAATGACCCTTTGAGAAAGATGGGATGGGTCCCATGCCTTGATTTTGCTTGCAACACCCTCAAAAACCTCATTTTTCCTCGGGACTGCCAGTTGTGCTTGGAAAGAATGAGCTGCCTAGGAAAATGCATGGGGTTTATGATGAGTCTGTTTTTTCCACCATGTAGAGGACTGAAAATGCTTTCCATTGATATTTTTTTGGCCTGTTACTCATTCCAGCGCTCCCGGAATCGCTTCTTGAAGTTCAGATACTCTTTTGCAATGTCAGCTACTTTGGCCTCAAAAACCCACTTTTGATGAATTGGCCCCTAAACCTCCAAATCTTTCCAGAATCTTCCTAAATCAGTTGCATAGTGATCCTGGCTCTTTAATACACCTCCTCGATGAATTTGGGCCTTTGAAACAGCTCCAGAGATTATGAACTTGTCTTAGAAAGGCTGATGATAGCTGTTCCTAAGATTGCTTGAAAACCCACTTTTAGAGATATTGCTCCTGAAGTACTTAAATGATCTTTTTCTTCCTAAATCACTTACAGAGAAGGATGAAACACACATATGGACCATTGAAAGGACATGATAGGACTAATATGGAGAGTAGGATGACCCGGGGATGTCTTGGAAAGATACATAGTAGAAATTTTTCGACACTAGGTATGGTTGTCCTGTTTTCAAGTGAATTTTGCCCATGCAAAAACACAGGACAACACTTCAAAATATTCATCTTCCGCCATAGTAATTCGCCGTTTACCTTGAGCCTTTTCAACCCTTGATCGTTGAGTGATATCATTATTTTGCATTTTGGACAAGTATTCATATTTGGATTTTGAATTGAAAGTCAGAAATATCATGCCTTTTACATTCCTTTATCTGATGGTTCTATTTATAGATTTAAGGGCCAATCTAGTGCTCCTTCATCCTATGAACTGGCCTTGAAACCATAGTTACCAAATCTGGCCAAATCCACACAAAATCGGGCCAGATCCAAAATTTTCAGCCGGCCCAGGTAAATTCAGTCTAGGTCTGCCCTGTTTTTTTCCAAAAAAAAGTTAGTTTGTTGTGATAAAAGACTCCCAACACCCTCATAAATTATTTAATATTAAATATATTAACATTTTATATTAGTTATTAATGATTTAAAGTTTTCTCTATATTCGTCATTTTTTTACAAATTTATAAATTATGCTTATCTATAATATGTATGTACATATTCCACATCGAATTTTTCCGAAAATTTTCAAGAGTTCCAAATAATCGGATTTTTTTCCCTCCCGAATGGATCTGGATTTTCAGACTTAGTAACTATGCTTGAAAACCTATCTGAAGAGGAAGCTTCAATGATAATTGGCCGAATGAGAGGAGATTGTGTCCTTGGCTCTAATCACAGACCAGATCAAAATAATATCAAAATCTTGAACAGTAATATTCATGTTTTAGAAGTGAATTTCCAATCTGAGAAAAGGATGACATTTATAAGGATCACCGTTGAAGGGTAAATTGAATGAGCAGGAAACAGAAGAGACAACCTACATTTAGAGACAAAGGGTTTTTACCCTATTAAAATCTAACATTCCGCAAAAACAAAACCGACACATTCCTAATTTCTTTGAGAATGATAGTGGAAAACAACAGTGTCATCAGCAGAATAAAAAGTGTATCACGTCCCTCTCTCTACGACTGGAAGGTCGTGAATTGCATTTGTGAGCTTTGCTTGTTCAATTTCCCTACATAAATTTTCTACCATTATGATGAACAAATATGGGCCAAGAGGGTCTCCTTGGCGCAAACTTCTTGAGGACGAGAAGGGTATTCCTAATTCTCCATTCAAGGAGATGGAAATGCAATTGTTAATCCATTCAGTGAATTGAGGACAAAAGCCAAAAGCTCAATGAGTGAACATCAAGGGATACCCGTCTATGAGGCTTACTTTGGCCTAGACCTATTGGGTTTCGTTCCTAGCTTGGGTCAAGTATTTGTAAGAGCCATAGAATTGCCAAAACAGTTTTCTTCTATTTATTTTCTATGTGTGGGTATCTTACATGAGGTTTTGTAACATACATTGGCACGTGGAAGACAATTAATATTTCCACATGTTTCAAGGGTTTTGGAATACATTGATATCTTATCCCTATATATCTAATTTGTATCTAACCGCCCCGGGCAGCCCCAACCCCCTCTATCTCCATCTTCCCTTCCATATATATGGGGGAGCCTAGCTGGGGGCATGGATAATTGATGGATGATGGATAGGTGCCATATATAGATAAGGGACCCAACCCCTCCTTATATGGATATGGACCCTCTAGATATAGATATTTATGGGGTGGGCAAGTGGTCCCCCATGTATAGAATTTCCCCTATAAGATACATCTAGCAGAAATGCCCTTGACACCATATTCCATATCCTGTATAGATAGATAGAGGGGAGGGTGCCCCATATATAGATAGGGGGAACTAGCTAGATTGGATGCTTAGGATATGGAATGGAACAAGACGAAGGCAACTCTTGTCCCCCCTATCTATAACTATATATGGGGTGGGCGCACTCCGCTCGTCACCTAATAAGTCTATAAACATTGCTTGAAGTTATTAGATCGTATATATGTTTTAAAGACAGGGTCACTCAAGTTGTAAGTCTCATCTTGTAATTTATCCAAAAAGTTCATTATCATTAATAAGGGTCACGAGGCTTATTTGTGAAGCAATGGTTATCCTATATTTTAGGTCCAAGTCTTAAAATTAGGCCATAGGGTAAAACTTCCTTCCATTCAAGGAAGTTTGATTCTCTGATGGTCATTGAGAGAAAGTGGTTGCAAAATACGCATCATAAGAGAAGAAACTTGCCGGTATAGAACCTTGGTTAATAGCAGTCATGTATATAGACTCCTAGTTTATTGAGATGTTGAGCTGAGTACGATGCTTTGCTATTCACGGTGACAATAAGAAAAAGATTAAATATGTCCTTTGGGAGTGAAAGAAACGCTCAATATGCTCTAGTTGGTTATCGCTATAGAGAAAAACTACATTGAATTGGATGATACCTACATATATGCAGGTTGTGTCACTCAACTGTAAGAACTTTGACTCCAATCTTTGAGAAGGTTCTCAGTGTAATAGCGCTAAGCCACTTGATTCTAAGCTACAAAAGTACATTGTCTCATTCTAAACATTGTAAATGAATCTATGCTTGGTTAATCTTGGGCAAGATATGGGCTGCCTTTATTGTGGTGTGTGGTAAGCTTGGGTGACATTCTTAAGATTTTGAAATCTAGGTCACACTTAAACATACCCCATGTTTATTACATCCCAACCTCGACACATGTACACTAGGGATATGGGCTTCCTTATTGTGGTGAGGGGGATTTCAACCTCTATCACACTCTTTGAAATATCTACCATTACCATTACACCACAACCCCTCAAATATAAATAAAACTTTGTTGTCTTGTAATATAAGTTAGATATACTTAATGGTCAGCTAAAGTAGGGTGTTACAATATCAGTTAAGCATTATTTATTGAGTTAGTTGAGTTGAAACATGAATGGACGATGCAAATCAGTGAAAAATATGAGTTCTCAATTTTCACTCACTATCATTACTTTGTCTACCACATTTTTCCAAACATTGATAATGATGCTAATAAGATTTACTCCTTATACAAGATAAAAATCATAGAAGATGTCCCCGTAGCTATAATACTAATAATAATAATAATAATAATAGCAGCAAGCTAAGTGATAAAAGTGCCTTACTAAAAATGTCCCTGTCATAAGATGAGATCTTGAATCCAAAAAATGCTTGATCTACTCTCTATAGATGGAAACAAAGTTCGTTGAAATTGTAATAATAAGTAGCAGTGGTCAGTCTTTGTTCTGGTTTCTTATAAAAATAGATTATTATTACCCAACGTTGATTTAGACAGGTCATTTTGATCATTGATGCACACTTGCATTGACACATCTAACTAAGAACATATAAGTTATAATATTATTTTGGAAACTATCTGTGCTTGGGAAATTGTGTTGTTTCCTAGTTCAGCATCTTGGCTATCAATGTGTGTACTTTTTCAATTTGCATGTATGGTTTTAAATTAAAAATCAACAATCAGTGTGACTTTTGAGTCTTCAAAACTCCTAAAGCATCAGAACTTCCACCAAAATCACTAACAGTAAACTTTATTGGGTGCATATAAGGCCATGTTACCAAGGCTAAAGGAATACAGGAAAAACAAGCTCATGGCACTAGAGATAATGAGATCCATAGTCTGATTCTAAAATTTTACAAATAGTTTCCTTTGCTGCCGCGGGTGTTATTAAATTGCAAGTAATTGCAGGTCTAACAATGGCAACATTCAAGCATAGATGGATAAGTAATTCTTACTACAACAGCATCACCTATCTTTGGAGTTGAACCAACACCTATCCTTAAGTCCTGCAGCCAGAAGAACAAACAACTTTTCATTGTGTGATTATTTATTCGGAACATAAAACTTGAATCTATTTTCAAAATAGTCAAACGATGAAACATATTACACAAGCATATCCAAGCACACAACCTTGTACTGTAGACCTGATTCTGTCTCTACGTAGTCTGGGTATCGCATTTTTGATTTCCCATAGTCTTTTCCACGAATTGCTGGCACTGAATTCACAAAGCAAGCAGAATAGCAAGTCCTGGAAAAATAAGAAAAACTTACCTTCATTAAATTAATTAAATTTACTTGCGGGTAGTTAAAAAAACAATATGGGATGCTTATGGCATGGCATTCTACAATGTTCACAAGCTCCAAAATAGTGTAACATGTCGCAGAAGGAATCAGCCATTTGTCATACAAAATCTATAAGCAACCAGAATGTCAAATCCTTTAGAAACAAATACAACTGTAACCAACATTATCAAATCTGAACTATCATAATCATTGTTGTGGTTGACCTGACATGAAATATCTAATAGTTAATTTTTATGGCGGAAATCCACTTCGGGATTAGTTCTCATTTTATTACTGTAGTTGTTAGGAGATATGAAATTAATTATTTTATAGTTGCGTATTTTAGTCCAAATGGTTCAATTGATCATATACAAAATCTATTGCTATATATTGCCCCCTCTTCTTTACATTTGCACTATCATCTTTCTTTTCTGTGGTTGGCCCCACTTTTAATCAAACTAGCTATTCTTAAAAGTTGCAGCCATATTCATATTAGTTGTCATTTAAACTAAGGAATGTGAAACCATACAGAATGTGAATGGAAAAACTGATGAAAGGGATTGGCTTTAATCTTTTCTTGCTACCATTGCTTTGGTACAAGGAAATTATCTAGCCAATTTAAACATGGAAAGATCTCAGATAAGGCTTTGAAGCTGAATTTGAACTTTTAGAAGTGGTAACGAAGTTCTTGGACGAGATATACATTTGAGATAGGAAAAGGAGGATAATGTCATGCCTAGAATAGAAAGTGGAAGCATCTATGGTGAAACTGAGCATTCAACCTATGAGCTGGTTGAAGAAAAGGTGGCTTTATGGAAAGATTGTTGCCTCGATACAAGGAAAAGGCTGAATTTCTTCATCATAGAACTTGTGAAAGAGCAGTTGGCGTACCTATAAATTTGGAGATGAAAGATAAACAGTCAAGACTAGAGTTAGTTCTGATGAAGACTCTCATTCGCTGGATGTCATGAAAAATATACAATTTTTATCTTCAAAGAACTCAAGATGGACAATGGAAAGGATGGTAAAAAGTGTACATTACACAAACTGCAACATGGAAGGCCACTTACAGCATGAACGTTCCAAGCAAGCATCCAAATACTGCAAAGTGTAAAGAGCTATAACCATGTTAAATGTCCATTGAACTTGAGAGAATAAAAAAGGAGAAGCATGAACGTGTGATTGTCACCAGGAAATACCTGTAAAAGACATGGCAACTAGAGGAGGAAATCCCAGATAAGATAATAGACTACAAACAAGACCACAATCACCAAGAGAAACTAAATACACCTTTAATGACAAACCAATGATTCAATGCAGACAGTGCAGATAATGGGAAAACTTTGCATGTGATTGTCCCAATCAGAGCCGAGAAACTAATTTAATATGCAAGGGGTACAGGTTACGTCAATATGAGGGTAAGAATTGTTCAATTCATTCACCAACCTCAGGGGGTTTTGTTGCATTGGACATTTGCCCTAAAGGAAATGATCATTACCATCTTTCAGCACATAATCAGGAAGAATATAAAGAAGAATGTCAATACTATTGAGAAAAGTGAAAACCATAAGGAAGACCAAAGCCATCAAGAAATTGTCAAGCCAAGTGTTTAAATCATTATTACCAAAATCGGCAATTACTCACTATTTCCAATTATTCCAGATTTTGGCAATATCCCCATTTTTTCCTGAACAATAACCAAAAAACTGAAAAATAAAATGACAGCTTTTGCCATCTTTTCAGCTTCTCCCAAATAATTGTTTGGGGATATTTACTGATTATTTGTCATTCGTGATTTTGGTAGGGTTGGTTTCAAGCACAAGTTTTGATGAAAGTGGTAAACTTGGCCAAGGCTGAAAACAATGCCAAAATTTATGGATGTCATAAAATGGCCCCCTCTAAGGGACTAAACATACAATCCCAGTTTTGTATCAGATAGCATACAAGATCACATATTCATTCAGATAACTACCTGTTTGGAAAGGAACATTGTGCTCTCTTCAATGTAAGAAAAACAGTGCTAACATCCACACAATACAGTGAGACAAAGTAAGCTGGAATTGAAGATGCATTTCATTACTCACTGGCAGTCATATATATGGATCATTCTCTATGGGATTCAGCCTGATTGTCTAGGTTGCATGACAAAATAGACATATGACAACAAAGAGATCGAAGTGACAATTAACAGCAACCACTCACCCATAATGTTAACTGATTCACTAACTGCGAAAACTAGAGATGCACCAAACCTCGCTTGCAACTATTCCCTTCCAAAGAATTCAACGCCCCGTTGCATGTGCAATCTTGAGACTCATATGTGAGATCAGGCTGGTCAAAAATCTCTACAGATGCTGGTGGACAAGATAATGACATATGTGCTCAGGTTGGGACTGAAGTCTGAACTGGAGACAGATGCTAAAACTTGGAAGTGTGAACTGCTTGAATTTTTCTCATTTTCTGGACAGCATCTAATTAATTCTTCTAGACAACAGCAACACTCGGCCATCCATCTTTTCTTTATGAAAGGACAATCTTTTATATGATGTTTGGTTACAGTTGATCCCAAGTCTGACTCTCTATAAGGGAGTGCACCCGAAAACAGAATGGATCATGAACTGGAGGCCCTAGCAATTTTACACACGGCAACTTCTGGATTGGACCAGCTCTCCTATTTTTGAGCTACCCGAAAATGCTTGGGAGGGTATAAGAATATAAGGCTTATAGTTTATTATCAAGTCAGAATTACCTATGTATTAAGTTTTAACTAATGTTCAGTTGTAACCAGCTCAACCATTTTGTAACTATCTCTTGCATAATAAAATGACAAACACACACTAGAGAAGGGTCTCAATCGATAGATCAAGGGAGATTAGGTTGTATATATAGTGTGATTGGGCTATATATAGTTGGTAGTCGGTAGTCAACATTCGTTTGACTAACAAACAATGCCCTCCCATCTATATATATGGGATGTAGGCCTGCTAACTAAACTATATATCTACCACCCAACCGATGGGCACATCGAAGTCTGGTCTATTCTAATCTAGTATAAGCTCTTTTTTACCTTCACTACCAGCCTAGGAGGGGGGAGAGTCTCAATTGATTTAAATTGATAGGTTAAAAGTTCCTAAGACAATGCCAATTTGCATACATTATATATAGTCAGATAGGTAGTACTCGGCACTCCCACAACGGCCTTGACTGCCTACTATGTACATAGATGAGGGAGGATGATACTAAAGAGAGACATTGATGGCCTACTATATAATCTTTTTTTAGTGATTTAATAATATTTATTCTATATTAAATAAATCCTCAAAAGAGGTTTTGCATTTACATCCTCATAAAAGGCTTTAGTTTAAAAAATGCCTCTTCCTAGCAATATTGTGTACGAGGAAAATCCCCCTTTAATTGCAATGTATAACAAAATTTAGAGCCATATCCCTTTCTTTTGAAACCAGAAATGCTAATGTTAGGGCACAGGAAAAGATTTCCAGAGACTCTACACATGCGCGGTCACCAAGTAGTGAAGCGAATATCAATATTTGGTTCAGAAGTATGTATATGCCATCGTGAAGATATAGAAAGCATATATGATATATATAGATAAATAGTTGAGGGGGGCATTTATTAATACTCAGATTTAATGATTGAGGGGGGCATTTATGCACTCAATCGACAAATCGAGGGGGGGGCTACCATATATGGTTGGCAAGGGCATTTGATGTACTCGATTTAATGATTGAGGGGAGGGCCATTAGGCATTCAATCAAGCATAGATTCAGAAATTAGGAGGGGGAGGAAGTCTCATCAAAGAAGTTGCTCTAAGAACTCTGACTTTTCGAAGGAGGGATATGAATATTGGATGAGATTTGGATGTAAGCAAATAGGGAGCAAAGTTGGGGGTCTCCACTCAAACACTACTCCTAATGGATCTGATATCTGATCACATAAGATTGGTCAAAGTTTCTAGTAGTAAACGGTGAGCACCGATAGAGAGGCGGGCAAGAGCCATTAGAGACTTC
Source organism: Taxus chinensis (assembly GCA_019776745.2). Classification (NCBI taxonomy): domain Eukaryota; kingdom Viridiplantae; phylum Streptophyta; class Pinopsida; order Cupressales; family Taxaceae; genus Taxus; species Taxus chinensis. Next base: position 261,012,864 of record CM034146.1, on the reverse strand, counting down.
TATTAGACAAGACGCTCATACTGACGTTCTACATTCGAAGTATGTGGCTCAACTAGAGAGGGATTATTCAATAACGGAGGCACACAGTATTTGGATGGATAGAAAAGAGCTGAAGAAGAAGGGGGAAGTCATTTATGCACTCAATGACCCCAACCAATTGGAACATCCCATCAAGGGGGGAGGTTTTCCAACTCTCCCAACATCTGAAGGTGCAACTAGTAAGCACTTCTCCTTCATCAGAATGCCGACCAGCCGAAGAAAGAGTCTGGAAAGGCCTCTATTGATGTCATAAGTCTGGAGGCACTGTTATCTAAAATATAAAGCTTAGTAGGTCTAATCTATCTATTGAGGCCAGGCCTATTACGTTATGCCTGTGATGGCTAAGATAACCATGGATCGGTTATAACCTCCTCAACCATTTTGTAACTATCTCTTACAGGAATAAATTGGGACGGACTCACCAGGGCTTTTAGTCGCCAATGTCTCAAGCCGAGTCTACACTATCAAGAAGAGATCCATTGGGAAGAGTACGAGTCTAGAATGCTATTGAAGAGTGCTAGAACATGGAGCACAAATGATATCATGATCACTATAGGGCACGAGATTACCTTTGATCCTCAAACTCGAAGAAGTCACAATCAATTTGTCCTCGTAGAGTGCGTGAAAAAGGTGAAACGTATATCTGAGTCAAAATAACGTCACAATTTTTGCCATTATAGACACAAAATACAATATGGGGGTCGCTCATCAGATAGCTAGCCGAAATTAATACTATGGTCACAAGTTGTCATTATCGTCTATACAATTTCCTAGTTGCAAATGATATGCCTTCTAGATACATGTTATTTTCTAGTTGTGAATGATAAACCAAATGGCATGAAAATTTATTTGATCCAATCCATATAGTCACGTTTAAGTTGTCCACAGTTGGAAATACAAAAGGAAATGAGTCTAGCCATCAAAGGGCAGAAATCAAGGGCATTTACCCAATTATGGTTTTCCCCAGAGTTTATGGATCTTGAGAATAAAGACACAGAATAAGAGTCATGGTAAACACACATAATGGAGCAATTGTGGATTTAGCAGTGGAACATAAATGTGAGGGCACAGTAACTGTGGAAGCTTCGAAGAAGAATCAAAAGTTTGGGTATCGTAGACTCCGTCACAGTTGAGAAATACTTCGAGAAATACACTGCCATCACGAGGGTGCAATCAAGGGCATTTAAGAATTCTGGTTTTCCCCGGTCAAAGGCTCAATTTCAAAGACACAGAATTTGAAGAATGTCATGGTAAACTGTTTAGCACTATTATTTCAATCTGTGATTATGCAGTGGAAATAAATGTGAGGGCACAGTGTGGATTCTCGATAGTGTAAGAATCAAAATGTGGTATCGTAGACAGATAAGGCTTATAGATCCATTGATTAACAGCTGTTATGGCATAAATCAATGTGCAAAAGTATCGTGAAAGATCAAAATCGTGAATGACAGCCGTAGCAGAAAAATCACGGTTCATTAATATTGTAGATGTCAGCAATAGTCGAGATCAAGGCATACCTTATGCTTTTAATACTCTACACATGCTCGTCGCCAAATAGGGCACAAATTTCAATATCGCTCCAAGTCATTTGCCATCGTGAAGATCAGAAAGTGTGGTGATAGAAAGATTCACAGTAGACCTTTATTAATATTCAGCTTTTTTATTGTGTCATAATATTGAGAAAATAAAGGTGAATAATTTTTGGTTACATTGAAGGCTCAATATATTGAGATATTGGCAATAGCCAAGCATACCTTGAAGTTATTGGTTTAAAGTCTCATCAAAGAAGTTGCTCCAAAAACTTGGAATTTTCCAATTATATTAATTTATGCATTTATAATCAAATAGCATGTAAAATGGATGAGAAAGTCACAATGTCTAGTCACAAAAACAATCTGAGGTCTCTCATCAGATAGCTAACAGAAATTAATGCTATGGTAGACGTCGAAGATGTCAAAGCAATTTTGTTTTAATGATCTGCCTTCTAAATACAGCAAGGGAAAGTTCAAAGACAAACCAAATGGATGAAAATTTAGTTGATGAAGAATATGTAGTTTAAGAAGCCCACACTTTGAATACAGGAAGGGATTGAGTGTAGATGAATCTCGGCATGGATGGCTGCCCAGTTAGTTCGGGAGTCTATGGATCTTGAGAATTATACCCTTACAAGGTCGTGAAACAACTTGATGGAGCATTGTCGATGTAGCTCAACATGGATGGCTGTCCAATAACTTGGAAGCTTCGTAATTCGGGAGTTTTGAGTATGTGGAATCCGGTAACTCGAGAATTCTGCTTCGAGAACTACACCTTTAAGGGTTACAAGGCAGCTTGAAGGACTTCTACCTGGTCAAAGAATTGTTTTCAAAGAGAAAGCTTCTAAAGAATGAGTGGTTCTATTTAGCTCTATTATTTTAATCTTCTATTAGTAATTGTACTATTGCTTTCTATAGTGTAAGCCTTAAGAAGGGGTATTAGAATATAAGGCTTATAGTTTATTATTAAGTCACTATTACTTATGTATTAACTAATAGTTTCTATTAGTTATGTATTAACTTATGTTTGGTTGTAAGTTATAACCACCTCAACCATTTTGTAAGTATCTCTTGCATGGTAATATGATAGACACACAATCTACAATGTGTTCAAACCGCTTTCTTCTCTGTTCAAGTCTTCTAACAGAGGAAAAGGGTGAGACAATACAAATGCAGAAAAACAAAAGGGTGATGCACCAACAATAATGTTAACTTCTACCTATCCAAAGGGACGAAAAAAATACCAATCATTCAGTTTAATCTGATGTTGGCCATCTACATAACCAAATGCAAGAGGTAAGAGATTCAATGATGTAAACAAACAAAATAATTCACATTTAAGTCCAGCTTGTGGGTAGAGAAAGAGCCACAAACTATTCATTAAAAGCTTCAACTATACACAGTTGCAATTGACTCATCAGATTAACCAACATTAAACATAAAAAAAGAAGTGATGAGGCTAAAATTTATAATGGGACTCCTCAAAGTTATCTGATTACAAAAATGGGCAAAAGACCTAGAGTTCAATATATACAATCACAATTTCATGGTGGTGGAAAGAGATCACACCATCTGCCCGAATTCCCAACATACATCTCTCCTTGTAGAAACATGTGTTAATCTGAGAAGAAGAGAAATTTCCTCATTCCAAATGATCATCTCTAGTTTCTTTTTATGCTTCAAAAGTTTCCACAAATCACCATCTCCATGGACCAAGGTTTGGGAATCAATGTTCTCTCTTTTTGGTTAGTCAAAACCTTGAGATATTCTAAAAAAGACCTCAAGCGAACATGACTACTTGTTGTGGTTTTGACAAAACTCAACAAAATCCCCTTGGATGCATTTAGCTCCCCATCACTATGGGACCCAAAACTGTACACGCCAAGGTCATGATCCTAAATCTACCACTCTCGTATAGCCTACTTTTGGGCTGACCGCGTATAAGAGCAATCGCATCCTCCAGAAGCCAATGTATTAAATTCATTCACAATAACCAAAAATATAAGCACAAGGCTGATCCCCACCCATAAGACATCCCCATTCCCAATCCTAAAAAGCAGTTTTGTATCCCTACCACTCAAACCGTGCTTAATGTACCACTTCGGGAATTCTTTGATTACAACCAGGATATACAAGTTAACCTCATTGATTTTGATGATGACGAGCCTAACAAACTCTAGAATAGATGTAACAAAAAACAAGTTACCACAATGTAGTACGGATTGGCTCCTTCCATCCTTACCACGAGATCAATATCCACCTATACTTAAAGACAAGATTGACAAAATTCTTCCTTATGATGCTAACGAAACCTCAGGGGATTATGACGAGGATCTCTTTCAATGCAATGACTTTGGAATTGCCAAAATATTCCAAGAGCATCCACCTCTTTCTCCTAGATCCTTTAGTTGACTTGATGTTTCCGCCCAAGCACCTCCCTTCGAAACTCAACATCTCGACCACGAGGATACACAAGCAAGTACCATACAACCCTCTTATGATGAAGATTACATCGTGTCCCATGCACAAACTAGACACCTCAATGTTCTCCATTTTCAAAAGAGCCTAGCTCAAATGCATGCCTTTAGCTATGAAGACTTGATAAATACTTCTTATGATCCAACTTCTCTTCACACTATCTCACGCTTTAGGGCATCTTACACTGCCACCTTCACATTACCTTGGACTTGGGCATCCTATGATGCCACTCTCATCCTTCTTCCAACTCGAGGGCATCCTACGATGTCCACCCTCCATCAAGATCAAAAGTACAACTTCAAAAAAATTTAAAGGAATCGTACTCTACATGACCTTTTACAAACACCCTTCCTTGTACATAGTTTTATTGTCACTTTCTTGTACTTAAACATGTTTAGCATAATATGATTTTATGTACTTATGTGGTACTAACATCTTATGTTTCTTCTTATAAGCTCTACTACATCATTTTTCTACACTTCTTAGCTTTATCCTCACCTCTTAGCTTCACCCTCCACCTCTTGGTTTTTACCTACCTTCCACTACCTCTGCACCTCTTGGTTTTATACACTTCATAGTACCAAATCTTCCCTACTATGATTACCTACTTGTTACCTAAAGCTCCCAACCATAACTAGGTGCTTTCCTAGAAATAAATAACAATGGTTGAGAGTGTCATTTTGTCTCCAAGAGTCAACTATGCTCCTTGTAACTCAATTCTTGTAATATATTCACTTGCCTTTCATCCATATTTTCCCTCTCTTGTAAAGAAAATCTCAAATATTTTTGTCATTGTATCACTCCTTTATACATCATGATTGGGGCAACCCAATCATAGCTCACTATTTATCCAGACCTCGCCAAGTCCTATTTATCTACTTATATCTCCTACTTTTTTAGGCATGCTAGTTTAGTTCCTAACTATCATCTTTTTGACATGCCATAGGCTATCCAAACCTATCCTAGTACCCACTTATTATCTTCGACAGGCTATCAAGACCTAATATAACCTTCTTCCCCAAACCTTCCCCAGCACCCTCACATGAGCTCTCTTTACATTGGTTTTGCTTACTTATTTTACTAGTTTATCTTCTAGTGTTGTTTCTTCAGTCTTGTATCATTTGGGTCATTTAGCAACTATGCACCCTCCATTGGTCGAGACACGAAGCTCAAGATAGATCCCCATTTGTGGGAAGGTAAGTTCATGTAAGTATAGTTCATTTGGTTGAGTTCATACTTTTATCACTTACTCATTCACTGTCATTTCCTTTGATTTCAATCTACTATGATCTTTCCTAAAGACCCTCTTGCATTACGCTATTGTGACAAGAGACGATCTTCGGTTGGGGCATATGTATAGTTATACCCCTTATTTTTCACTCTTAATAATGATTTCACTTTGCAAGTTGTTGGCGCATTGATCTCCCTGAGTGTGTACTTTAAAGGGCATATTAGGAGTGGGGTTGGACTAGTTGGCAGTACCTTGTGAGAGATTCATGCGTGGCATCACCCTAGATTTCCCTAGCATGCTTCCTCATTTCCTACTTACTACCTTCCCACCATCTTATTATCTCTCTATGAGCACTTAATATCCTCAATATTATCACCTTCACATTTGCCTATAGCACCTTCGAATCACCTTCATACCTGCTCCAAAAAATTTCTCTAGCTCCATGCTTTCTTCTCTCCTTACCTTTATCCTAAACTACTTATGGCCAACGGCATCAACCATGTAGAACCTTATTTCCAGCCGACCGCATTGACCATGGTCAATGTCATTGGCTAAGAGATAATGCAACATCAAGTTATTTTCTCCTATTAATAAGCATCGTTATTATCATTTCTCTACATTATCATCACATAGTTTGCTCTGTTTTTTCTCACAAATCTACCAGGTTTAAGGGGTCTAGTGGAGCTTATACTTGGAGATCTACTTTTGAGCATTAAGTTACTAGGAGCAACAAGAATAGGAGCTGCACTAGCGAGGTCTATCAAGTCTTTGAAGTCCCCAACTTTGCTCTACTTACGTCTTCTACCTATCCCTATTGTGATCTATCCACAACCACTCTCAGAAGGTGCTACTAACTCTAGGAGGGTTAATGCGCTGAAAATGTCTTCACAAAGATAAATATCTCTAACACTTCTCTTTCCTTTATGTTGGTATGGTTAATTATGTTTGATGTACCATGTATTAGACTAGGATAGACTAGCATATCTTTGTCTATCATATTATCTCTTACAACACACACTTTTTATCCGCCACATGGCATCACAATCTTTAGCCTAGATATTTGAGAACGCGATTTAATATCATTACTCTTATAACATTAGGATTCTAGTAAGAACCCACCCCTATCTTAGACATAGGCTTTGGAACTCTATGTCTTTGACACGGGGGTGGATTACTGTCTTCTAGACCCACGATTATTACGCCCCTTGGCGCTATCCTTGGCCTATGTGTTGGCCCAAGATTAGTCTTCTACTTACATCCTAATCTATATTGTTAAGAAGAGGGAGGATAAACAAATTGACCATCTTAGCTAACATACACTTTCATATGATAGTTTGGTGATGCCACCGAACCTAAAGTATTATTCAAACAGTTCAGCCTTGTAAAACAAAAGAACGAGTCTGTCAAAAATTTGAACCCAAGATTCCAAAGATGTACAATTGGATTCCTCAAAGTGGAAGACCTGTCGCAGAGATGACACATGAAATGTACTCGAATGCTTTAGATCATGTGGCTTCCATTTTTGTAAGAACATCTACAGCTGCCGATGTGACTTTTGCATACACCGAAGCCATTCTAGTTGAGAGACAATTATCACCATCAAACGTGATCCATGTGCTCATTCCAACCCCGGTGCAAGTAGTTACGCCCAATGTTGGGATCAATATACCAAACACCATGCCTTTGTTTCCCAATAACAATTCCCTCACCTGGATTGCTATGAACAATCAAAACATGGGAACTATTTCTACAAAAAATTCTGAATCAGAAAAAAAACCAAAAGGTGGTGCAAAAATTGAGCAATGATTCATTAGTCTTCAGAGAAGAGCAGGGAGTGGAAACCGTGAAATGACTAACGCCAACTTTTCTTTCCAAAGGAACAATAAGACATGGTAAAATGATAATAATAAGAATAACGATCAAAGATTGCCTCCCAACCCCACTCTCAAAATTAACTTCGCAGATGTAGCTTTATCCAATTAGTGTGGCATACATTAAACAGCTCAACATGGTGAGCCTGATAAAGAAATAGAGAACTATGAGGGTATTCCCACAGGTTTTGATGATGCTAGTACAAGCTCATTCAATGGTCCAATATCTGCTATGATTTAGAGAACATCAACTTTGCAAACGAAGAAGGTAATGGGCCTGAAGACAATGTCAAGGAACTCCAGGCTTATCAACAACAAAAGAGGAACTACCAAATGAGAAGTGGGAAATCTCCAACATTTCCTCCAGACCCCTTGATGATAGAGCAACAACCCCTAACCAATAAGCTTCAAACAACCCACCACCTCCGTAAGGGGCTAGTACTCACAATCAATAGAAAACTATCACTCAAGAAGGGAGTTTGAAGGGATGTAACAGAGTTGAAGACATGAAAAAGACTAAAGCCAATCTTAGCATGCACGAATTAGCCCAGTTCACTGAGAAAGGAGATTTATTGTTAAGATCCCTTGGAGGAAGGGGTAAGAATGTCCCAGCTCAATCCAATATAGTTTCTTGTTAAGGAAAGAGAAGCACCGTCATTTTTGCTTACTATAAAAAAATTAGCAAAAATGTATATGCTTGTTTAGTAGATTTGAAGCTTCTGCTAACATTATGCCTTACTCTATTAGTAAAAAATTATGCTTGAGATGGTTTTTTTGTGTAGAGAATCTTATACACCCTCAAGTTGAAATATCTGCCATTAATAATTCATGTCTTTGTATAAGATTCAAAAAAGAAGAAAATTTACTTCATCTTTCACTTTCGACATTCATAACTTAGATTCCAATTTAATTTCAAAAAAGAAGAACACTTACTTGTTTCTCTTTGGATTCCAACATTTGCAACTTAGCTTAGGTTTCTCTTATGTTTGTTCATATTTTTGGGCCTTATACAGGTATAGGTAACTCATACCATGTTTAAATCTTGTAATTTAGATTAAAATGGGAGGTATTTTAACCCCGTATTGTGTCCCTGCCAAAACACTAGACAAAAATACATTTTTCATAATTCCCAACCCATCATATATTTGCATGGAAGCTCTTAATTCGTCTCCAACACAATTGCCAAATCCTCGGCCAGCTTCCTTATGAGGCACACTTTGGCCTCCTTTGTGCTTGTCTTCTCCACTTCAAACACCAGTCTTCGTTGCTTTTCTTTGCTCATGTGAATGTCTTTTGCAAAGGTACGGGGGGACGCCCCCCGCCCCCCCCCCCCCCACCCCGGAAAAACCAAGTGTCTGAGATGTCCCAAATGTTTTGGGGATGGTGGGATGGGGGAAAACATCCCCCCATGATTCCGAAAGGGCAAGAAAGGAGGGGGACGTCTTTGGGATGTCCCTAAATATCAAGGGACATTTCGGGGAAGTCTAGTTATTTTTTAATTTATTTTTTTTACTTTTTAGTTTAAATAAATTTTTTTTTAATAGTGTTCCACGGGGACCCTCCACCCCCAGAAAACTGGCATCTCGGAGGCTCGAGACTTGGGGATGGCTAGGAAACGTCCTCCTGCCGTCCCGCCACCACCACAAGCCATATGGGGACATCCCCAAAACGTTTACCTCAAAGAGGGGACGTTTCTGAGACACCCCCCAATTTTGGGGACTTTGGGACGTCCCGAAGACTTCTAGAAATCTCTCGACCTGTCCTAGAGACTCCCAACCATCCTTGAGACTCCCAGCCATCCCTAGAGGCATAAGGTTGTCAAAAAAAATGAAAAATCATTTTGTTTTAGAATTTTTGGCCCCCAACCCTAACCCTAATACTCAATGGGCCCCACCCACCCCCTAAACGCTCCATAAAAAACCATAAATAAGAGTTACATCCTCACTCCAAATCACAATCAAAAATTCAAAGTAAAAGTGAAAGCATCAGCAAGCAAGAGTGAAAGGGTGAGAGCATTAACAGGTAAGAGTGAGAGCAATAACATTAGCAAGCAAGAAAAGTGAAAGCATTAGCAAGGAAGAGAGACAACATTAACAACAAGTAACAACAAGAGTTAGAGCAAGTGTCGAGTCATTATTGCACTGAGCCACTAATCAACTGTATTTGAATTTTGAATGTAATTATCATTTTGAATATAAATATTAATATATTGATATTTGGCACTTTCACTGTTCAATGCAATGTGTTTAGTATTTCAAACTTTCATTTGTTGTTCCGTATACATTTTTTTATAACTAAATTTTCAAGTACTGTATAGTTGCGTCAACATCCCACCGCCCCACTGTAGTCCCCGGACCTAGGTCCTTGGTCCCCCCATCTCTGAGACCCGTTCTGCCATCCCCCTGTTCCGAGACTCCATGGAACATTGTTTTTTAATTAATTTCTTTGTTGTTTTCTCTTTAAAAACTGGTTTTTAAATTGTACTCTTGTAGTATAAGATTGTTTTTGGAAGCCACTCATCTCTATTCAAAAAAAAAATTGTAAGTATAAATCTAATTAAAACTCACTTTGGAAGCTCCAATCACATAAAAAGTCTGAATGCATATTTCTATATGAAGAGAAAGATTGTGTAGATAATAAAAGTAATAAGGCATAGATCAAAATATTTACCAGTTAACCATAACCCCAACTACATTGTACTACAAAGACATTAAGAATCAAGAGTGACATATGAATACAGAAATTTTCGAGCACAAATGCACATGGTGGACTGTCACAGACTGCTATTCATAAATTTTTTAAAATTTATTTGTATTTTTTAATATTTATAATTTTATATATTACTTTGATAGCCGTCCCCCCACCGTCCCAAAATTTCGCCATCCTGGAAACTCCGTCCCACCGTCCTAGAGTCTTAGGTAACACTGGTCTTCTGAGAGTTCTCCCTATTTGCAATGGCAAAATATAGTGACCGGTTGATCAGCACACATGATCTTAAGAAAGCTTTTAATGTTTTTATTACTTTTCCCTAGATATTCTGCAAGTTGTGCTACAAAAGGAAGGGGTGTGAACAGAATTCTTGAAAGGATATTCCTGAAACAATTGAATCCTTTGATAAAAACACCTGCCACCTTCAAACCGGTCTGTCATGTTCTTTTCAAGAGTAGAGATGGTGGCTCTGCTGCAGCTATGATTACTCCTGACACAACTGTTTTGCTCATAGCAGATAAAATTTCCATGGAAGTAGAGAGGGAGGTGTGGATAGACAGCCGTTAAGCTGTCTGATTTCATTTCCAAACACATGGCTCTCATCTCTACAACTGCGGAGAAACCCGGTCTTCTTGTGCAACCCCTGATCCCTCCTCCTGTTGTTAGGATCAATCCGCTGGAGACCCTGCATCCACACAAGCATGGCCACCCTGATGAGCTGGGTGCCCTAGCACGTAAATCCCAGAATGCCTTCTTCTGTTAACTGCGCTCAATGTTGCAGGTTCAAGTCTTGGAGCTGATCTGAGTGCAGATCCGTGAACTGGTCAGTGCATATGCTAGGTAATGATTAGGGTGGCAGTATGTTTTCATTTTGAAAGTCTATTTGGTTAGTTGGATCAGATTTGGTAATTCAATTGTCTTTTTTGTCATCCTTTGTGCTACTGGTATGGTCTAATATGAAAATTTTCAGTTCTTTGTGTGGATGTTAGATGTAAAAACGAAATGTGTATATAGCTTTTTTGAATCAATGAAAGGTGGAGGATCCACACAACCTCCATTTATATAGCAAAAAGAAAGTACAACGTATTTTACATCTAACTGATGGACATTATAAAAAGCTAGTATTGATGGGATCTCTCATAAGTCATCACAGCAGAAAGCTGGCTGGAAATAGTGCAGAGTCTCCAGGCATCATGACATAAGAACAAGAAGGTAATGCTAACAATGGATGTTTTCTGCCCACTAATACACAATATTAATGTGATCTTCTAGGTTTTTATTACACCAACTTTGTCTATTAGTAATTATTTTTTACTGGCAGCTAAGTTTGAATTGTTTGTTTATTTCTGTAAGGATCTTTTTTCTGATCAGATCATACATCTATGATGATAACTATTCAATGCCAGTGCATTTTCAATGAAGTCAGTATTATATCACTTTCATCTAGGATGTGCAGGATATTATAATAGTTATTATTCATATTATTTCATACAGAAGACGAAGAAGGCTATAATGATAAAGGATGTCTTGTGCTTACCAAGACACAAATGAATTTCAATCTTCTAAGTTTCTAATGCACGTACTTTTTCCACTCTCAACGAACTTTCTCCAGCAGCTAAATTGAATTATTCATAATTTTCTAAGCAATTCATTGTTCAGCCCAAATATCCTTTTATGGTCATAAGTTATGACCATTCAATGCTGGTGCACTTACATCAATTTTTAATATCAAAAAATAAGGAAAAAATTGATATGCCACCTTTCACATAAGAACTTATCATGAGAATGCCAAATCAAAGGCAGTAATACAAAGGCTATGCAAATCTCAACTTCACCATGATTGTTCTAAAGGTTGCAATTAAGATTATGAACGGAACTTCATAACATAAGATGTGCATAATAGTTTTCTAGTTCACAATGTTATCCTGTTGATCTGATCCAAGAGGAAATATTTATGACAGAGTAAGAAACTTCAACAATCACTAAATTTTGAGTTGACACCTCTTGTTGATTTGATCCAGTAGGAGCGATGCAGAAGCATCCAAGGTCTAGGGCAATCCTACACAATTTTGGTGAAGGATGATTGCGCGCAAGGCAGGAGAGTGCGTAGGCATGGAAGGAAGTCGCAGAGGTGCAAAAATACTTTGCACAATAGTTATCAGTGGAGAGCACAGTGTGTGGAAGGCTTGTTAGAGAAAGTTAGTGTGAAGGAATAATGTGCGGTGGTGCGCATAGGATTTTGGTAGGACAGCAAGGAGTTTTGGCTCAGCTTGACAGACTGGAGGCACGCAGAGGTTGCGAGGAAGTTACGTGCAGTGACAGTGAGTGCGTGAAAGGTGTAGGAGCATCTAATGAGGATTGCACTATAGCTTGGTCTACGAAGGAAGCCAACAAATGTTTTGGAAAAGCCCCATAAACCCAAAAACAATGCGTGAAAGGAGTTGAAAGTGAGACTCAAACATACGAGTGTGCAGCAGAAAGAGACAAAGGTGTGGCAGAAAAGTGCGAGAAAGGACTGTGTGGCAAAATGGATAGTTGGTAAAAGCAACAAAAGATATCAGCAGGTGTCTGACAGGGGATGCTGACCAAGATGGAACAGTCAGAAGAGCCATCGGCTAGATCGACGTGGCACAAGCAAAGGCGCTCAAATTCAAGCTTGAATCTGGGCGGGAGAATTTGGAAGCTTCTAGAAGAAGCTAGCCCGCCCAAGGAAAATTCAAATGAGGAGAGGGAAGCAGGAACAGAGCAGGGCACACACCATAAAAAGAGGACGCGTTCACCATTTTCGGGTTATTGGGAGGATAGACAAAGGCTGTTGAGCAGAGACTAACGAGGTTGTGGAATGTGTATGTGGAAGCGCAAAAAGCCAGCTGAGAGCGGCTAAGTCTTTCTAGGCCATTTGATCCCAGTTAGATCACAGTCCAGTCTAGAATAGGTCTTAGGGAGACTCCATAGAAGTCTGTAAAGCTCAAAGCAAATGAGTTGTAAGCTCTTAGGGAGAGGCTACATGTAGATGCCGTAAAGGCCATTGAGGAATAGATGAAACATTAACAGTTTTCATCCCGGTACGTGACTCTGTAGGCGTGCGGGGAATCCCCGTCCGCCACCAAGGAGACATTTATGACAGACAAAAAAAATTCATCAATCACCAAATTCTTTGAGCTAACACCTCTCGCACTTTTACTCTCCTGCATGTGAAATATTTGCAACGATATTGTTGTTTAGAAGACCTTTGCAAAAATCACACTTCTTAGACCAGATTACAATAGACTAGCATTCTTTCTTAACTAAACAATTTCTCCAAATATGTCAGCATCTTCATTTGTACGGCCCATGTACAGGTCTGTAATTAGTTTGCAGGTTACAATGTGGAACCAGGAATAAAACAAAAAGACTGTGGCACTCTTAATCAAAAGACCCTAATTGTACTTTATGTCTAACACTACAATATGTATTCCTAAAAACAAGAGTAAATGGTGTCACCAAAAGATGAATACAATGTTGCTACAAAACTTTAAAGGACCTTATCACCAGAATGTTCCCTCAACAATATATATGCTTCTCTAGTAAATACATTGATAACATACCAGTTTTCACATAAGAAAGACTTACTGTCTGTAAAATTTGCAGCTTTGGCTGTGTTGTCTTTCAATGATTCCATAAAAACATCAAATAGCAATGGAAATGTCAGCACTTGTCTTCTACCAAGCTCTTCTCCACTAAAAGGTAGTGTGCTCCTATCTGACAAAAAATAAGCTTCAATTATTCACAAGACAAAAGGTATGCAATAAATAAGTTCTAAGTTCAATTGATCTTAGGCAGTTGAGCATACTAAATAGTCATTTTATATTTTTTTAAGGATATTGCAATCAAATCATGAAATTTGGGTTCCAGAAAGAAAGAAAGAAGCCATATTGATATTCAGACCTAAGCAGGTCAATGGGACTCAAAAAGTAAATTCAATTACATTAGAGAAGTACTAGGGTAAAAGACCCTAAACTATGAAAAGGAACCATACACCAAGCGCTAAAGAAATATAAACAAAACAAAAGGGGCAAACCAACCTAAAGTAGTTAAAACCCGAACCATAAGACATTAGCACATATACAAATAGCTCTGTGAGGGAAGGACCCCTCCACATGAAGCTGATGAAGATCAAAGACGGAGACAGTTACAAGAGACCAATGCTGTAATATGGTTGTAGCAAGTCTTGGGCCAAAGAACCAATGGCATCATGGTCTATCACCACAAAAGGGCTAATGCGGCATCTGAGTATGCTGCTATGGGAATGTCCAGGGCTAAAGGGGCCAGCCTGGACAATCCTAGGAGGAAGTCAGGCACTGCCCAGAGCCTCTCCTATCATCCATGACCAATAAGCCTTGGGTGGGAGAGAAAAACTTATATTGTGCACCTGCCTCCATGACCAAAGAGAACACAACAGTGAATCGTGTGTGTCACATAGATGTTCAAAATGTTTGGATTAAGGGATATCTCAGGCTTAATATTGGAAATATATAGATATGTGCAAACCACTGATAAAAACTAACAAAGAAAATGATTGATCATTTATAACACAATTGATGAACCTAAATATCAAAATGTTGCTCTAAATAGTATGTAGTTTATGCATTTGGCTGAGCTAAAACAAATTCAGGCTGATTGTGTCTTTTCACAATCCATCAAATGGCTCATATCAGGAAGCCAGGAAGGAATCAGGTAAACACCTTTTTCTACCCTCTAGAGAACTCATTGTCATGACAATAGAATTGATCTTAAATAGGATGCAAACATGTCATCTAGCCTTAGTTGGGACTTCAATTTGATAGCAGCTCGGTGCTGTTTCTTTAAGCTTGGATAGAATTACTATTCAATAGGTTTTTACAAGAGATGAAAGAACTTACTTTGAGCCTCATTCTAATTCTATTGAATTTAATTCACATCAAACGTTAAACATCCCTTTTATGAGCATGAAACTAATTTTAAATATTCAGGTTACAAATCAGACATAGACAGATGATAAGTATAATATGGTATGCTTTGCAGATCGTATGAAATTGGTTTGGCAGCCAGTTGTTAAAGAGCATATATCTGAAGATCTCTAACTTCTAAGGCTAGTTTGCCAGGTTTCATAAGCAAGGAAAAAGAATCTAAACATAAGGTAAAACATGTATAGGTAAAAAAATGCTATATTCAAGAACAATAGCAAACAAGATTTTCTATCTCCAACTGCCCATCTGCATTTCTTTAAAACATAGAATGTGTGAAACAGTGAACGTGCCCTTCCATTTGAGATGCACAGCATGCCTGCATTGTTGCAAGACAGAAAAATGGAATGTGTTCCAAAGTGGAATTTGTGGAAAGCTCTACTATATATTCTCTACTAATTGTATGGAATAGTGCTAGTAATAAGAAATCATGTATCTGTTGTATACATCAATTTGTGTCAATGAGTTGAAAGTTGTCTATTTAGGTGAGAGATCGTGGTTCAACTCAAATTAATCAACCTTATCTACTTAGGTTAGAGATTGTTCTATTTCCTTGAGAATTGAAGGCACGTGCAATAGCATTTTTCTGATTCCCCTAATTGGCTGAAAGCTAAGTAGCCAATCCTAGTAGAGGTATGGGTTTGGATACACCGGTATGGCAGTTTTTTGCCCCAGGTACAGCTTGAGTACAGCTATATAAGAAAAAAGAAATACACACACGCACGCACGCATGCACACACACACACACATAGCAAATAAGCAAAAATAATCACATGATATGAATAGAGTTAACAAAATAAGAAAAATAATCACAAAAAAATTGAAAACACTGCCAATAATTCAGTGCAAAATGTCATGATATAAATCCGAATAGACTAATAATTAGAAGGTCCAACTTAGAACCAAAAGTTCATGGTGAAAATGTATCATCAAAAATCAAAATAAATCAACATACTACTCTTCATTGAGACCATCAATATTATCATGTGGTTCATTAGAACCACACGCAGTAATAGTGTCACTCCCACTAGCTACAACATGCAGGTCCAAAGAACTCTCTACATATGTGTTGAGTAATAAAAGGTGGGCAATGGATGAACCCACATAAGGATGCTGTAGCTCTAGATATTCTACCTTTTGTCACCCCTTGCTTGTACTTGGCATGCTTGTGGGTAGAAGATGCAGGATGGAATGCACATAAACCAACTCCTCATTTTCGTTGCTAGCTTGTTGGACTTAACTGAGTGCAAGTGTATGTTTTCCAGTTCCACTCACTTGAAAAGGAACTTGTGACTTATTGGGGCAAACTCAATGCAAAATCAAAATTTATAATAGTAAAAACTAAAACAAAATAGTAATTAGTAAAAACTCATTGCAAAAAAAGAGTTAAATATTTTACTTATGATAGAATATTATTGCAAGAGGCTGAAACCGTGTGGATCCTTGCTCATGGAGGTACCACCATGTATGAGCATCCTCCTTGTACTTGTCTCAAAGAACATTAAGGGTGTGTGACCTATAGAGGCTACGAAATACCGAACTCTCCCACAATTGTGTCATATACTTCTATAATGGGAAAGAGTCTCGTGAATGTCGTCTTATATCCATCACTAACATCAACATCCTTCTACGATGGTACCTTCCTAGGCAAAGAAAGAATCTCACAGTTGTAATATTTTGGATTTAAGGCAAGGGCAAGGAGATGCATCGAGGTGGTCATTTTGTTCCATCAATTAATGAGATGTGATTGCACCTACTTGAAGAAGCTCTCCATAAGATCTTGCTTTTAGAAATTTATAATCGACTTAATCTTCTCAATCACTTAGTTGATTCCATTCTAACTATCACCCAAACATACATAGATGACCCATTACAAAAAAATTGATCATTATCGTGATAGGCTTGGTGAAACTGAGCAAGTAATCCACACGAGCCCACTACTCATCATTTAGGATTAACTCTTTCACTTTTTGGACCCTCTCTAATTTTGACTACCTCCATATAATCCAAAGGTTGTTGATAATCATGATACTCAATGTCTCTCACGCCTTCATAAGTTGTCTCAAGATGATTGTTGAACAGGCAAATCAAGTTTCAACAATTTAATAATAATTTTAAAAACGTTTAAAATTATACAAGTTACAAACTTACAATATAAAATTGAAATTATAAACTAATGATTAAAAAAAATATAGTCTAACCTTAACAACTACAACTTCGAGAAGGTCTTGAAGATGCCTTGGGGCTTGTGATAGTTAGTGATTAACATTTGAATCTCACTCACCGCATCATACACATGTTTGAACTTGTAAAAAAAAACTTTTGTAGCTTTAAGTTGAGTGAGTGAATGCCAAAAGGTGAATAAAATATGTGCGTGTACCTCGCCTCAACCAACATCACTGCATCTTTGCAATTTTTGACATTATCCGTTATAACTTGGATAACATTTTGAGGCCTTGTCACCTCAATGGACTCTAGAAGGATGTTGGCGATGAATTGTGCCTTCTTCACTTGCCCCTCACAATCAACAAACCTCAAAAACATTTTTCGTTTAGGGCACATTGTAACCACATTTATCAATGTCATATTAGCTGCATTTTTCCATCTATCAAAAACAATGGACAACCCTATTTTGTTCAACGAGTCCCTAATGGTCTGCAATGAATCATCTACATGTTTTCTTTCTTTTGCCAAGAAGGTGGTGTGCACCTTTTCAGACACTGGGCTGGTGAACCCTTTAGGGTCTTTATTCATACCTCTCACTATATCCCACCAAGATAGTGATCTAACACCATTAAATGGCAGCCCACATACATAAATACGACACCTAATGAATTGATCAGCAATTTCCCTAGATCCATTCTAAAATGACTTTTCTGATGGGCCCACACCATTTGGTTTTTGCAAGTAAGAGGTGAATTCTCTTTCTTTGTAAAGGATGTCGACAAAAAAGGATGTGATGCGACCACAACAACGGTATAGGATGGAGTAGCAAGCGGCTTGCTAGATTTAGATCATTTCTTTACCAGTGGATTCTTCAATCTTAGGGCAGTCATTGCAAGGCTGTGTTTTCTTCTTCTTGCTCTTTGATACATCTAGGTATCTTTGGTGTTGACAACCCCTTTCCACTCGACCCAATGCAAGCTTTGATTCATTGGCTGGGAATCACACAGAAATGGACTTTCACCCAACTGTATGAACTCTTATATGTGGCATTACACTTTCTGCAACACCAAATATGACCCCCTTCACCTGGAACCTATTCTAACATCGTGACATACTTTCAAAGGATCAATTTTGAAAGTTGCATGTTGCCCCTTGGCCCATGGATCTAGCGCTTGCAGCCATTCTAGCAACAAATACTTATAGCTATTTGGTAAAATAACACAACATTACTATTGAGGAGAAAAGAAACTTATTTGTTGAAAGAATGTTTAACAAATTTTTAAAAATGGAAAAAAATCACTTTATATGAAGATTGAAATTTGAAAAGAAAATAACTAAAAAATGTATATACACACACAAAATTTAACTTCAATCAACAAATCCTCCTTGTTGCAAACTCTTTAAACTCCTTAGCACCAAATGGGCACTTGTAGTGGCGTAGGATTAGCAAAAGAAAGGAGTTTCAGCCCTAAACAATTGAGAAAATGAAGGTGAGAGTGTAAATGTGCAATGAGAAGTAAGCATGTTGTTTGCAAATGAGTGTCTTTTAGGGTTTCCCCGTACATTTTTATTGTTTGTTATAAGTCCAAGTTGACATTTTTAGATTAAGACAAAAATTAAACGTGTTATGCACTTCAGAATAGTGTGTCCATCTTGGGTCCAATGTGGGTACATCCCAGAAGGACGGACCAGGATGTACTTGGGCAGGGCCCAACAAAGACCCACAGTCCTGAAATTCATAAAATGTTTTATATTATTTATTTTTCCATTTAAACCTAAAAAAAGTGAATTCAAATTTTAAAACAATTTTAAGGTTAAAACAAAAATATATATTGAAGACATTTTATGCACTTGAGGACTGTGAGTCCTAGTTGGGACGTGCCTAGGTACGTCTCATCCGGACCGGGTACATCTGGGTCCACTCAAGGATGGACCCAAACAACCCTGGTATGGCCAAGACACACCCGGGACAGACCATATGCCATATCAAACCAGGACCGGTACTTGGCTCACATTGTGCCAGGACTGGTCCTTGCAGTGAAGGACCCGGTATCATAGGCTGAAAAAGAGAGCAAGAGCCAATCATTTGATCTATTTGTTATTTGTTGTCTTTCATGCCTATAAAGACTCGCATCTTGAACACGAGAAAGAGGTCCTATTATCTTTTGGCTATAAGAACCTTGTCATATAAAGACTACATTCCTTGCACTTTTTCCTGATTCACAAATAACCATCTCTGAATTTGAATTCCTGCAAATACTTCAAAAATGTTTCCCATACTGCAAGGTTACACAGTACATCCATCTCAATTTTGTTATGTTGCTATAGTAGTTCTTTAAAATAATTAAGAACCCCGTATTTAAATTAGTAAAGTGATTCGTGGGAAGCAGCCCATATGAGATGCTGAGACGAGTTGACTTTTAGCATCATCGAGGCCAAAATGGTCTGTAGAACCTATCAACATGCATTTACTTGTTTATAAATTAGTTAATATGGGTGTTCAGTTTTAGAATAAGTTCTGGAAGATTTAACATTTCATTAGAAGGTGTGATTGCAAATATCTGTGTAATTGTGCCTAGCATCATTGTATAGCAGGTGTGTTAAAAGAAATTGTATTTCAACTTTCCCTATCTATTTCTTTTCAATTGCACACCTTGCAGAATCTTTGTTTTCAATGTGTTTTTGGGTGGGCATATGTACCAATTTTAGTGTATCCACAAAATAGTTATTATATAGTTTCGGTGTAGTTCGTGTGAATTGATTCCTAATTTTATTACTCAAATTAGTTTAGCATAACCAGTAATCAGCCATGTGAATTTTGAACAGACCCAAATTGAAAAGAGCCCCGCAATCCAAAAACAAATACATCAACAGCAGGCAAAAAATAATGGGTAATTTTATATAAGTGGATTTTGATCACTGAACTATTTTAACATAACCAGATTCCAGCCCTGTGAACAAACCCAAATCGAACAGAGACCTAAAAAACCAAAAAAAAAAAAAAAACTATTAAGATACAAGTGAAAAATAATGGGTGATTTCAGACGGACATGGCCTTTGCGGGGCGTGGCCAATGCTGTGAAGCTTCACTCTAGGTCTTTGCTTCTGAACTTTACGATGGAATGAAAGTACCCTCTGATAAACCAAAACAAATCGGAATATTACAATCTCGTTGGTTAAATTCAAGTAAAACAGAAACCAAAATCAATCAAACACTTCAGAGTACTTAATAAGAAAACAAATTCAGTATTAAAACCTTTGTAATGGTCCTCTGGTACTCAAAGATTAGTGGGCATGGAGACCTGCACAGACTTTCCATCTTCCGAGAGCTCCCTAGACTACTTGTAAGGAATGGCATGTAAAACGGCTTGTAAATCGATGGGTATGGACTTATCTACTAGCAGGAACTTTAAAATGAAAATATAGAAAAGGGAATTAGATAATTGTGGATGGAATGTCTTCGTCCAAATGGTGGGATTAACAAATAGGTTTGATGACTCGGGGATTACAATCTGAGTGGGTGGTGGCAAGCACTCTAGCTCCACCGTCAGGGCACGCCCTTGCCATCCTTGATGGCTCTTATGTTAATTGTATAAAATAATTTCCAACATAACAATAAACTAGCAATTACATGTGATATGTGTGATGGAAACGGTAGGGGGATGCGTCAAAGAAATTAAATTTGAGGGAGCGAAACAAAAACACATGTCATTTATGTCAATTGATTGAAGGAGATAGGGGCTGCAATGTGTCAGACGTCAAGGCAAAGTACTTTCAAATAGCAAGGCATGGTTCATGAATGCTTCCAAGAGAAACTTGCACATGTTTGAATCTTGTTAGATACAGAAACTCTATGTTCAGCATTCCTTATGTCGTTGATTTCATGCACATTTACAATTAGAGTTTCTTTGTAGCAATAAAGATAGTGATTATGGTTTCCCCTCGCTAGCAATCCTGATGATGCTTTCCGTCAATAAGCACGGGCAAAAAACTTTGACCTCTCATTCCCCTGATGTGTGTTAGGCATAGTTACTGAGACTCACATTTAGAAACCCCTATTAGTGTACTTAATGTTTGAGGCATTGGCAAAAGAGGGAAAATATTTTTTTGCTCGTTTTGGTCCTCCTTCGATCCTCTAGCTCATTGAAGGTTTAAAAAGGGAACATTTTAGTTTAAAGATTATAATTCAATTGATCATTTGGAAGATTATAATTCAGTTGGTCAATGTGAAGATTATAATCTATTAATGAGCCAAAAAATATGAAAACACGGAATCTATTGAATGTATGGATGTTGGTCGAGGACAGTTGAAAGAGCTACCAACCTATATGTCGAGGCATGGGGACACATGTAGCTTACATCATCTAGTCATTTGGATATTTAAGAAATGCAATGTTTAGCCACTGCATGTGAAGCGAAATGATGGGCAAGTCGAGGGAAGATGCAAAGTCAAGTGATCCCATCAATGGTGCGAAGAGATGTCAAATGTGAGCAAGTATGAATCACAATACTCAATATGGGATTCATCGTGCAATATGATGTCGAGATTGGATGATCCTCAATACAAAGACTGATGCATATTGATCTCGAAGTTGAGGAATTAATTATAGCTTGGTGAAAGTACAATCTTCGATGCTAACACAAATCCAAATGAAGTGCAAAGGAGAGATGAGGCATTCACTTTACAAGGGTCTGTGGAGGAGAACGAGTCAGGAAAGATAACAAAAGATGCATTCCAAGGCAGAAAGAAGAAAGTGAGACCCTTTTGTA
Organism: Taxus chinensis; assembly: GCA_019776745.2. Taxonomy (NCBI): domain Eukaryota; kingdom Viridiplantae; phylum Streptophyta; class Pinopsida; order Cupressales; family Taxaceae; genus Taxus; species Taxus chinensis. The sequence continues at coordinate 260,991,083 of CM034146.1, read as the reverse complement.
GGACCTCCTATCCTAAATTAAAAGCTCTCTAAAATCGTTCAAGACGCAAATATGGTCATAAGGCAACGACCAAAGAACCTAGAGCCATCTGATATTTGTGTGTTGTCAGAATTTGATCGTATAGGTCTAGTTTAGAAAAAAGGCTATCAATGTAATCACTTGTTAACATTACAAATCTAACAACCGACATCGTGCAATATTCTTTGTGGAAGGTTGATGGATGTCCCTCCAGGAAATGTTGTCATGTATTCCAAGGCAAGCATTGATGTGATGGATTTGGGAGTTGTGGTACGTACATGCTACCCATTTCGAACATAGGGTAGGTCTGTGCCCTTCAATATCAAATTAAGCCATTCTAAGTACTTATCTTTGTATGATAACATGACATCCATATTAGACGATGTAAAGAGATTAGACTATCTCATTTTAGATTCTTTCCAAAACTGCAATAATAGTGACACTAACCCCAAAAAAACTATATGTTGTTTAGGAGGATTCTCACTTAGAAATAGAAAGTTTACTTCAATATAACCATATTCTAATTTGTAACACGCCTTTTGGCATAATTAAAAAATAGAGAAAAAAAAACATGTCAAATCCAATGAACCACATAAAATCTTTTTATCGAAATAATGCAGACGTGGCAAGTAATTTACACGAAGAAACAATTCAACTGTGATTTTGAGTCCTAATTTTTTATTTGACGCAACAAATTGAATGCATGTGACGTGTTTTCCAGAAAATGCTAAAGCTAAAAAGTGCATATTACAGAGGGGGGAGTGACTAGCTAATTGAATTTCAGCACACAAATTATGTGCTTTCCATAAATCTTTCTCATCCATCGATCCTTGACATGGATATTGCGAAAAATTGCAGATGGGTCGTTGAGATCTTATATGCAGAAACAAGGACAATATCCAAAAAAACTATATGTCATTGACAGATTCTAACTCATTTTTTAAGAATGGTCAAGTTCTCTCTAATATATCCTTATTCTGATTTAGAACACGCCTTCAACATAATGAGAGTGAGTTATACAAGAATATTTAAGGCGAGCAATACTAAGAAAATTTGGGGAAAAAGAGAACTTTGATTAGAACCGTCTATACACTCTTTTGAGATTGAACTTGTACAATTTTGGAAATTATCATACAAATAGAAACCAATTTGACAAACTTGTTGGTTAGCTTCACGGCACCAAAAACATCACTCATTTTTTCTAGAATTATATATTGGTCTTTGGGAAATTGAGCTCCTTCTTCAAAACCCTAATAATGCAAAACACATAATAAGAACATAGATAAAATAGGGGATGTATTCGAGGGCCAATGGTATCCCTCCATTATTTCTAGAATCCTATGATATTGTACAATCTTTAAAATAACACACCAAGATTAAAACAATGTTTAACATGCATTCCAATATCATGTGAATGCCCAATTCTCGTCATTTTGAATGCTTAATGCAACACACAAGACATGTTAGATGCTCTTTAGATTTCCTTAAATACTTGAAAGTCTTCTTAAAATATTTATAATAAATGCTTTGGCACATGGATTCTCGTATATAACTTACTTCCTTAAAACAAATGCACTAAAGTACTTGTGTATTTATGGACTTCTTCAATTCAAATTAGGATTGGATTGGCAGGCAATCCAAAACATAGTTATGTCGAAAAACTAACAAAGAAGACCTAAAAACTACATGAGACCCAAATAAGGGTCAAAAGGGTGCGCACATAAAAAATCTCTATAATCTTATTGTTACGATACTAGGAAACTATGATCATATAAATAAGATTCTCGGTGAAACACCATAACATGCTTAGAAATAAATTAAAGAAGGACAAAAGAGGGAGATAAAAATAAAATAGGGAGGACATAATGAGGAATAACCAAAAGATACATAAATGTGCCAATAAAAACATGATCTAAACCAATAGTCAACAAATTAAAAAGTACCCTACAAAAATTTAATTTGATGACTAATAAAAACCTTATACCAAAATTCAGTATTTACACAATCCCACTTTGATGTGTGTGTGCAAACATATCAAAATATAAGAAGACACCTTGTGGATATATAGAAGCATACAACTTCGTACATGGATCTCTTGGAAACTTATGAAAGTACGGTAAAATCAACGACAGAGTAATAGTGCACAAAAATCTAATAAAAGAGACATATCACCTACTTTCAATGAGTAGGGTTGTGAAGAATTTTTAATATGAAATTTAGGTTTAGGGTCTAATTAGATATAACTTGTGGAAATACAATTCAAAATAGCAAAACAATAATTTTAACATACATAAATTGTGTAGATTAGATCATGCCAATAGATATGAGATATGATAATGAAAGTATAGTTAGGGTTTAGGGTTAGAGAGATGTTATCGTGCTAACAAGTTCATAATGTGTGATAGTGTGTTGAAATTAGATGCGAAAGTTGGGAAAAGTGTGGTCAAGCTATCTGTAAATATAGGGATCTAAAAGTGTGCATAGGACAGGTCTGTTGGAAGGAGAATAGGTTTGTGGTAAAAGATATCTCTATGGCTACAAATATATTCTTTGGTGCTTTGAGTTGAGTTCTATTTCTGGGATATGGTTATGTTATCAGCTATTTTTGACTTCCCAAAATTAATAAGCATAATTTTTTAAAAAAATTCCGAAGTATTATTTCAGGTGATTTATCACCCCCATCACAATCGCATTTTTCTCCTGATCATTTTGGTCTTCATTTCATCCATTTCGGGTGAGAACTCCTCCCGCCAAGTCACAAACTGTATTAATAATTTATTTATTTATTACCCTTTTATTTAATAAAATAAATTTTATTAATTTTTGGGGTTTTTAATTAAATAAATATTAATATAATATTTATTAAAAATCAATCGACAAGTTTTTCTTTATTGTCGGGGAAAATAAAATTCCACTTCCAATTGTCGGGGAGGCCAAATTGGCTTTCCGCACCCGTATTTCCCCTTTCCTGGCAAATTCTTATTTTTTCCTCACTTGTGGAATTCCTCTTGCTGAGTGCTAACCCAACCAGTTGGCAAACTAGCTCAAAACAAAATCTCCCAATCTCCCACGTGGGGAAATAAGATGGGAATTACCAACCTGTTTTGCCTTTGCCACGGGCAAACGATTAAGTTTTTTCCCATATTTCCCTGGAAATTAATGCCCACTACCCGAAGAAAGGGAAGTTGGTTATTTCAACGGGAAGAAAGAAGCAGTCCCATTCCCATAACCATTTCTCCTTAAAACTCGTTGGAAGAAGTCATGTGAAGCTTTCTGATTTCCTCTTACTTCTTCTTATTTCCCCAAACGTTTGCAGAGATTATTTTTTTTCCAAAGATTCATTTTCATCATAGGTTTTGAGGCAAAGAATAAGAGTCCATGTTTTCAACGTTGAGGCAACAAGTTCTCCACGCAAGAAAAAATTGAAAGAAATTCCAATGCAGAAGCTTGACAAGGAGTCCACGCAGGCACAACAAAAGAAGTTCAACGTTGCAGGAGCCCACATATGAAAAGAAAGGAGGCATGCCATGTTGTAGGAGCTCCACGTTCCAGCAGTGGAGTGTCCACATAGAGGGAAGAATAATCTTCAGGCAAAGGAGAAAGGAGAAAAGGCCACGCATTGATCGATAAATAAAACAAAAATGTTTTGAGTCCAAAACGCATTTACCTTGGAAAATCACCGCTCATTTGTAAAGATAAAGCAAATCCCTCACATAATACCAAATAAACATAGTCCAAACCAAATACATTTTGCCAAAACAGGGCACACGTACTAGGAAGAAATAACAATTTCAACACCTAATCATTTTCCAAAATAGTCCATGCATATTTGTTTTTTGTTTGTTTTCTTACAGCAGTACCCACGTGGGAGAAGATAATTCAAACACAGCAAAAGGAAGATTGCCCACACTAAGGGAGAATAAAATAGCATTGTCCACGCATGTTGAAGAACCCAAGAGCCCACACATTGTTGAGTATGGAGCTAAATTACTCATGTTTTAGCATGCAAATAGAACTTGCTGGAAGTTGACAGTAATCGGCATCGGTTAGAGTGTGACCGGCATCGGTCAGGGCAAGTTGGAACCGGCGACGGTTGGGCAGAATCGACATCGGTTACCTGTGCGACGAGTTTTAATTAACTCTTGGGATTTATTTCTATTTTTAGCATTGGAATAGATTTAAAGAATGTAATTGCATGGCTAAGTGCCCTAAAGTCTTAAATGACTATTTAAAGCATAAAGCTAGCGTTTAGAAAGGAGGATTGATCATAATTACAAGATAATTATGTGAGAGAGAATTCTTGGTGAAGAATCAAAAAAAGTTTGAAGGAAGAAAGTATTGAACATCTTAGAAGTGTAGAAGATCGTAAATCTTCATTGTATATCTTGTCAAAGCTTTGGATAATAGATTGACTTGTTTCTTGGTGGACGTAGCCCACACTGGGTGAACCACGTTAAATCTTGTGTTGATTTATGTCTCTTGTTTTGTATAATTCTTCTGGTAGAATATCCACTTTTATTTGCATGTATGCTTAGATCTGATATATTGTCTGTACAACCGGTGTGCTAACCCCAACAACTGGTATCAGAGATTTGTTTGAGGGTTTTGTGTGTTGACATATTTACTCACAGAGGGTTTTCTGATTGAGTGGGAGCTACAACAATGACATAAGATAATAAATACAAGGTAGAGAAGTTTGACGGCCGAAATTATCAATTATGGAAGATGCAAATTGAGGATTATCTGTATCAGAGAGATTTGTACTTACCGTTGGATGAGAAGTCTAGACCTACAAAGATGACTGATGAAGAATGGAAGATTCTTGACAGAAAGGCTTTGGGATCTATAAGATTGAGCCTGGTAGCATCCGTGGCTTCCAATATTACAGAAGCGGCTTCTACGGTAGACTTAATGAAATCTCTTGCTAATTTATATGAAAAACCTAGTGCTTCAAATAAAGTTTATTTGATGAAGAAACTTTTTAGTTCTAAGATGCATGAAGGTGAATCTGCCTCTAGTCATTTGAATGATTTCCGATCTATTGTAAATCAGTTAAAATCAGTTTCAATACCATTTGATGATGAAGTAAAAGAACTTTTATTCTTATGTTCTTTGCCTGATAGTTGGGACAACTTGGTAATGGCTGTTAGTAATACAACATTTGCTAATAATATTTTGAAGTTTGATGATGTGGTTAGTATAATCTTGAATGAAGAAATTCGTAGGAAAAGTACAGAGGAAACATCATCTGGAAATGCTTTGAATGTAGAAAGCAGGGGCAGGTAGAAGGAGAGATCCAAGAGTAAGAGTAATGGGAAATCAAAGTCAAGGGATAACAGATCTAAATCCAGAAGTAAGGGAATTACTTGTTGGAAATGTGGAAAGAAAGGACATGCAAAGAAAGATTGTTGGTCAAAGAATAAAGAGAACCAACAACTAGACAAAGGTAAAGAGGTGAATCTTGCTGCATCAGAGGTAATGCAAGATGCTCTTATTCTTTCTTTAGATAGTAGAATTGAATCATGGGTTTTAGATTCAGGAGCTTCTTTCCATGCAACCCCTAATAAGGGTTATTTCAGAAATTATGTCCAGGGCAATTTTGGTATGTTTATTTGGGTGATGATGAACCTTGCAGTATTACTGGTAAAGGGGAAGTTCATCTAAAATTACAGAATGGAAATACATGGGTATTGAAAGATGTGAGGCATGTGCCAAGCCTCATGAGGAATCTTATTTCTGCAGGGCAACTAGGTGAATCTGGTTGCATGGTTACTTTTACAAGAGACTCTTGGAAAGTCACCAAGGGTGCTTTTGTTGTGGCAAGAGGTAAGAAGGTAGGAACGTTATATTTATCTACCTGTATTACTGATTCCTTTTCTGCATTATCTACTTCAGATTCAGATGCATGCATGTGGCATAATCGGTTGGGTCATATGAGTCAAAAAGGAATGCAGATCTTAAAGGCTAAGGGTAAGTTATCAGATTTGAAAAGATTTAGATCTTGATTTCTGTGAGCATTGTATCTTTGGAAAGCAAAAGAGAGTGAGATTTCTCAAAGTTGGGGCAACTAAGAAGGAGCATAAATTGGAGCTTGTACACTCAGATGTGTGGGGACCATCTCAGGTAGCTTCTCATGGTGGATCCCAGTATTATGTTACTTTCATTGATGATGCTACAAGAAAGGTATGGGTTTATTGTATTAAACATAAATCTGATGTTTTTGAAACTTTTAAAAGATGGAAAGCCCTTGTTGAGAATGAATCAAATTCTAAGTTAAAGTGCCTTATATCTGATAATGGTGGTGAATACTGTAGCAAGGCTTTCAATGATTATTGTTCAGTGAATGGAATACGTAGAGAAAGAATGGTTCCAAGAACACCACATGAGAATGGTGTTGTAGAGAGAATGAATAGGACAATCATGGAACATGCTAGAAGTATGAGGATACATTCTGGATTGCCCTTGCAGTTTTGGGCAGAAGCAGTTGATACAACGGTTTATTTGATTAACTGTGGCCCTTCAAGTTCACTAGATGGAGGAATATCAGAGGAAGCATGGACCGGAAAAGAGGTAGATCTTTCTTTTCTTAAAGTTTTTGGTTCAGAAGCTTTTGTGCATGTTGATAGAGAAAATAGAAAAAAGTTGGATGCAAAATCCAAGAGGTGCACTTTCATTGGTTATGGATTTGGTGATTTTGGTTTTCGTTTTTGGGATTTAGAGAATTCTAAAATTGTTAGGAGTCGTGATGTTGAATGGAATGAAAAGAGAATGTACAGGGATCAAATTTTGGTACCCAAGGATGAGAAAATTGAGAAGTTTATTGATGAAAATGAACTCTCAGGTTTTAAAGAAACACCTTCAGAAATACACAGTAACTGTGGTCGGTTAGGCCCTGACCGACATCAGTCAGATGAACTGCCGACAGTTACAGAGGATTAGAAGTGACATCGGTTAGCCGAACCGACGTCGGTTAGAGGTGACCGTTGTTGGTCACTGTCAGAAGTTGATACTAATGTCCAGGAGGTCCAGATTGAGCCTCCGATACCCCAAACTCTTGTGAGAAGGTCACAAAGGGTAAGTAAACTTCCAGAAAGATTTTCACCTTCTCTATTTTATCTATTATTGACTGATAGTGGTGAACCAGAAAGCTTTGAAGAAGCAATGCAGGATAAAACTCACGTTCAGTGGGAGCATGGCATGGATGAGGAGATGAACTCTTTGGAATAGAACCAGACTTGGGATTTGGTTAAATTACTAGCAGGAAAGAGAACATTGCAGAACAAGTGGGTTTATAGAATTAAGGAAGAAGAGGGTGGACAGAAAAGGTACAAGGCAAGGCTTGTAGTAAAGGGATTTGCACAAAAGGCAGGTATTGACTTTGGTGAAATATTTTCTCCTGTTGTTAAGATGACTTCTATTCGTACTATATTGAGTTTAGTTGCAGTAGAAGATTTGCATTTAGAGAAACTAGATGTGAAGACAACTTTCCTTCATGGTGATTTAGATGAAGAGATTTATATGCAACAGCCGCTTGGGTATGAAGTCAAGGGTAAGGAGAAATTAGTGTGTAGGTTGAAAAAGAGCTTATATGGGCTCAAGCAAGCTCCAAGGCAATGGTACATGAGGTTTGATAGTTTTATGCATGAGCATGGTTACTTGAGATGTGAATCTGACCATTGTGTTTATTTCAAGAAGCTTGAAAATGGGAGCTATATTATTTTGTTACTGTATGTGGATGATATGCTTATTGCAGGATCTAGTATGCAGGACATTGGTGAGCTTAAGAGAAAGCTAGCTCACACGTTTGCAATGAAGGATTTGGGAGCTGCAAAGAGAATCATTGGAATGTAAATTCACAGAGACAGGAAAAATAAGAAACTATATTTGTCTCAAGAAGATTATATTAATAAGGTGTTAGAAATGTTCAACATGCAGAATGCAGAACGTGTTGGTACACCTATGGTTGGACACTTCAAATTAAGCAAAGATCAGTGTCCTTCGTCACACGAGGAGGTTGAGTACATGGCACATGTTCCCTATGCTTCTACAGTAGGAAGTCTTATGTATGCTATGGTTTGTACAAGACCAGACATTACACAGGCAGTGGGAGTTGTGAGTAGATATATGGCTAATCCAGGTAAAGAGCATTGGAAAGTAGTCCAATGGATACTCAGGTATTTGAAAGGGACATCTAGCATGTAGTTATGCTATGGAGGTTCGGATATTTCATTACGTGGCTATGTTGATTCGGATATGGCTGGAGATCTGGATGGTAGGAGGAGCACTACTGGATATATTTTCACAGTAGGTGGAACGACAGTTAGCTGGATTTCAAGATTGTAGAAGGTTGTGGCTTTGTCTACTACAGAGGCAGAGTATGTTGCAGCTACAGAGGCTAGCAAGGAGATGATATGGATGAGTAGGTTCATGGAAGAGTTGGGAAAGGAGAAAAGTAATTGTAAACTATTCAGTGACAGTCAGAGTGCAATTCATTTGGCAAAGAACTCAGTGTTTCATTCCAGAATGAAACACATTCAGTTGAGGTATCACTTCATACAACAGGTATTGGAGGATGGACAGTTGAATCTGGAAAAGATTCATACGAGTAAGAACCCTGCGGATATGCTAATGAAGCCATTAGTAAAGGAGAAGTTGGAGCTACACTCCACTTCTGTTGGTCTTCGAGTTTGAGGCTCAAGGAGGAAGAAACAAAGCTAAGGATGATCCAAGAATGGAACTGTATAGGTATAGTGTGTAGTAATTAATCTCCAAGTGGGAGATTGTTGAGTATGGAGCTAAATTACTTATGTTTTAGCATGCAAATAGAACTTGCTAGAAATTGACAGTAACTGGCACTGGTTAGAGTGTGATCGGCATCAGTCAGGGCAAGTTGGAACTGGTGACGGTTGGGCAGAATCGACATCAGTTACCTGTGCGATGAGTTTTAATTAACTCTCAGGATTTATTTCTATTTTTAGCATTAGAATAGATTTACATAATGTAATTGCATGGCTAAGTGCCCTAAAGTCTTAAACGACTATTTAAAGCATAAAGCTAGGGTTTAGAAATGAGGATTGATCATAATTACAAGATAATTATGTGAGAGAGAATTCTTGGTGAAGAATAAAAAAAAGCTTGAAGGAAGAAAGTACTGAACATGTGAGAAGTGTAGAAGATTGTAAATCTTCATTGTATATCTTGTCAAAGCTTTGGATAATAGATTGGCTTGTTTCTTGGTGGACGTAGCCCACACTGGGTGAACCACGTTAAATCTGGTGTTGATTTATGTCTCTTGTTTTGTATAATTCTTCTGGTAGAATATCTGCTTTTATTTGCATGTATGCTTAGATATGATATATTGTCTGTATAACTGGTGTGCTAACCCCAACACACACTCCTCCAAAGGCAGTCCACGTTTGCATAACACAAGCAAAAGCGACTCTAAGGAGTTCTATGCACTTGCAAAATAAGAGCCTTCACCACGCAGCCATAGAAGGAGAAATTCAACGTATAGGTAACAGAAGGAATACAATTCATGCATAAATAACCAATATTGCCACATATTTTTTGTAGCAGTTGAAGCATTCACGCCAAACTAGAGCACTTCCACGCAAAGTAAACCAGTTTCCATGCCTTCACCAAGAGCTCTCCAGGCATCACAGGCCACACAAATAAAAAGAAAATCATTTTCACGTGTGCAGTAGTGGAGAAATCAAATAAGGGCCACATTTCAACTGAGAAGAGTAGTCCATGCCAAGGAAAGAGAAATAATTTCCATGTAACTATCTTGAGAAGGTTCCCACGCAGGATGAGGAAGGAATAAAGCCAAAAGTCAAAAATAATTATCTCACGCATTCAGATACCAATGAAAAGAAAAATTACAAGTTCAAAGTATTGCCGGAAAATCAAAGCAATTCTTGACGCTAAAGCAACCTGAATCAGGCAAGATGGAGAAATAGTGAATTAAAAAGATTAAAGTTGATCCTACATGAATTCATTATAATTGGGAGAATTTAATAAAAAAATAAAATATCATTATTGTTGCCCAATCTGGAATTCGAGTCTAGTCTCGATATTTTTAAAAAAAATTGTAATTTGGGGTTAATTATTATTATTATTTTTAAAATAATAATAATAATATATTAAACGAGCCATATTTTTCTTGTGTTAATGGTGGTTTAGAGAATAAGACCCTATGCCATTTACATTGTTCTATGTGTCAGAGTCATTTTTTGTAAAATTCATATTGGCCGAAAAATCCAATAAATCTGTAAGAAAATCGAGGAAGCCAGTGGAGAAATCAAATAAGTTCGTGCTCAACTACGAATTCCAAGGAATCATCCCTCTCACTTCCATCAAGTCTACATATGACAATATCACCGATACAAATCTTGGCCACATCAACGTGCAACAATTTTGTGATTGGGTGAAAGCTGAAGGTAAAACCATATTCTCGGATAGGCTCTACCATAGCGGTCTACCCAAAACAAAAACATTTCCTGTCTCGGTGCAATGCCTGAAGTTAGTCATTGTATGCCCAGAGCATTATGATCTCAAGAGGTGAGGAATTTATAAAGATAATCGTGAGCCATTCCTCTTGATCACACCAGAGCATATTGAAGAATTGCTTAGCATACCTGACTTCCCTGAGAACGCTGACATCACTTGGAAGCTAGCAAAATATTTTTGGTATGAAGAACCTCTCAGGTGGAGAAAGATGGTTAATACTAACTAGTTAGTGACCAAGAGGCCTCGAGTTGACCGGCTTCCTAAGGAACTGTACTGCATTGAGTTCATGGAGGAAATTGGCGACATGATCACTGTCCTGAGCCGAGTCTTTGGTCTACCTTCTGCCAGGATTTTCCACCCATGGATGTATCTATTTATTTATATCATCCTTGCCAAGAGAGAGTTTGTGGATTGGGCCACCACCATCAGTGATACTCTTCACAATCAATTGATTGAAGTGAAGATGACTGGATCTTTCTACATGACATCATACCCGAATTATGAAATGGCTAGAAGGAAGCTATTTTCAGGGCTAGAAATGAAAGGAGTCATGGGTCCTGTCATCACCAATCCGGCACTATGATAATTCTTCACCGGGAACTCCTCGTGCTATGATTATTTACTAATGCACAACCTTTAGTTCGGTGGATGTAATCTGGAAACAAAACAACAAACATAACACAAGAATACCATCGACTATGATAAGACGGGATGATGACAAATCTGAAATATCAAAGTAAATTATAATATTAACATGAAATTGTTACAATCTCACCCATGAGGTACTTCAAGTGTTATTGACTTCACTTGCCTTCCACAAATACTATGGGAGAAACTTTACAATTACACCTCTTAACACACCTTTAAACGGATGGCTTCCTTTACACACTTCATACAATATTTCTCACTACTTCCTTCTATGATAAATGAGGGGGGTGGCCTCTTTATTTATAGACGTCTAGGCTTATCCATCTTATCTCTAAGATAGGATAAGAAATCCACTCTGACGAATCATATTCCATACCTTAACTTTTATCTGTACATGTAAGCTTATCTTTTAAGATAAGATAAACCTTATCATTTTACATGGGTTCCACATTTTTAGACTTTTTACAAATAAAATATACAAAATATTTATGACCTCACTCCTTGTCCTTATTACCAATATAATATTTCTAATTCCTAATCATGTAGACCCTACTTCTCTACTTGCCTCAACTTTGACATTTTAACATTACTGGACCACTTACGACAACTATTTACTTTTTACCACAACATTCCTATTGTACTTTTGACTATTACCGTACTATACATTATTGGCGGCGTCGTATTGGCAGCGCCGTTATTTTCTATCAGACGCTACTACTAATTACACTTAACAATATCCTATTCCTAATACATACATTAATGAAATAGAAATTACGGAGGAAAATTTTAGTGTCGACATCTTCCTCCTTCCTAGCTTCTACTCCGTCTTCGGAGTAGACTATTCTGGTGCTTGGAAAATCTTCAACTTGTCGTGGTTGACCCATTTCGTGATGGGAGTGCCATCCAATTCCTCCAGTCGGTACGTACCATTTTCATGCACAACTGCTATTTTGTAGGGCCCCATCCATTTTGGAAGAAATTTTCTCTGTCTTCTTTTTTTGTATCTGGAATCATATACTAGAACCAAGTCATTCACATGAAATGGAGACCACCGGATCTTTTGATCAAAGTATTCCTTTTGATTCATTTTCTTCTTATAGCTTGTATCCTTAGCTATTTCCCTCATTTCCTCTAGCAAATGAAGATGTACCAACCTTTCTTTTACTGAATCACTTTCATCCATTCTTTCATTTTTCATTACTCTGACCGTGGGAATATCAAACTCAATAGGAAGAACTGGATCAATGCCATAAGCCAACTGAAATGGGGAGTATCATGTTGCTGACTTTGATGTTGCCCTATATGCCCACAATGCTGCATGAATCCTTTTATCCCATTTATGTACCTGCAAGGCTGCATCTTTTGCTAGAATTTAACACAACACAAAATTTGTTCGTTCCACCTGTCCATTTGTGCTTGGCTTGTATGTTGTTGCCTTCCTGTGCTTAGTAAAAAACTTATTGAATAGGGATTCTACCACCTCATTAATGAAGTGGCTTCCTTGATCTGTTACACTTTCTAATGGACAACCAAATCTGGTGACAATGTGTTCATAGATGAACCTTGCCACTTCATCCATGGAAGTTGTTTTCAATGGCCTAGCTTCAACCCACTTGGTTAAATAATCTGTGGCAACTACAATATACTTATTTTGGCGTGAGGTAGTTGGAAGTGGACCTACAATGTCTATTCCCCACTTTTCAAAAGGACCAAGTGGAAGAATAAGACATAATTGAGCTGATGAAGTCTTACGGTTACCATGTGTTTGACAAATATCACATGTCTTACAATAATTATAACAATCTTTAAAAAGAGTGGGCCAGTGATAACCTGCATCCAAGATCCTTCTTGCTGTAAGTTGTCTAGAGAAGTGCCCTCCACATGTACCATTGTGGAATTCTTCTAGCAGTTCCTTCCCTTGATCACGTCCAACTACCCTCTTGTACTGTCCATCAGGTCCTATTTGAAATAATACTCCATGCAGAATAGAATATGGACGACTGGCTTGAGTAATCTTTTTCTTAGTCTTTGCATTGGCACCATCAGGAAACTTGAATTCATTCAGATAATTCCAAATATCTATGTATTCACTAGGGATTGTGTCAAGGGATAACAATGCTGCATCGGGGAAATCATCATCATCACAAGATGATCCTAAACCATCATAGGCTCGAGAGAGTGCATCTGCATTGACATGCTTCTTTCCTGGCCTATCTATAATATCAAATTCAAATTCTTGTAGCAAAATTATCTATCTTGTTATCCTCCCTGATGGGTTAGGCTTATTTACAATATATTTTAGAGCCTGATGATCTGTTACAAATAGAAATTTTTGCCCTAGCAAGTAATTCCTAAACTTCTTTACAGCAAAAATGATAGCCAGAGCCTCTTTTTCAGTTATAGTAGAATTTACCTCAGCACTGCTCATTTGTCTGCTCCCAAAGTAAATTGGATGTTCATTCCCATTTTCATCCTTTTGGCTCAAAGTACTTCCTAGTGCTGCATCTGAGGCATCAGTGTACACAATGAATGGCTTGCTCTAATCTGGATTCTTTAAAATAGGTGAAGACACCAGGGCTTCCTTCAGTTGTCTAAAAGCTTCATGTGCCTTATTTCCTGGTTCATAAGTAACATCCTTCTTCAAGAACTGGGTTAGTGGCTGTGCAATCTTTGAGAAATTCTTGATGAAATTTCTATAGTAACCCACATGGCCTAAAAATGATCTCAACTTACTTCTATTCATAGGAAATGGTAAATCTTTGATTTTTGAAACTTTATCAGGATCAGTACCAATACCATCTCTGGATACAACATGCCCTAACAAAACACCTTTAGAACATCTAAAGACACACTTTGTAGGGTTTAGTGAGGCTTGTGCTTCATCTAACCTTTGAAACGTTGTCTCCATCTAGTGCAGGTGATCCAACTTGCTCCCATAGATGTAAAAATCATCCAGAAATACTCTAATGAAGGTCCCAATATAGGGTTCGAACACCCTATTCATCAAACGCTGGAATGTTGCTGGAGCATTACACAACTCAAAAGGCATAACTCTATAAGCAAACGTTCCCCAATGAGTGGTGAATGTGGTCTTCAGCTGATCTTTCTCTGCTATACGAACTTGGTTGTAGCCGCTATATCCATCAACAAAACTATAGCACTCCTGGCCAGCTACTTCATCCAAGATCTGATTTGAAAATGGAAGAGGGTAATGATCCTTCTTTGTTGGCTTATTGAGCTTCCTGTAATCAACACAAATGCGTAGCTTCCCATTCTTTTTTATTGAGATCACAATGGGAGAAACCCATTCTGAATTCTCCACAGCAAATATGAATCCTGCATCAAGCAACTTATCTATTTCTTCTTTTACAGTCTTGGAAAAATTAGGATTCATTCTATATGGCATTTGCTTTATGGGCTTAGCACCATCTACCAACTCAATAGAATGTTCTACCCAACTTACTTGACGAAGTTCCTTGTAATCAAAAGTGAATATGTGTATGTACATTCGAAAGAGCTGGAGGTAGGATTCCTTCTCACTCTCCATCACAACATCATCAATCTTTATTTGTTGGAGACGATCATCAACTTCTTCTTCAGATAATTTTATGGGGTCATGAGTTGGTGTGACTGGAAGGATATCCATGATTGAAACATCAACCTCACTTTCTTCATCTTCAGTGTCCACTTCACTGGTACTAGAGTAATCAGAGGATGTCCAATCATCAGTTTCATCACTTGAATCCACAGGTTCTGCTTTATGATGTCGAGGGATCACGTTTATCTTCACCCTCTCTCTACCACGTCTAAGTGTCATGAAGCCTTCATTCCAGTAGTTTCTTGCATGAACTCTCCTTAGCCATGGTCTTCCTAGCAACATTGGGTACACAACAGTACCATTTTTCATCACCTGAAAGTCTACCACACATACAACACCCATAACAGATATTGCCACATTTGAAACTACACCTTCTGGTTTAGTTTTTCCCTTATTTAATGACCTTAACATAAGTGTTGAAGGGTGATTAATTTTTAAACCCAACATATTCATTACAGACTCGGTCATTATATTGACTGCAACACCTCCATCAACTAAGACATCATGAATTGAAATACCATTACATAATACATCAGCTTGTGGAGCATATGGATCCGCCTCTGCCTCCAAAACAGGGACCTCAACCTCCTTCCTTTGTCGAGCATTGAGTCCACTTCGTAGCTCCCGCCTCTTCTCAGAAGACATAGCCAAGAGTTGACCATATGTAATATTTGCAAGCCTTTTGGACAGATCTTCCAAGATGGAGTATAGTCCTTGCCCCTGTGAAATCAGAAAATCCTGCACACCCAACTTTTTTCTCCTATGTTTCTTACTAGTTTCTCCTTTCATCTTCTTAGGATCATTTCCATCTTGATTATCTTTTTCTTTCTTTCTTTTTGTTACAAACACATCTACTTCATTATTTCTGCTCTTATTTACTACATCAAAAGAATTCACAGGTGTTTTTCCTTTATCATTATCTCCTTTACCAGATGTAGAAGCTCTATTTGGACAATTATACTTATAATGACCCTTTTTATAACAACCATAACATACAACTTCAGAAATATTTCTTTTTGGACCTCTATCTCCTCCCTTAGAACTAAATTCTTTTCCTTGAAGAAGATTAATAGTTAACTGACCCATCTTTTTGAGCAGATCTTCATACTCAGTAGATGTACTAGGAGAAATATTTGTGCTCACCGAGAGTGGTTGTGGATTCTGGAGCAAAGGTGCTGGTGTAGGCTCTACTTTAGCAACAATTTCTTTGGGTTCTTCTTCCATGCTTTCTTCTTGCCTTCTTGCAATCTCTTTTGCTTGTTCAATGGTAGCTGGGCGGTCATACTTCACTCGTTGTCTGATCTCTGGCTTCATCCCAAGAATGAAGTGCTTACATAGGAGATTATCCATGCCATTCATCAACCCATCCGCTAATCCTTCCTTCCGGATCTGGGCATTGAGCTTCCTCCTTAGCTCTAGAACACGAGCATGATAATCCCTTATTTTCTCCTTCTCTCCTTGGGATAGCGTTGTGATCTCGATCATGAGATCTGCATATTTCTGTTGTTCACCAAATTTTTCAATTAATAAATCCCATGAATTTTTCACATTTTCACCTAGTGTTTCAAACCACCTAAGTGCTAAACCATCCAAAAAGGTAGGAAAAAATTCAGTCCATTGTTCCCTTCTTATAAGGCCATTACAAATACAAGATCGTTTAAACTCTTGAATGAAAGAGGAAGCATCTTCATTAGATTGGGCTGAAAAAATAGGAATCTTCCCCATTTTCAAAAGTAACCACCGTAAAATACCAACCCATAAGTACAATCAACAAGACTTATGTGCACAAATATTTGGAATCACTGTAATAGAAAGTGACTTTACACCTTTCTACAGTAAAATAGAAATGACCATGGTGACTATGGTAAAACTTGACTTACTGCGGTAAAAAATGACTTTACTGTGGTAAACACTATTCACAGTAAAAAGTGAAGTTACTGCGGTAAATACTATTCACGGTAAAAAGTGACTTTACTGTGATAAATACTATTCACAACAAAAATGACTTTACCATGGTAACTACTATTCACGGCAAAAATGACTTTACCATGGTAACTACTATGCATAGTAAAAATAAGGTTACCCTCCAATTGATTTTTGACTAAGTGGGAATATCTCTCCAGAAAATCCACCAACGAGGAATGGTCCCGGCAACGGAACCAAAATGTCATCACCAATCCGGCACTATGATAATTCTTCACCGGGAACTCCTCGTGCTATGATTATTTACTAATGCACAACCTTTAGTTTGGTGGATGTAATCTGGAAACAAAACAACAAACATAACACAAGAATACCATCGACTATGATAAGACGGGATGATGACAAATCTGAAATATCAAAGTAAATTATAATATTAACATGAAATTGTTACAATCTCACCCATGAGGTACTTCAAGTGTTATTGACTTCACTTGCCTTCCACCAATACTATGGGAGAAACTTTACAATTACACCTCTTAACACACCTTTAAACGGATGGCTTCCTTTACACACTTCTTACGATATTTCTCACTACTTCCTTCAATGCTAAATGAGGGGGGTGGCCTCTTTATTTATAGACTTCTAGGCTTATCCATCTTATCTCTAAGATAGGATAAGAAATCCACTCTGACGAATCATATTCCATACCTTAACTCTTATCTGTACATGTAAGCTTATCTTTTAAGATAAGATAAACCTTATCATTTTACATGGGTTCCACATTTTTAGACTTTTTACAAATAAAATATACAAAATATTTATGACCTCACTCCTTGTCCTTATTACCAATATAATATTTCTAATTCCTAATCATGTAGACCCTACTTCTCTACTTGCCCCAACTTTGACATTTTAACATTACTGGACCACTTATGACAACTATTTACTTTTTACCACAACATTCCTATTGTACTTTTGACTATTGCCATACTATACATTATTGGTGGCGTCGTACTGGCAGCGCCGTTATCTTCTATCAGACGCTACTACTAATTACACTTAACAACATCCTATTCCTAATACATACATTAATGAAATAGAAATTACGGAGGAAAATTTTAGTGTCGACAGTCCATCAAATAATGTCTTCCATCATTATCCGTAATTAATCTTCAAAAATAACTTTCATCATTTCAGGAGGGTTAACGATGCATTCACCTTCTGCGTGATTTGAAACATGAATCAAAATATAGAGGAAAGATTCTCCAAAGAGGCCATGGATGTCATTTCCCACTGGGGAACATGGTTTATTCAATTTCCATCCTTTTCCTACATTCGCATGAACGGATTTGCGGTTACTCTATGGAAGCTTCCTAAGTATGTCAGTGATAAGTGGGCATTGATGGAGCTTGCGCGACAACTATTCCAAGTTCACTATCTCCTCAGTGAAAACCATCGTTCAGGAATTCATTTTCCAATCCAAATTGGGGAATACCAATGTCCAAATCTCTTCAGTGTGCAACTCATGGAGAAAGAGTTTTCTCTCATCACTATTCATCCATATGTGAAGAGATTCTAGTTTGATATTAACGGATATATGCAGAAGATTCTTGGAGAAAAGTATCAACACAATCCTACCATGGAAGATTTCTGGGTTGCCTATTTAGATGAACATGAAGTGAGAAGGCGAGAGTTGTCCCGCCTAACCCTTTCTCAGATCAATGCCTTTTGCATCATAAACCCTCCATATTCATTGGTGGATGATGATGAAGATGTTATTGATCCCTCATATGATGTCGTTTCCTTTACTCTGTTTCCTGAATTGACTGGACCAAAAGAGATGAATTTTCTCTTGATAACAAGAATCAACCGATTCTCAAAAGAAACATAGATTGGTATGAATAAGATCTTGCAAAGTTACCATCAATTCAATTTCATATCTCAGGAGTACAAAAATTGCCAGCTAGAGGAGGTCTCCAGTCGACCAAAGCTTCTTCTCAGTCAACCTATGTGCCATCTACCCATACACATCAAGTAAGAAAGGAGTGGTTGCCAAAATCCACTTCACCAAAGAAGGTCTCATGAGGTGAAATATCTAAGGGTCCTAGCCCTAGTGAAGGAAGAGAGCGTGTATCGGTAATTTCCACTTCAAGTAGAGATTCTTTTACTCACATTGTAGATAGTTCGAAGAAGCTCATAACGAACACTCCTCAGAAGTGCCTTGCACAAGAGTCCACTCAAGTGAAGGAAGAGAGCGTGTATCGGTAATTTCCACTTCAAGTAGAGATTCTTTTACTCACATTGTAGATAGTTCGAAGAAGCTCATAACGAACACTCCTCAGAAGTGCCTTGCACAAGAGTCCACTCAAGTGCAAGTAGTTTAGATATCGAACACTTATGAACCTATAATTCACGAAGAGATTTCTCAAGGTCTCACTGATGTTCAAGAAGTTGATATTGAGGTTATTTCTCTAGAGATCGAGGTTATGGAAAGGATTCTTGTAGAATCTAATGATGTTGAGAATAATGTGAATGCTGCTTCAGACTCCAGGCTTTTGTATGAGTAATTGGTGAAGGATACTCATTTTTGGGTTGATTGTGAGATCAAGAAAAAGAAGAGGGTTGTCAAGGCAATTGACATTGACTTTGATGCCCTTTCTAAGATTTTGAATGATGCCATTCCCAAGAATCCTAAAGTTATCTCCTAGATAATGGTGGATGATGATGAAAATAGATTTGTGGAGCTTGCCATCCCACAAGTTGACAAGGAACATGATGCCATGACATCTGCTAATTATGAAGTTCTAGACTTAGAGTTGGAAAGTCCATGTTAGAAAGTGACATGGAAATGACCCGAGATTCAAAGGATATTGTGCTAAAGAGGCTTTAGAAATATAAATCTCAGAACTCTCAGTTCAAGGTCAAAATGAATCAATTAGTGGATTATGTTCAACATTTGCTAAATCCCATATCAACCACTTTCCCAGTACCCAATGCAGTGGCTGCCCCTGATGAAGAAACTCTCAATTTTTCAAAACAAATAAACACATTGGGCCATGTCACTAAATCTTGGCTTTCAGAGATTTTCATTTTTGGTGGAGAGATGATCAAAGCAGTCGTTAAGTTGCATGAGGATATTAGTGCATATTTGGATCCAATCCTTTCTTTTAAGGAAGCTTTTGCTTTTAACATATCGAATTTGGATGAGGTATTGCCTAGTCTATAGGATATGACAAGTATGGAATCTTCAACTTTATCCATTGAAGGAATTGTTGAATTCGAATGTCAAGGGACACACTTTTCTTTGGTGTCTACATCTCAAATCAAGAAAGACACTTCTTGAGGATTCTATGATCCATTACGAGAGCATATGAAATGAATCCTTCACTTCACTCGCCTTGATTCAAGAGTTCATAGTTGAGATCCCTTGTGATCTTGTAAACGAGCAAAATCAGAGGCATTCATTAGAACATGTTGAGGAGCAATTTTGACAATTATTCAAAGGCATGTACATTCCTACCATCAATTTCTCTTCAAATTTAATGGAACATTACATCAAATTAAAGAACTTGTTTTAGAATGTTCAATCAAATATGGTCAATTTGAATGATATGCCAGGTAGGATCTTGGAATTACAGGTGTTTTGTGAGGCTGTGCTTCAAACGAGTGAACCCCTTGAGGAAGAAAATATGTTTGAGACATTGGTAAGGTTCAAATTTTTTCAATTGGCGAAGCCAACAGATCCTCATTTCACTGATGGAACGAGGAGATAACTTTTCTGGTATCTAATGAAGTGGGAAGATTCCATTTCTCATACATTTGAGATAGGTATACCCCACTTCAATGGATAAGGAATTGGTTTTGTCAGATGCTAAAATGGTATTTTAAGTGGGTTATTGTTAAACTCAATTTTGGAAAACTTTGGATAACTTAAGTGATTTCTATTTTTAGTTAATTTTTATAAGTTGGTTGAAAAATTCAAAGTCATTTAAGATGCCCTATTTAATGTTCATGTAAACCCTAACTACTTTGTAACCAACTTTTGGGTTATAAAAGGAAGTTGGACGCTCATTTGTAAAGGTGACTTTGAGAGAGGAGAAGAAAATACTTTTATATGCAAGCTTTATTTCAGGGGAAAAAACTTTGTGTTCTTTTGAGAAGACGTTTTGGAGTTAATGAAATATGAACTTTGTGTCCCATTCATTGTCTCTTGTAACATTTGGTGTTCTTATGTTCATTATATGTTAGCGTTTGAATATTGCATGCAAATATTGTCTTGGATCTTATTGTCAACTACATTAATACATTGTTCTAGTTCAAAATAAACAAGCTTTGATTATCTATTTGCTCATGTGTGTTCCCTTTTACTCATTCTTGTTTAGATAACTCAAACTCTGTTTTATTTGTGTTAGTTATTCATCATTTTTCTTCGTGCAATATTAGGCTCTGCTTTTACCTAACTCTTGCACGTTCCTTCCATTCATTCCTTTCCATTCCTTTTCTTCATTCCATTCCATCTCCCTAGTTCACTTTTCTTTCCATTGATTTTCCAAAACACCCCCACATACAATTTTGAATGTATAGATGTAAATACAATTTTGGTTTTCAATAAAGGCAGCCTCACCTTCATTAAGGAGGGACTTCATTCCCATTTTGTTGCATGTCATTTGCATGTGTGCAAATCCATATGCTAGCAGGTTATCTCATGTTATAATATCTAGGATATGGGCTTACTTATACATAAATGTTGTTTTGTGACTATATATGGCTCCTCCTCACTTATAACCATAAAAAGGGGTTAATAATGATTTGAGTTTGACTAACCTCACTACACCCCCATTGATGTGATGAACATTGCACTACATATAAATATTTTGAAGAGGTATGAAGCCATACATATTTCTCTTAATAACATGATGAGATGGAGAGTAATAAACAATGCTAAGAAGATGGAGCCCTCAATTCGTCCCTCACACTTGAAAATAGACACTTGAGACTTAGTGGTAGCTCATGGATTTGTGATCTAGGGAAATAATAGATATGTATTCAAAATTTAAGTAGCTTTTTGTAATGTTTCTATAAGAAATGGGTTCTTTAATGTTTTCTCATGTTCTTCTTAGAGTTTTCCTTTAATATGATATTTGTAGATGCCCTTAAAGAGTTAGGGTGGATGTGTTTTGTAGCCACCTAAATTTGGCAATAACAACTTAGGATTTGCATGACTTGGTTCTTTATTCATAATGTTTGGTCACTCATTGAACTAATTTCATTAGTCCATGACACCATATTCCTCCTAGGAATCATTCCCAAAACTTTACAAAATCCCAAAAAATGCCTTTATGGTACCAAACCATCTAATGGTTCGGTCCAAAGTGGATAGTTTTTCCCCTATCCACTTAATGGTCATTTTTTCAATTTAATATCTTATGGGTTGGTTCATATCTTGTGGATCGATCTTAATGTGAAATTAAACCTACAAAATCCTACATCAGTAAGTCTAATTCAATTATTTACCTCACCTAGTAATTTTAATAACACTCATTAAAAATATCATTCCAAAAACACTCCAAAATCTTCTAAATCCATTCAAAGTAGTAAAACAATCTAGGAGTAACCCCACACAAGTCTAAAACACTCCTAACCATGTTCAAGAGTCAATCTTCCCAATGTAGATACCTTTAAAGCCATATCAAGTTTAAGCTTTCCAACCTATTGTTTTCCCACTAGAAAGCAATCAAGTTGCCTAATCAATTACATCCATATAGATATCACACACTAGGTGGATAACTATGTGTGGTGTGAGGCCTCTTCGTAGTAGCACTAATGTAAGTAGTGCATGGGTTGCACTTCAACCCAAACACTGGCCATTTTATAGGGTCTCCCACCCTAGGTTATGGTTTCAAGTTGTTTCACATCACACAAAAAGTTTCACAAATGTGTGACACCTAGGGTTTGAGTGTGAAGATCATCACAAAGTGTTGCAATTATACATAAAGTAACATAACATCAACACATAGTCATACAAAACTATCCAAAAGAGACTGGACATATTGACACTTCCATGCCTATTGAACGGTTACATACCTGCTCAAATTCACACTTTAGTTCTTGAAACAAAGCACATGTAGGTCATTTATAGTCTATACAGTCACTTCACACTACTAATGTACCTTAATGCTTATGTATTAAGATAAATACATCTACTTCTTTATGTTTTAACAATCTTTTCATGTCCGATCTTGCAAATTACTAATGAGCATATATTTTGGTTTTTTCCTTAATGTTTACCGATTGATTTGAATATACCAACATTTTTATGACCATTTATCCCTTGAATAAACAAGAACAACCTTTTCACATTCTTATATATTCATCATTTTTAGGGTTAAAACAACAATAGAGATATATTTAGAATTTATGTAGCTTGATATAACTATGCTCTAAAGAACATGTCCTTTAATGTTTGCTTCATGTTCTTCTTGGGGTGTTCCTTTGATATGAGATCCATAGATGCATCTAAAGAGTTAGGGTGGATGTGTTTATATAGGTGACCATTAAAATGATTTCCCGCTCAATCCACTCAGAACTACCACTTACCCTAACCAAGTTAAGTTATGCATTCAAAAATATGATCATTGCAAGTACACAGAATAGGTTCATAAAAGGTGGGATAGGTTCACAGATGAATTTTTCCTATACCCATGAACCTATCTAGGGTAAAGTTAGAATCAATTTTGAGATAGGTGACAATCTATAGATGTGTTTTGTAAAGTGTGTCGTGATTCATGAAATTCAAATATGGAGAATAGTTGTGGACTATTGGAGTCGAGATAGGGATAGAGCATGAAGAGCCTTAAGTTTGTCAATTAATAGGTATAAAAATTATTGTCAGAATAAATGCCAAAGTAATATTTTTAAGTATAGATAACCATATTTTGGATGCTACAATTTCCCCCTTTACATTTGGTACTGAAAAATGTTTGACTAAAATAAAAAACAAGTAAATGCAAACCTCACATCCCAATTATAGGAGGGTGGTGTGAAATTGGTGAATGTGTCCATACACCAATCCAATGTGAAACCTGCAACCACATGATAAAGGCATGTATCAATGCCCAATAATGATATAAAAATTAGCATATGAAAAACTGAATATGTAAAGTGAAATGTGCATAGAACAAATAAACTTGATATGTCATGTTGAGCCATACCCCCAATGTATTATATGAAAAGAGTACAATATTGTATATTTAAACCCTGTGATGTTGAAGCCAAGCATTAATCTTAGGTTATTAAGGGAGCCATGTACCAATCATGGATAATGAGGGAGCCACATATCATTCGTAGCATATTGAAGGATTTTCATATTAATCTTGGATTACTGAGGGAGCCACATATCAGTCTTGGGTTATTGAAGGAGTCGTGTATTGAACTTGGACTACTGACAAATCCATATGACTAATTATGGGTCACCACGCGAATTGTGTATTAGTCTTGAGCTTTTTAAGAAGTCATGTGCCATATCTATGATAGAATTGTTATAAATTTGGTGTGAATGTGACCTAAGGGTCTAAGTATGTATGTTAGCCTTGGGCCACTAAAGCCAAATGTAATATCTATATCTATAATGAAATTAATGAATATCCGTGATGAATATGATATAAATGTGACCCAATGGTCTAAGTTTTTATGGATGAATTTCTGCAAATTACATGTAAATATAATTTGAATTATATAGATGTCATGAATGTACATATGAACCTATACGATGAAATGTGTACATTCCATGTAACTTTATAAATGTATTTTATTTTGTGTAAATATCTATACCTAAATTACTATATGAAATGCTACTAATTTTTCTACCTTGTGGTGTTTGGATATGACCTATGTGAACTTATGAGAAATCTCATAGTGTGCTCCCTTTTAGGTGAGGGATGCTTTAATGTATCATTCAACTCAAAATATAAAATTTCTTAAGTTGTAATATAAATAAGCATCTAGTATGTGAACCAAATAAAAAATATGTCCTGAACATGATTGCGAAATTCATATGTTTCATATATGATCATTAGAGAACAAGCATTACATGTGCCATCTTATGGGTAAGCATATTATAAACATATATAGTAATCCAAGAAAATCAATAACTAAGAACATAAAAGTGAACAACAAATCAATATGTAGTATACACATAACTCGAGACCAAATGATCCATTGGGACCCCTCACATGACATGACAAGACATAATATGATGGCCCTACCATAGGACTAGATGACTTATAAGAAACCAAGATGACAACTCAACTAGTGTTAATGTTATTCAGTTGCAAGTATATGTCAATCAATTATGTTTCAAATGTATGTGTCAAGTAATATGTGTCAAGAAGTAACATGTCAAGCAATATATGTTAGGGAATATGTTTTTTAGTAAATTTGTATTCAATTTAGTATGTGATATGCCATATGTTTTCCAATCTCCATGTGCATCAAACAAGTATGTATCAGACAAGTATTAGTGTATAGAGAAAGCAATGTGGTAGACAATGTGTATGCAAAACAAGTAATGTATTAGATAATGTTAGAACATCTAAAATTAAGTGTTCTAGTTATAAACTATAGTCTATAATTAAATAAATTAGATTATTGTATATTTTAATTTATTTAATATAAACTATGTGTTTATAGGTTACTTGGTTTTATTAAATCAATTATTATTTAAATCGGGTTGCTTCGCGTGAAGTCACACCCATTTATTATGTTTATATATTGACCTGTGGGGTCAAGTGATAAAAAATATCACATTTTGGGTGAATTACACGTAGTGAATTCAAGGGAGGAGAGAAGTGAGGAGAGGAGATGTACTAGAGTGGTTTCTCAATTAATGGAAAATCTAATTCGTCGTTTTTTACCCCTTAGGGGTTTTCCACGTTAAAACCTTGTGTCTGTGTTATTTTATTTTATTGCATTTGTTATAATGTTGTTGTAATGTTTATAATATTAATTTAATTAATATTTAATCTTATTTAATGGTTAGTGTGTTTAACCCTACGGACCTCACAAATAATGTGTGTGCAAAGCAAGAAACATATCATAAAATGTGCATGAAAAGTAAGCGATATATTAGACAATGTGTGT
The DNA here is from genome assembly GCA_019776745.2 of Taxus chinensis. NCBI lineage: Eukaryota > Viridiplantae > Streptophyta > Pinopsida > Cupressales > Taxaceae > Taxus > Taxus chinensis. The sequence goes on along the minus strand of CM034146.1, from coordinate 260,965,249 downwards.
ACAAAACAAGTAATGTATCATATCATTTATGTATAACACAAGTAATGTAGTAGACAATGTGTGTTCAAAGTCGGGTAATGTGTCAAACAACGTGTGTGCAACATAAATAATGTATCAGAAAATGTGTGTAAATCCAAATAATGTATTTGATCATGTGTGTAAGTGTATATTTAGGATCCCAAGGTCAGTAGTAATTAGACAAGTAAAGAAGCATGCAATGAAACTGTAATAATGTAATATATAAATGCATCAGAAGCAATAATTAATAAGCATAGAGTTGTAGATACCTAAATTTGGACCAATTACATTTGGTAATTAATCCTTGGCATCGATCTCATCTCATCAATCATCATACACTTATATGAATATTTCGATCAAGAGTCTTACTCAATTAGCACTTATGACCACTAGGTCACACTTATTACTCATAATTGACCAGTTAAAAACCTAATTTTTGAACATATAACACATTTCAGATATCTATCCACCATCTCTAATTAACAAATTGTAATTTTCACCTTAATAATAAAACAAATTCAACCATTATAGACAAAGTTGTTTGGAAAGACTTTTCCTTAGCCAAAAAATTTGTCCTCTAAAGTCTCAGTGGTCACCTTTTTCAAATTCATAAGTTAGCCCAACCAACCTAGTGTCAATTAAATGGGACAACCTTTCACAATAGTCTCTTATAAAAGCACACTCATACTACCCATTCAAAGCTCCTATTATGTCACATATATAGGGACTATGTGAGATATCACAACAAAACACCCAATTGTTAAATCACTCTTTTAAGCACATCAACAAACACTAAGTATGCATACATCCTATATGGCTTCCCTATGACATTTTACAAAGCTACATCACTTACAAAGCTACATCACCCACCAAATATCATTTCCAAGTGTTAGAGGTATTCATTCTCAAAACACATTGATATGCACATCTTACACACGTTCATCAGGTAGAGAACTATGAGGGTTTGATTATTCTTTGGAGTATTTTTATGTAGGCATTATGAGGGAAACTCAATAGACTCAACCCAATTAAATAACCCCTTTAGGCGTCCAAGTAAAGAAGAAGAAGAATAAGGAGCCCCAATCCACTATACATACATGATCTCCACAAGTTGAACATAGGATTAAGATCCTAGAGCACAAACAAATATTGTGCCAGATGCAAGATCCAACCAATCCTTGCAAAGGAAAAATCCATCCATACATAACAAAGTTTCCTAGGTGACATTTTTTGGAACCAATGAATCGTATTCTTCTCATATTCAGACTTCTATAAGTTAAAGATATCTCAATGACTCTCTACACAACCTTCCTACACACTGTTAGATAATTTTCACCCTATATCATCCATTAAATTAGTGCATTCTGTTCTAACGCTAACTAGTACATACCTTATTTAGAACACACAAGCTTGCACATTTTTTGTATTTAATCATGAAATAATTTATGTTTTTTGTATTTGTATTTTTAATTCCTAAATCATCTTTACACAAATTAATCCATCATTAATTATATTAACCCTAATTATGATCTTACAAGAGCATGTCAAATCAACACATAGAAGTAAACAAGGTAATCATCAAATGAAACACAATATGACACATGTCATAATATATGACATGGTGCAAGATAAATAATATAAACATTATATCAAAAATGGACGAGTGTAAGAGATATAGTCTAAAGAAGATATGTATGCAATATACCCTTGGTGTAGGCATGCCTCCATTGTGGAAGGTGCCCCCAGGTGTAGGGATCAGGAAGATGCAAAAGTGTGTGTGTGAGTGTCCATTAAATGTCAGGAGGACCGAGGTAAATTAAATAAAAGGTTAATTTAATTAATAAATAACACATAATCAACAATGTAGAGTAAAAACACATAACACTTGTTTTTACTATGGGAAAACCTCTAAGAGGCAAAAATCCCACCAAAATATTATGATTATCCACTATTAAGAAACATATAAATAATTTACAATTATTGGTCCAATAACTCCTTTTCACCTTTTAACTTCTCCTTACCGTATGAATTTCATTTGCCCCAAGTGCCCTATTTATTTTGGGTGATTCGAGGTTTCTCCTAAAAACACATTTTCAACCATATTTGGTTGAAAATCATTAATATAAACCCATAGGTTATAATAAATAAAAAGATACTTATATTTTTATTTATTGATTATTGATCCGAAATCAAAAGCAATTTTAAAAACACACACCAAAATTCCTTTAAGAAACGATGATTTTTCGAAAGAATTTTAACATTATGACTTGTCTGTAATTTTAATTATTTTTAAAAATATGCAAGCTACTATGGAAATCACAATAAAAACTAGAAGCTAAAAATGCAAAGAAAATTGAGCACTCGTCAACGTAATAAAAAAGTTCGACATAAAGCCTACATCTTTGGGTCAATTTTATATGTGACTAATCTATTAAAATAATCCTTTAAAAGTCCACTTACAAACATGGTTTATAATGAAATATTTAATATTCTCCAATAGTTGCTACAATAATGCTCCATGTAAAATAGAAGCCTAACTCTCTTTTGGAAATTTTCACTCCAAAATCACTCCTATCTTTCATAATAAGCCTTGTAATCTTACACAGACCTGTAATGAGTTACCCCTCAAATAGAAAATAGCCCCTTATATAACATTGTTTTATCACCATTGTCCGCATTGGTGGGCGTGCTTAGAATTTTATTACTAGGGTTGGTTGAGGGGTTCGAGCCTCACCTTAACCTCCTCCTTCACATTTGTTACTACTGCTGGGGAAAATTCCTTATCCCACATGGCTCGCAGGGAGTGAGATATCCTTGGCTATTAAAATAAGATGAGTCCATGGATTGCATTGGCTTCGGTAAGTATTGGATTTGAGTTCCATTTTTTTTGGTCAGTTCCAATGCTTTGCTAAGTTTGGAGGTGTTGAAGGGCTATCTACGTCAAGCTAGTTGGATGTTAGTTGTAGGCAGAGGTGAAGTCGAGGAGCATTGAGTGGAGTCGGTTAGTTCACATGAGCTAAGATAGCGGGTTGGTGTGGCAGGGTGAGACTGGTGATTAAGTAATGGTAAGCTGGGTTGGTTAAGAAAATGAGCTTGGGTGGCAAGTCGATCGCAATCAACCGAGATAAGGGTAGCTCGACTCACCGAGTTGTATTGTCACTATAAGCAACTCAGTTACAATGCTAATACATAGTACAATTTCATTATATATATATATATATATATATGTATATATATATATATATATATATATATATCCCACATGCATCAAGTAGTGATAATACAACAGGAGCACTTATATACCAGAAGCTCCAACATAGTTATATGAAGATTGGAGGCAAAAACACCTCTCTGTAAAAAGAGTGTGTTGACCCTGGATAAAGGCCCCCGGCTAGTAAATAGCGGGGCCCACTCGTATAACAATGAGTGTTAAAGACCGAAGGTGCAAAACACATTTTACTTCTATGGACCACATTGACCACTTGTTTGTCATTTCATTGGTCCACTTGGAAGATGTGCACCCATCCATGTCACCACAAAACTATGTTGTATTTTTTACTTTTTTCCAGTTGACTAAAAATATTCAGTGGGCTATAACTTCTACATACGACCTTTGTTTTCATCGTATAAGATATCTCCTGAAAAATATCTCGTGAAATATCTCGATCTGCTCTATGCAATGCAACTGATTGTAACAAATGTTCAGAGGAATAGTCATATACCGATTTTTCTCAATGATGATCATTTGGATGACTCCTCCCCACCAAGAAAATTTTGGACCTCCCTAAGTATTTTCAATTGGAAAAGAGGTGAGGGTACTTCTCCCTCACCTTTCTGGCTTCCATCTGTTTTTCTTTTTTCGTATGCATTCCCTTCAAACCCACACGAAAATAATCAACATCACCCCTATGTGAAGGTTCTCTCCTTCCTATCTAAAATGACATCTTCCTGCAACCCATCCAAATACTCAAGAGAAAAATCATCAACAAAAGGTACATAAACATTAACATCATGCTCAATAATCCTAAGTGGTTTATACAACTTCAGATTTCCAACAATGTATAATTGAATAAATTTTCTTGTAAGGAGGTAAATCCAACCAAAAAGAATTATTACCAACTTTTTCCAAGGATTCATAAATAAGATCATATCAAATTAGTTTTAACTTTTTACCTTCACTTGTTAGTTTTTCCTTGCTGATGTGAAGCCAAACTGAATCATCCACTTGGAATTCGTGATCAGGTTCTATGTTTATCATGCCTAGCTTTATATTTTTCTTGACTTTTCTTCAATTACTCTCAAAAAAATTGATGGACCTATTGTATCTTTTGCAAACAAACTTCTTATATTTTTCAATATCGTTATGTCCATTAACATACATTTCTATTGTCCCAAAAGAGAAATCTAATGGAGATTTAGGCAAATAACTAAAACAAGTCTCAAAAGGAGACTTCATAGTAGAACAATGAATTGCACGTGGTTATAAGCATGCTACACATAATAAAAATGTTCATACCAAAATTTAGAATGTTTACCACAATAGCCCCTAAGTCAGATGTACCACTATATGGTTTGCAACCTCTGTTTGACAATCGGTCTGTGGATGAAAAGCAATGATTTTCTTCAGTTTGGTGTCCATAAAATCCCATGAAGTTGACTAAAATTCTCCATAGAAATTTGGAATCCCAAGCATAAATAATACAATTGAGAAAACCAACAATGAACCCATACACATTAAAATAATAAATGTGCAGTCCCTTCACTAGTAATTTTTTTAGTACAAGGAATCAACACACACATTTTGCTAAATCTATCCACCACCACATATAAATAGTCGTGTTTCCTTCGTGACATGGGGAAACCTCTGACAAAATCCATGGAAATACTTTCCCAAGGATGTTTAGGGACATGAAGAGGAGTGTAAAGTCATGACTTCCTATTTCTAGGCTTGTTCGTGGAACAAAGAACACATCAATATATACATATAAATATGGTTACATGTTACTACATTCAAGGCCATTAACAATACATCTGTAAATGTGTAACTATTTTACCAACACCAAAATGGCCATATATAAGAGAAGTGCGAGATTCTCTAATCATATGCACTCTTTCATCCCACAGAATACAAAGTTTACAAGAATGATACAAGAGTCCATCATGCACATGATAGTCCAATTCTCCTACTTGTTTTCCATGCATCAAATCTTCATACACTTCTTTAAAATCAACATCATTAGCATATTGTTCTCTGTAACTATCACGAACTATAGACTGTGATTTAAAAGAACATATAAAACAACAACTGGAGGTCTAGATAACATATCAACAACCTTATTTTGTATACCTTTCTTATACCTGATCATGAGATGGAATTGCTATAAGAATCCCATCCATGGAAGTGTCTATACTGTTGTAGATTGGTCTATGTTTGGAGGTATTGAAGGGGCTAATGATCTATATGAATTACTGTTTCATTTCCCATTAAGTAATGTTTTTTTTACACTGTGTACCTGTTATCAGCTAATTTTGACTTTGCAAAATTAATAAGCATGAAAATTTTAAAAAAATTCAAAAGTATTCTTTTGTGTGCTTTATCACCCTCAACGAGATCATCTTGTTCTCGTGATTGTTTTGGTCTTTGATTCGTCCATTTTTGGTGAGAACTCCTCTCGCCAAGTCGCAAACTGCGTTAATAATTAATTAATTAATATTTAATTAATTTCTTACCCATTTATTTAATAAAATTAATTTTATTAAATTTTGGGGGTTTTTAATTAAATAAATATAATTTTAATAATTATTAAAAATCAATTGAAAAGTTGGTTTTATTATTGTCGTGGGAATAAAAAATTTCTGCCTCCAATTGCTAGGAATGCCAAATTGGCTTTCCCCACCCAGATTTCCCTTTCCTAGAAAAAATCTTCTTTTTTCCCCGCTTGTGGAATTTCTCCTGCTGACTGCCAACCCAACCGGATGGCAAACTGGAAAAAGATCTCCCAATTTCCCACATGGGGAAATAAATGGGAATTTCCAGTCCTGCTTTTGTCATTGCCACAAGCAAATGATTGAGTTTGTTTCCATATTTCCCTGGCAATTAATTCCCACTACCAGGAGAAAGGGAAATTGGTTATTCCAATGGAAACAAAGAAATGGTTACGGGGAAGCTTCTTTAATCCTCTCAACAAATCCTTTGTGAAACTTTGTGGAAGAAGTCATGCGTAAGAAGTTGAGGCTCTTTATTTCTATTTATTTTTTTGTTATTTCCAACTTCTTATTTCCCCATAGAAGCATTTTGCAGAGAAATATTTTTTCCAAGGATTTCATAGCACATTATTCACAGAAACATTATGATTCTCCACTCATTCCAAGAAGAATTACAACAATATTTCACAACAACACAGAATTCATGCACAAAGGAATGAAAGTAAGATAATCCACACATGTAGTTAATAAACGCACTAGTTCAAAGGGAATTGGATTGGAAGTAATACCAAGTTTTCAATGCCAAGCTTATACTGGAAAATCACATTTCCAAACAGGGAGAGGGATTTTTTCCAACACAGACCTGATCAAATCGAATAACCCACACGCATGTTAGTGGACAGGTCAGATCACACAGGCAAGAAGAGTTTAATAAGCCAAAACATGAGATCCATGTATTGCAGGGAGATTTCAACACTAAAACCAAAACAAAAAGTTTTCAACATGGAGAGAGAAGAAAAACGTAAAACCCAAACTTAGCCACATATATTAAAGATGCTAAAATCCAAGGTTTCTACGTGGGAAGGAGGAGAGGATACGAATTGGTCAAGGCAATACAACACATCCAAAAAACATGCATAGGATTTTACCACGCAGCAAGGAGAAGGCAACGTTATCTAGGAGATAAAGAACAATAGCTCCACGCTAAGGAAACGTCATAACAAGGAAAAGCCAAAGCAATGCAGAGGAAAAAGTTTTTCAACGCAGAAATTTGACAAAAGCCCACGTTTCACCACGCACTAAATCCACGCATAAGTGCAAGACAATCCCACGCCAAAGGAGAGAAGGCAGGAGTTAAGCAAAATTCTTCAACGTTAGAGGTCAACATAGGTAGCACAACTGAAAATAATAATTCAATGTGTGCAGAAAGAATTAATAAGTTTCCACGTGCTAAAGATAAAACTTATTTCCATGAAAAATTCTTCTAGATAGGAATCTACGTTCACAGACAAACCAGACAGTGCTCACGAAGAGGTTTTTGGTGAAGAAATTCCACGGGATAATTTAATAAAAAATAAATCATTTTTAATCACACATTGGTAAAGTAGTAATTATTCATGCATTGTGAATAAACCACGTGCTCCAGGAAAGAGAAATCATTAATTCATGCATGCAAAGGCCACCACAAAAAAATTACAAGCTCAAAGTATCACGAAGACAGAGTAAAGTTCCCACGCTGAGTAACTTGAATGAGAGCATTTGGCGAAGAAATAGTGAATTATAAAAGATTAAATTGATCCTGCGTGAAGTCATTACAATTGGGATAATTTAATTTAAAAAAATATTTTGATTGTTGCCCGATCTGTAACTCAAGCTTAGTCTTGATATTTTTCTTGTATTAATATTTTTAAAATTTGTAATTTAGGATCAATTATTACTATTATTTTTAAAATAATAATAATAATAATTAAAAATGAGCCATATTTCTCTTGTGTTGATGGTGGTTCGGAGACTAAGACCCAACACCATTTACATCGTTTATGTGCCTGAGTCATTTTTTTGTAAATTCATGATGGCCGAAAAATCCAATAAATCTACAGGAAAATCGAGGAAGCCAGTGGAGAAATCAAATAAGTCTGCACTCAAATATGAATTCCAAGGAATCATTCCTCCCACTTCCATCAAGTCTACATATGAAAATATCACCGACACTAATCTTGGCCACGTTAACGTGCAACAATTTTGTGATCGGGTGAAAGCTAAAGGCAAGACCATATTCTCAGATAGGCTCTACCATAGCGGTCTACCCCAAGTAGCAACATTTCCTATCTTGGTGCAATGCCCAGAGCTGGTCATCACCTGCACAGAGCATTATGATCCTGAGAGGTGAGGGATTTATAAGGATAATCACGAGCCTTTCCTCTTAATCACACCAGAGCACATTGAGGAATTTCTCAACATACCTAACTTCCCTGAGAATGTTGACATCACTCGAAAGTTAACACAATATTTTTGGGATGAAGAACCCCTCAGATGGAGCAAGATGGTTAATAACAACTAGTTAGTGACCAAGAGGCCTCGAGTTGACCAACTTCCTAAGGAACTGTACCGCGTTGAGTTCATGGAGGAAATCGGGGACATGATCACTCTCCTGAGTCTTTGAGTCTTTGGTCTACCCTCTACTAGGATTTTCCACCCATGGATGTATCATCCTTTCCAAGAGAGAGTTTGTGGATTGGACCACCATCATCAGTGATACTCTTCACAAACAATTGATCGAAGTGAAGATGACTAGATGTTTCTACATGACATCATACCTAACTTATGCAGTGGCTAGAAGGAAGCTATTTTTGGGGCTAGAAATGAAAGGAGTCATGGATCCATCAAATAATGTCTTCCATCATTATCCATAGTTAACTTTCAAAAATAGCTCTCATCATTTCAAGAGAGTTAACGATGCATTCACTTTCTGCGTGATTCAAAACTTGAATAGGAATACGGAGGAAAGATTCTCTAAAGATGTCATGGATGTCATTTCCCAGTGGGGAACATGGTTTATTCAATTTTTGTCCTTTTCCTACATTTGCGTGAGCGGCTTTGTAGGTACTCCATGGAAGCTTCCTAAGTATGTCAGTGACAAGTGGGCGTTGATGGAGCTTGCACGTGACAACTATTCCAAGTTCACTGTCTCCTCAGTGACAAACATCATTCAGGCATTCATTTCCCAATCCAAATTGGGGAATACCAATGTCCAAATCTCTTCAGTGCACAACTCATGGAGAAAGAGTTTTCTCTCATCACTATTCATCCATATGTGAAGAGATTCCAGTTTGATATCAATGGATATATGCAGAAGATTCTTGGAGAAAAGTATCAACACAATCCTACCATGGAAGATTTATGGGCTTCCTGTTCAGATGAACATGAAGTGAGAAGGTGAGAGTTTTCCCACATAACCCTTTCTTAGATCAAGGCCTTTCACATAAAAAACCCTCCTGATTCATTGGTAGACGATGATGAAAATGTTATTGATCCCTCGTATGATGTCGTTGCCTTTAATCCGTTACCCTGAATTGATTGGAACAAAAGATATGAATTTTCTCTTGATAATAAAAATCAATTGATCCTCAAAAGAAGCATATCCTAGTATGAATGAGAACTTGCAAAGTTACCATCAATCCAAGTTCATACCTCAGGATTACAAAAATTTCCAACTTGAGGAGGTCTCTAACCGACCAAAACTTCTTCTTAGTCAACCTCTGTGCCATCTACCCATACACATCAAGCAAGAAAAAAGTGGTTGCCAAAATCCACTTCACCAAAGAAGTGTTGTGGGGTTAAACATCTATGGGTCCTAGCCTTGGTGAAGGAAGAGAGTGTGTATCAGGAATTTCCAATTCAAGTAGAGATTCTTCTACTCACATTGTTGATAGTTTGAAGAAGCTCATAACAAACACTCCTCATTTGTGTCTTGCACAAGAGTCTACTCAAGTGTAAGTGGTCTAGATATCAAACGCTTCTTAACATATAGTTCATGAAGAGATTTCTCAAGATCTCCCTGCTATTCAAGAGGTTGATATCGAGGTTATTTATCTGAAGATTGAAGTTGTGGAAAGGATTCTTGTAGAATTTAATGATATTGAGAACAATGTGAATGTCGCTTTAGACTCCAGGCTCATGTATGCGAAATTCATAAAGGAACCTCCTTTTTGGGTTGATTGTGAGATCAAGAAAAGGAAGAGGGTTGTCAAGGTAATTGAAATTGAATTTGATGCCCTTTTCAAGCTTTCAAATGATGTCATTCCCAAGATGCCTAAATTTAGCTCGCAGATAATGGTGGATGATGACGGAAATAGATTTGTGGATCTTTCCATCCCACAAGTTGACAAGGAACAATGATGCCATGACATTTTCTGATTATGAAACTTCCAGAACTTGGACTTGGGAAGTCCACATTGGAAAGTGACATGGTAATGGCCCAAGATTCAATGGATATTGTGCTAAAGAGGCTTGAGAAATATAAATCTCAAAACTCTCAGCTCAAGGCCAAAAAGAATCAATTAGTGGATTATGTTCAACATCTGATAAATCCAATATCATCCACTTTCCCAGTACCTGATGCAGTGGCTTCCCCTGATGAAGAAACTCTCAATTTTTCAAAATAAATAAACACATTGGGCCAGCTTTCAGAGATTCTCATTTTTGGTGGAGAGACGATCAAAGTAGCCGTTAAGCTCCATGAGGATATTAGTGCATATCTAGATCCAATCCTTTCTTTTAAGGAAGATTTTGTTTCTAACATATCAAATTTGGATGAGGTATTGCCTAGTCTACAGGAGATGACAAGTATGGAATCTTCATCTTTAGCCATTGAAGGAATTCTTGAATTCGAATGTCGAGGGACACACTTTCTTTGGTGTCTACATCTCCAATTAAGAAAGACACTTCTCGAGGATTCTATGATCCATTACGAGAGTGTATGAAATGAAGCCTTCACTTCACTCACCTTGATTCATGAGTTCATAGCTGAGATCCCTTGTGATCTTGTAAATGAGAAAAATTGAAGGCATTCATCAAAACCTTTTGAGGAGAAATTTTCACAATTTTTCAAAGACATATATACTCCCGCCATCAATTTATCTTCAGTTTCAATGGAACGTTGCATCAAATTAAAGAACTTGTTTGAGAATGTTCAATCAAAGATGTTCAATATGAATGATATACCAGGTAGGATCTTGGAATTGGAGGTGTTTTGTGAGGTTGTGCTTCGACCGAGTGAACCTCTAGAGGAAGAAAAGATGTTCAAAACATTAGGAAGGTTCAGATCCTTTCAATTAGCGAAGGTGACATATCCTAATTTCACTGATGGGACAAGGAGATAGATTTTATGGTATCTAACAAAGTGGGAGAGTCCATTTCTTATACGTTTGAGATAAGCGGACCCACTTCAATAAATAAGGCACTGACTTTTGTCATGTGTTAAAATGGTATTTTAGGTGGGTTATTGTTAAACTCACTTTTGGTGAAATTTTGATAACTTAAGTGATTTCTATTTTTAAGTTACTTTGTAAAAGTTAGTTGAAAAATTCAAAGTCATTTAAGATGCCCTATTAAATGTTCGTGTAAACCCTAACTACTTTATAACCAACTTTTGGGTTATAAAATAAAGTCAGGAGGCTCATTTGTAAGAGTGACTTTGAGAGAGGAGAAGAAAATACTTTTGTATGCAAGATTTACTTCAAGGAAAGAAACTTTGTGTTCTTTTGAGAAGACGTTTTGAAGTTAATGAAATATGAACTTTGTGTCCTATTCATTGTCTCTTGTAGCATTTGGTGTTCTTATGTTCATTATATGTTAGCGTTTGAATCTTGTATGTAAATATTATCTTGGATCTTATTGTCAACTTTATCGATACATTTGTTGTTCTAGTTCACAATGATCACATGCTCTGATTATCTACTTGCTCAAGTGTGTTCCCTTTTAATCATTCTTGTTTAGTTGAACTTCAAACTCCATTGCGTTATTTGTGTTAGTTATTCATCGTTCTTCTTTGTGCAATATTTAGGCTATTCTTTTACCTCAACTCTTACATGTTCCTTCCATTCATTCCTTACCATTCATTTCCTTCATTCCATTTCATCTACCTCATTCACTTTTCTTTCTATTTGATGTTCCAAAACACCCTCGACGTACAATTTTGAATGTACAGATGTAAATATAGTCTTGGTTTTCAATAAAGGTAGCCTCACCTTCATTGAGGAGGGACTTCGTCCCTTACTGTTGCATGTCATTTGCATACGTGAAAATCCATATGCTAACAATACCAAAGCATACAAATCTTTATCATAGGCCATATAGTTTCTTACCACACTCATGAAAGTCTCAGAATGATAACACATAGGATTTCTATTCTGCATCAAGACAACCCCCATTACATATTCACTGACACCCATCTCGATCTCAAATGATTGTTTAAATATGGAAGTGCTAATACAAAAATGGTACTGATTTTCTCTTTCATTGTATCAAAATCTCTATGATGTTTTCCTCACCACTAAAAGACCTATTTAATGCTAGTCAAAGAATGCAAAGGAGATGCAATAAACAAGAAGTTAGCAATAAATTTTCTCCAGTATTGAATTGCACCAAGAAAGATTCCAACCTCTGTTACATTATTGCTTTTAGGCCAGTTAACAATGACCTCAACTTTTGTAGGATCAATTTTCAATTCAACTTGTCCCACAATATAACCCAAATAAACCAAAGATGTTTTCCCAAATTCACATTTAAACATCTTCAAAAATAGTTTCTCCTTTCTCAAAGCATCTAAGACTTTCTGAATATGAATGACATGATCATCCCATGATTTACTTACAATTAGAATATCATATAATTATACTATCACAAAATAATCAATGAATGGATTAGAAACATCATTCACCACACACATGAATGTATCCAGTGCATCACATAATCCAAAAAGCATAATAATCCATTCAAAAAAACCATGTTTTATTTTAAAAGCATTTTTCCTTGAACATCACCTTCACTGATTCTAACTTGGCGAGAATGACTTCTTAAGTATAACTTAGTGAAATAAACAACATTTTTTAACTAAGCCAGTAAATCATCAATGCGAGGAAGATGGTACCAATTTTTCATTGTGATTTTATTCAAGGCATGAAAATCAACACACATCCACCATGTGCCATCTTTATTAGGAACTAAAATGATAGGTGAACCACAAGGAGATGAACTTAGATTAATAATTCCTTTTGCCAAAAGTTCCATCATCTGTTTCTTGATTTCCTTGTTTTCAACCACAGATAATCTATACATACCAATATTATAAAGAGCTACATCCTAGAATAATTGTATCTCATGTTGAACCCCTCTTTTAGGAGGTAGAACTTATGGATCCTAAAAAACATCATCATAGTTAGAAACAATTTAAACCAATTCATTAGGATGTTTAGGATCACAATCTTCAAAATCCTTTTCATGAACTTTCTCTTTAGCTTTGATCACCATGAGAACAAAATTCTTGTTCGAGTTTACAATCCTTTTCATCTTCCCTTCAATAACATAAAGACTTGTTTTCACACGATGATCTCTAACAATATATTCAATCCCATATTTAACAAGTAAGTATTTATTCTCTTCCCTGTAGAAGATTGATTTACAATCATAAAGATAAGGACTTCCCAAAACCACACCACAAATGTCTAAGGTAACAACATCCAAATCAAACTCATCAATGAACTTGCCATTAATAGAAAATCTAAATCTACAAGTTTTCAGTACCTGAAAAATTGCATCATCACAAACCCAACCCAAAGGATAAGGTTTAGGATGTGGCTTTCTTTTGAGTCCCAATTTCTTCACAACCTCTTCTAAAATTAGATTAGCTTGAGATCCACTATCAAATAGAGTGTCTATTTTTGTATTCTTAGAAGCAACTCTAAGGTGGAAAAGCTAATTTATTTTCTTTTCATCATGCATAGATTTTTGTTTAGAAGAAGATGCAACGTTACATGAATAGTGCTAGAGGAAGATGAAGAATTACAACCTTGTAAACCCATGGTTGTGATCTTAGTTTCATCCCTAGAATTAGATCTAATACCTTACACCATTGTATTGGTTTTCTTCTCTTTTCCTTTCTTATTGTTAAAAAAATTAGGCTTTAATTCCGGATGTAACTTTCAACACTTAGATTCATTGTGATTCTTTTTACATTGATTGCAAAATGGTTTTTCATCTTCTTTCTTTTTAATTTTTTTGGCTTCTTTCTCTAACTTTATTCTCTGATCTCAATACAATTCATCCACCATCTCTTTCATTTCAAGTAAGGATTGTCGAAATTCTTATTCTCTATCCTCATCCATCTCTATGCTTTGTGATCTTTTGAATCAATTTCTAGATCAACACCTGTTAATTCTCCTTCACCTTTTCTAGAACAAGACCTTGTCAACATTTAACACAAACTTGTAATCCACACAACTATTAAATTGATCATATACCAACTATGATACCAAATGATAAGAAACCATAAGCAATTTAAAAAACACACACCAAAATTGCTTTAAGAAACGATTATTTTTCGGATGAATTTTGACATTATGAATTTTCCATAATTTTAATTATTTTTAAAAATCTGCAAGTACTGTGGAATCAAAATAAAAACCAAAAACAAAAATGAAAGACAAAAACACCATCTGTGATAATAGAGTTCAACATAAAGCCTACATCTCCGAGTCCATTATAATGAGACATATATATTAAAAATCACCTTTAAAAGTACTTACAAACACATGTACAAGGCAATTCAGTTCTTCAAAGACTTGCCACAATAATGCTCTTGTAAAAAGAACCCTAACTTCCTTTGGAAATTTCACTCCAAAATGCTTCTAACTCCCACAATAAGCCTTTAGGCATACAAAGTCCTGCAGTGATTAATCTTCAATTATAAATTGGCACCTTATATAACATGTCTCTAATGCTTGATTCAATGACTCAATATTATTTTAAGATGGGATAGGTTAAGGAGTCAATCCCCCTTAACCTCCTCTCTCACATTTGCTACTATTATGGGGGAAAATCCCACATAGCTCACATGGAGTGAGGGCGGTTTGTTTAAAATAAGGCAAGTCAGTGGATTGCATTAGCCTTGGACATTTTTGTTGAATGACATGTGGACCAATTGGTTGAATGATGTATTAAGTAGGATGAAGGGATCTCTATGTTGGGCTCGACAGTGTGAGTTATAGGTAGAGGAATTTGAGAAGCCTAAGCGGTGCGGGTTAGTTCTCAAGCGAGTTGGCAATTGGCGTGGCAGGGTGTGCTAGCGAGCTACGACGTGGGTTGGTTCACAGGTGATTTGGTGGCATGTCAACTTAGTGGAATGAGTTAGGGGTGGCTCGACTCGCCAAGTCGAGCTATCACCAAGGAAACTCAAATATAATGCAAAGCATAATATAATTTCACTATACTGCTATATATATCCCACATGCATCCTATGCTAATTAACATGAGCACTTATATACAAAATATCAAACATAGTGATATGAATATCAGAGGAAAAGACACCCCTCCGTAAAAAGAGTGTGTTGACCCTAGCTGAGGGCCTCCAGTTAGCACATAATGGGGCCCACCCATCTGATTACGAGTGTCAACGACCTGAGGCACAAAATAAATTTTACTTATATACCACAATGCCACTTGTTGTCATTTCATTAGCCCACTTGGCAGATGTCCATGCATCCATATCACCACAAACATGTGCGCAGTCCATTATTTTTGCCACTTGGCCAAAATTTTTAGTGAGTTATATCTTCTGCATACAGACTCTATTTTCAGCGTACAAGATACCATTGGAAATTTCTCGATCTGCTCTACACAATGCACATAATTGTGAAAAATTGAGAGAAATTCATAGACTGGTGTTTCTCAATGAATATTCTTTGGATCAATTATACTATATCATTTATAGTTATATTTAAAATTGATATTGAATATAACATTATGAACTATAAGGGGTTAATAACCCACTTAATATTATGTTCCAACAACCCCCCTTAATGTTAAGTGCGGTTATATACCAACATTACATGTTTATACAATAGGATTTACAATCCTTAAACCATGATAGAGTTTTCTAGGCTAACATATCACTTTGAAGGATTTATATTCCTTCATCATCCTAAACTTACCTTTTTGTACAAAAGGATTTGGAATCCATAGATTAGAAGTGAGTGATTTAGGCTAAGCATGATTTGTGATACTACATCTCGTAGTTTATCATGGATAATCTATAAGCACCTTAGGGTCCTTTTACAAAGTAAGAACCTCCTTTACAAAATGATGATCTGTTACTGGAATACATAATAAAATTTAGATAGAGAAGTTTACTTACATCATAAGGAACATTACAATGCTTTTATGAAGAAGAAGTATAAAGGTGAAAAAGAAAACACAAGGCTAACCGTTAGGAGGTGGAATTGTCATGCAAACTACCTATTATCCAATTAACTCTCCTAGTTATTTGGATAAGTTATATTTTATTCTGACTCTGATGTTCCTTATTTTAGGTTGAGCGCAGTCAAGTTTTCTTCCTTGGCACAATTTACTGGTTGCAATTCTTCCGTGCACCATCACACACCCTGCTTTTTTCTTCCTTCTGCTTCCTTTTCCCCTTCATTATTCTATCTCCTTCCATTTCCCTCTTGTGCCTTCTTTCTACGCACTCACTTTCATTCCCAGTCTATTCTATCATGCACTCCTTACACCGCGCCCCTGCCTTATAGACTTACCTTCCCAATTGGCTAAGTCCCTGCATTCCTTCGTGCCCTTTCATCACCTTGCACACATTACCTTCTTAGTTGTCAGCACTGTGACCCCTTCTTCTATTGCTACTGCGCCTTCCTAGTTGAATGCTTGCGCCCCGCTTGCATACTTGTCTCCTGCAGGTGTGCATCCATTTCTTTTTACACGCATCTTCACCTTTGTACGCTCCTTCTTTTGCACCTTCTCACTTCCTCTTGCTTTCTTGCCTATGTGCCTTACACCTTCATGTGCAGTCATTGTGCCATTTCATCTTCTGTCAGACTTTAGTGTGCTACATGCAACCTATCAAAGTACACCAAGAGGGCACCGAATCTGGACAACCAACCAGTGCATGACACGTGGTAGAAAGAAAAAAATCAGATGAACAGTTGGCCGAATTTCTTTCAGTCAATCAGTGTGTGCACATGTGTCTTGCATGTTCAGAGCGACTCTGTAGACTTCTGACTAGCCATAAATTTTGCTACAGTGCTCAGATTCCACATGCCTAGTCTCATTTGAAAGTTGCTGACATCAGCTACATGCATTGGACTTTTCAAAATCAATTTAGGTGGGATTTGGTAGGTAGAAAATAGGGAAATGTCATTCTGATCATTAATGCACACATCTAATTGATTCAACCACCTAGATTTCTTTTAGATTTGGCCTTCTTCCTTCTTCTACATGCCAAGATGACATGGGGAGGCACATCTGATAGCCATGTAGGTAGATTTACAGGTATTTATCACTTACTGTTGGTGGTTGGAGATTTGAATCCAAGTTTCCCTCTCTTTCTCCTTCTCTTCTCTCCTTCTTTCTATAAATAATAGAGTTCTGCTTTGTTAAAAGGATCCCTCTTTGTTGTAATGACACCATGCCAAAATGGTGGTTGACTTCCCATGAGTTTCAGACCTTGACATGGTCTCTACAATGTATTCTCACCTCCTACCATGAATGTAACTGATTGTGCATCCCTTAAGCAATAAAATTTTGTTTTGTGGAACTCTCATCTTCCTTTTCTCATTTTCATTGCATCTCGCCTCTCTATTTGCATTTTATGGCATGTTGTGCATCTCCTCTACTTGCAGTCCCCATGTTTCATGTGTTGCACACGCTGGAAGGCCTGAGCCTTGCATGTTGATCTATGGCACACATCATCCATTCCCTCTTCTCTCACACCCTCCCTATTTTCCTTCGCCACTTGTGGAGAGTAATCGACACTTTCCCTGGTGCTATCACCTTCCTTTTAGCTTAGGATTTCCCTTTCTACATATCCTTCTATCCCTGGTCCATTGGCATGTTAGTCTAGGATTTCTTTTCCAACATTAGGAGTAGTGTTAGCGTTAGAAGTAGGTAGAGGAACCGACCTTCTCCAGAGATCCATCTCAAGCACGCAAGGTCCCATAACTTGGAGATGGTTCCATTGTTGTCTCAAACAACTCAGCTCTTCAAGATCTGAGATGTAGGTGCACGTTTAAATGACCAACAGTTTTTGGCACGCTCGGTGGGACAAGTTTGAAGAGCTATACATCTTCATCTCAACAAGTTTGGTGTATTATTGTTGAGATCCAGCCTTTAGAGGCATCTTTCAATACATCTGGTGACTCCACTGATTCAAACGCACCCATTATTTCTCATTTGCAGACCAGTTCTCCCCTTCTTATTTCATTCATTTCTTCTTTTTCATCGTTTCACCTTTCCATTTTGAAGTTGTGCAATCACAACTTCTTTCCCTTCCTAGAATTCTCATTTACAACAATAGATCCATTTCCCTCCATCACCATAGTTTTAAAATATTACTCCAAATCAATTTTTTGAGCCCCATCAAGAGCATGCATATAACCCACCTCCCACTGATATGAATGGTTATTTTCCTAACCATGATGTTTATGAAGAACAAGTTTATGTAGATGATGGTGGTAACTTTATGGCCGAAGCTGATTTTGAGAGACATGTTCAAAAGATGGAGATGGACATGATGTAGCTTAGAGTTAAATGCTTCATAAAGGAAGCTAGAGTTAGTGACAACGTCCCTTGTCCATGGGTAGGCCTTGTAACAAGTTGGTTTAGAGCCTAGTAGAAGCTGCGCTTTATCACTGAGATACTGCCCCATATTACAGAGTGGGTGGAAGTGATGGATGCTCAAAAATATAGCACACCGGAAACCCTGTCAATGGGGAAACCCTTGCACTACCATCTTACAACCCTCCCATTCCTCCATCACAACCTACATCATCTCAGCCCACTGCACATGTTCCCAACTTTTTGTGCGCTACCCCCATTGAGAGTTCCATCCCTTCTCCTTCTTCTCTTCCTTCAGTTCCTTCCATGTGGGATTCCTTTCATGCATGCGTGCACTTCTACACTCTTTCCATGCACGTAATCTCCATCCCTTCGATCACTACCCTTCCATATTATTCTGAGTCCCCTTTAGCTAACTGTGTTAAAAATGAACAACCCCTTACCTATACGCCATCCCCAGCCAATGTCATCATGTTCGATAACTGCATAACAGTTGAAGAATGGTATGAATCATGTGATTGAATGGGATGATGAGATCAGCAGGGTTTCTATTTTAGAAGAAAATTAGTTAATTTAAGAGGGTGCAGTTCTGAAGGAGACCGAGTTGCTTGTAGAGGCAAGAACCATACGTGCACCCCCAATTTTACGTGACCCAACTTGCAAGAATCACCTTTAGGAGGAAAGTCTACATGAGAATCCCATCGGTGGGATTAAACTTCAAAGTAATGGGAAAAACACAAGGATCAGACCATGTCCAATCAAATATCTTGCTAGCCTAGAGCCAAAGATAGAATTGCCACCAGTCATGCCCATTTCAGAGTATGAGGTAGAGCTTCAGTGCGCTAAAGGTCAACATCATCGCCTCTCGAATCCAAACGAAGAACAAATTCACGAGGTATATATTTTTTTTGTTGATACTTTAAGGAGGGTGAAATACTATCTACAAGTCAGTTTTTTCACTTTTATCACCGACCATGTTCAACACCAAATCAGTTACATGGTCACAATTTGTGAGGAAAGGAAGCTACTTCTCCCTACCTATTGTGGGTTTTACTTGAGCACCCTTTCCTTCTGGTTATTTTAGGTTAGAGTAGGTTTTCTTTCAGTAAAAAAAGTGCTCACACACACTCTACGTGTTCCCCTTTGGGACATGTATGATTTTTAGTTTGTACACAGTCTTTGTGCTTTGTGCTCTCCCTCTGGTGTTGTTTCCTTTTCTGTTGCACACTCTTGCACCCCCCTTTTGTTGTATTCTTGGGATGGTAGTTTAGTTTTTCAGAAAGAGGCAGTTCCAATAGTCTGTGTACAAATTTTACTCTCATAGAATCCAATTCAGAACATCTTCATATGAGAGTAATAGTTCAGTTCAGAGTTCAGATGGTGCTTTAAGTGACTCCAAGGGTGTTCTTCAAGTTACAGATCATTTCTTTAAGTTTCCAGGCTTGACTCCATGCCTAATGGATGCTTCTAAGGCTACTGGTCTCTTCATCTAGTAGGCAGATGGCCCCCAAAATTCACCAAACTATTGTCCCAAATAACTCCCTAAGTTATTTGGATAACTTATATTTTATTCTGACTCTAATGTTTAACATTTTCAGGTTGTGTGCACTCAATTTATTCCCTTGGCAGCAATTTTTGGCACAATAGTTAATTCTTCCATGCGCCCTTCACACGCCCTGCCTCCTTCTTGCACTTTGTCCTTCACACACTTTCCCTTCTATCTCTGCATTCTGTTATGCCTCCTTTCATTTTTTACACCTTCCTTCTGCACACCCACTTTCATTCCTTGTCTCTTCGCACACTCCTTCTCCACACCCTTGCATGACTTGCCTTCCAAATCGGATAAGTCCCTCACATGCCTTCAAATGCTACTTGCCACACCTTACACTTCCCCCTTTCCTTGCGCATCTTACGCGCCCCCTTTTCTTTTTGCTCCCCGTGCACATTCCTCAGTTGAATACTTATGCCCCACTTGCATACTTTTCTCCTATAGGTGTGCATTTCATTTCTCCCACACCATGCCACCTTCACGTTCCTTCTGCATTCTCGCACCTCTTCCTTTCATGCCTCATGTGAGTCAGTATGCCACATCATCATCTATCATAATTGAGTGTGTAACATGCAACCTATTAAAGCATGCCAACAGGGTGCCAGATCTTTGCAACAAACTAATGAGTGACACGTGGCAAAAATGAAAAAATTAGATGAACAGTTGGCTGATTCTTTCAGTCCAATCACATGTGCCCACGTGTCTTACGTGTCAGAGTTTTCATTGTAGATATTTTGACAGCCATAAATTCTGCTGCAGTGCTCAGATTCCCACACGTGCCTAGTCTCATTTGGAAAGTTGTGACATGGGCTACATGTTGGAATTTTCAAAATCATATTTAGGTGGGATTTGGTAGGTGAAAAAATAGGGGAAATGTCATTCTGGTCATCAATGCACACATCTAATCAATCCAACCACCCAAATTTCTTCAAATCTTGCCTTCTTCCTTCTTCTACATGCCAAACAGACATGGGGAAGTGCATCTGACAGCCTTGCAGGTGGATTTGTGGGCATTTATCACTTACTATTGGTGGTTGTAGATTTGAATATGAGTTTCCCTCTTTTTCTCCTTCTCCTCTCCTTCTTCTTTTATAAATAGCATAGTTCTGCTTTGTAAAAAGCATCCCTCTGTGTTGTAAGGGCACCATGCCAAAATGGTGGCCAACTTCCCATGGGTTTTAGATATTAATAATGGTCTCTGTAATGTATTCTCACCCCCTACTATGAATTTAACTGACTATGCATCCTTTAAGCAATAAAGTTGTGTTTTGTGGAACTCTCATCTTCCCTTTACCATTTTCATTGCATATCACCTCTATGTTTGCATTTTATGGCATGCTATACGTCTCCTCTACTTGTAGTCCCCACGTTCATGTGTTTCACATACTAGAAGGCAAAGCTTGTGTGTTGATCTATAGTGCGCATCATCCGCCCTCTTCTCTGCGCCCTCTCTGTTTCCTTCACCACTCGTGGAGAGAGATCGACCCTCTTTCTGGCGCTATCACCTTCCTTTTATCTTAGGATTTCCCTTCATACATCTCCTTCTATCCCTAGTCACTTGGAATTTTATAGTAGCGTAGATAGCTTTTTTTCTAGCATTAGTAGTAGTGTTAGCATTAGAAGTAGGTAGAGGATTCAACCTTCTTTGGAGATCAGTCTCAAGTGCTCAAGGTCCCACAACTTGGAGACGGTTCCATTGTTGTCTCAAACAACTTGGCTCTTCTAGATCTGAGACACGGGTGCACGTTGAAGATATATGCAACTTGATATTAAGTAGGGTAGAATTGGAGATCTATATCACCGCCGAGAACATTATCTTGAATGAAATGCACATGAATTTCTATATGCTTCATTCACCGATGTTGAACTGTATTGTTTGCAAGAGCAATGCAACTCAAACTAACACCTAGAACAAATCGAGGGTATAATATTATTGGTTGAAGAAAAATAATTAGTCAATAACCAATCATCATGTGAAAATACAAATAAGAGGGATAAAATGACCTGAATTGGTGAGATGGATATCCCTCCCCTTTATATAATTTGAAATTGGGAGCTATGAAATCCACTAGGAAAGGGTGGTAATGTTAGGAAAAGTAATGTTCACATGTTAACAATTAGCTATATTATTGTTATATAAACAATAATATATTATCAGAGTTGTTTTAACAACTCATATGATTTGAGTTGTGTATCGTTACATGAGTAACAACCACAACTAAATAGGATTATGGAGATATTGTTGGGAAAGTAGTTTCCTAAACAATAGGAATGTAAATACCTATTTATATGGAGTGGCATATGCTATATAAACATCCTGAATGAATTAACAAGAAGATTATTATTCCGTGAATAATATTGCATGTTATTTGTCTGTAAAACTGATACAAATTTATTATTTGGTATCAGAGTTAGACAATCTGTGGGATCCTTGCATGATGTGCATGCATCTTGAGTTGGATATAGCGTGAGTATTCAAGGACTGTGTGTATGCAGTGTACGAGGTGCCGTTTTGTGAAGTTTTGATCTAGCAGTGTGTGTGTAGAAATCCCTTCCATGTAGATTTCGATTGGGTGATTATGAATATCACGTCTTCCAGATTTGCGTGAGAGCGTCCTCTTTTTGCACGCAACATATCTATATGTTCTTCTGGCACGACATTTGTAATCCAAAAGTCTAGATCTGCATTAGGTAAATTCGCTCGGAAATATTTTCAAGGATGGTCTTTGATTTGACACTATTTAAAGCTTAACATCAACGCATATGTGGACCGACTAGTCTGACAGAAAATTACACATGTGAAACCATTTTTGATTATATCATGTTGTGTGCATCGTGATCATCTTTCATTCGCTTCAAAAACTACGATTTCATTGAACTTGTTTCCGTATTCTAAAACACCAATGGTTACGTGATCGAGACTTGTCTATAGTTTTAAAACTGTAATGAGTGGTCTTTTGTTGACTTTCGCATATATATCCTTACCTCTATGCGTTCAAATTCACTACACAGTCCGCTGTTTTCAAGTTCTTGCAAAATATAGAGGCAGATTATTCTTTTCTGGAGACAACAACCTGCACTCTTGTTTGAATGCTGCATTGCATGGTTAATCTTCTACGTGGCCAATGCAATAGTTATTTAAATGGTGTGATATGTTTACGTTTAGTCTTCGATCTGAATTCATCCCAGCTGTCTCCACCATATTCTCCAGCAATGTACGCTCTTTCCAAATTCCATAAGCAATATAATCTTAGAGTGCATTCAACCTATAACTATTTGGATAATGTATGGATTTATAAGTCAAAATAAGTCGATTTATAAGTCTTCATTTTTATCTAGTATTTGTTTTAGGTATTGATGGTTTTATTGTTGTTGGGTTAGTTTAATTTTTCATTTGGAAAAAGTCATTTAGTCTAATTCATTGTAGTGGATGGATCTTTAATTGGTCTGCATTACAAATCTAATTAAAAGAGTAATGTCCATTGTCTCTAAAAGTAAAGTCAAGTTTGTCTTCTCAGGTGGAGTTTAAAGTTTATAAAAGTCCATATTATATGTTAGTTATGTGTTAAATAATTAAGTTATAGTCAAATTTGTAATGTTGTCAAAAGTATTGTTTTAGTTATAAGTGTCATTTTTTTGTTGTCTTGTTTGTTAAATTCCAAAATTTTTCATGGAGTTATTCTTTGGTCATAGTCATTTTGTAGAGTCAAAATTTGTAAAAGTATTAAAAGTTGTGAAAATATTTTTTTTTTGCCTTACAGATGCATTTTCCGTGTAACTCGACGTTCGAAAAATAAAATTGTTTCACATTGTGGGAGGGAAGACATAATAAACAATGTGGAAACAGTTGAGCCTCAAAGATTTATTCAGCTGAGTTAGCAACACATATATTGGAGGATGGAGGCATCAGAGGCTGGAGGCCAATCAAACACCTCTCATCAGTCACCAACGACGGGGCCGCACGAAGTTGTGGTGACATTTTGTGGCGTGAAAAATAAGAACACATGTATGTTTCTGTTCACTTGTATATGTGGTTATTTATACATAATTTCCCATTGTAATAACATAGTGAAGAACAAGTAACATAGTGAAATGCAATATCATGAGTCTTGAAGAGGTTGAACAGTTAGATGTGTTCTTGTTCATACCTAGGTTTGTGGTTAGCCTCTGGAAAACCATTGAAGGATGTTCAGATGTGTTCGTACTTGAGTTCCCACACTGCTAGGTCAGATGTGTTCACTAGAGTGACTAGTTGATAAGAAGATGATTCCTGAGCATGTTCCCATCCTCATTGGTTAGATGTGTTCAGACAGTGCATGGTTGATAAGAAGTTGATGTGTTCCTTCTTCTACCTTCAGGTCGAGTGTTGTACCAAGATCATGAGAAAACACGAGCGACAGAATGCATATGAAGTGAGAAAGTTCTTTTTCTACCATATAAACATTAAGGGGGGGAATGCTAGGAAAAGTAATGTTCACATGTTAGTAGTTAGTTATAATATTGTTATATAAACAATAATATATTATTGGAGTTGTTTAACAACTCGTATGATTTGAGTTGTG
Source organism: Taxus chinensis (assembly GCA_019776745.2). Taxonomy (NCBI): domain Eukaryota; kingdom Viridiplantae; phylum Streptophyta; class Pinopsida; order Cupressales; family Taxaceae; genus Taxus; species Taxus chinensis. The sequence continues at coordinate 260,940,574 of CM034146.1, read as the reverse complement.
TATTGTTACGTGAGTAAAAATCACAACTAAATAGGATTATGGAGATATTGTTGGGAAATTAGTTTCCTAAACAATATGAATGTAAATACCTATTTATATGGAGTGGTATATGTTGTATAAACAACCAGAATGAATTAATAAGAAGGTTATTATTCCGTGAATAATATTGTTTGTTATTCATTTGTAAAACTGATCCAAATTTATTAGGTAAAGTGTGTCATAAGCCAAAGGGTCGATTAATATTTCATTTGAACTTACCATGTTACGTGGATTTCGAGACCTTTGAGAAAATTCCTTAATTTTTTTCTTTTGATTCATATACGGTGCTCATTGTAATGGTCATCTTAGAAGTTTGGAAAATAGTTGTGGATTATGTAGGAACAAATGTATTAGGTAAGGAAGGAAACTATGAAGTGTTGGGAGAATGGTAGAGATTTGAGAAATAAGTGAAGGAGTAGCAATATAAGAGTCAATAATAAGAGGTGTAAAAGAAAGTGAAACATAAACATTAGGATAAACACAAGATGGAATGGTATTGAAAGAAATATGAGATATAACCACATGAGAAGTCATGTGAGGTGTCTTAACAAGTACTTGATCATACTAGAATTTAGATATCCATGTTTCACATTATAGGTATGATCTTGAATAAGAGGCCCATCGATAGATTTTTTATTTTAATTTTGAGGTCGAATGTCTCTTACTACACTCAATATATCAGCCATTTACTTAGGATGCTTCAAGAGATGTTTGTCTAAGATTAGATAAGTTGAGAGAAAAGTTTTTACCTTTACTATTTTAACCTTTGATAGGATTATGAGGACCATTCAAAATATTGTCATCCATTATAAGGATCTCAAGAGAAGTTGGAATAATTTCATGGTGAGTTTAGGTCTCATTGAGATTCACCATTTTATTTTTCATAGAAACCCTAGGAGAAATTGAGGGAGGTTTTACAAAGATCAACTTGATTGAAATTTATTTGATATCTTTTCACCATGTTGAAGTCTTGGATCAAATCAACTTGGATGGTATTAAATACATAACATGTAAAAGAACTATGTACAACCAAGGTAAGTGCACGGAGTTGGGGGGCCAAAAAGTGGACAAATTTTGGATTTGAAGTAAAATATGAACGTGTTTTGGGAAAGTGAGATTGTGTTATGAATTATTATGATTAGTAATTACCAAGCCTAAAATGCGAGCGCGTTATAATGTGCTCGCATTCTTGTTTTCAATGTGGCATATGTGCTTTTGTGAGGGATATATTTATTATAAGTTTTTCATTTGTTAATATTTATACTTTATTATTTCTTTTACTTTAAATTTATTTTAGTAAATATAAGAAATTAGGGTCACTCTGCACCTTATGGAACTAGTCTCACAATTCCATCATTCATGGTGTCGAAGATAGTTTTTCATATTCTAATTTGGTCAATAGATAGGTATTTTTCAGGATTTCAACATTCAGCCTAAAGTTTTTAGGGTTTAAATTCTACAATCGATGTCTATTTTGGGAAAGAATATAGTCATTGTTTAGGTTTTGAGGCATTTTAAATTGTTTATTGATATTTTTAGGAGTTTTAAATGTGTCAAACTATATTTTATAAACCTCACAACTCCTAAAGGTAGCGAATATTTCTCGAATATATGGACTCATGAAATTCCTTATAACACATAATAAAGCAAACCACATATATGTAAGTTTTTTATCGATTTAAATAATCAAGGGAATGGTCATCATGAGGTCTTTCAAGGATCTGAAACATCACGAGAACATTGAGTGCAATTAGAAAAATCACGAGGTATGTGAAAGATCTGAAACATCAAGAGCTTCATTAAGATTCAAATCATCTGGTCATCAGGATCATGATAAAATAATCTCACCATGAGTGATGGTGGAAATCATATCATATTAAAAAACAATGCATATTTAATGAGAGTGATTCTAAACACTTAATCAATGTTTGATAATGAATTCACATCTTGCAAGTCAGGGAGGTGGAATTTGCAGTGTATCAGTACTATGTGGAGGTTAAGAACATGGAATTCATTGTCAAACATTCCTCCAAGTTTCATTTAGGGATCAATCCTTCTATCAGGAGGAGGAAACTTATCTCCATGAGGAGCAATTGAGGAAGAGGGTGTACAGACATCATAAACATGCTTACACTCAAGTGACATCTTGGGTAGGGAGGTGAATTATGAGATTAAGAAGAGATCATCATGTTCAAAGGTGATGATTAAAATAAAATAGGAATATTATAGTGTAATCTAATGCTTTGCAAAGCAGTAAAACATAACTAAATAAATAAAAGGAATGACTCAAACAACTAAATAAATAGAAATGTGAATCCCTAATATGCAAGATAGGGTTAAGAAGTCCTTAACTGATTTGGTGAAGGGTGTGGGACTGTGTCACATTGTGAACCAGGTGAGAAGAAGGAGGAAACAACCATACATAAGCCTGAGAAAGTATAAATCCAAGCTCTTTGACTGGACTAGGGTGCCTGGAAAGGGGTAGGGGCACCTGTGGGCACCTTGGTCTGACATCTGGGTGCCCTGGTCAACGGAAATGGCCTGAAACCCTCCTCTGAGGTGTCATTGGATGTTTGCATGTAGTTGTTTCCTATCGCACTAACTTCACTAGACTGCGTCAAATGTCGCTATAAATCAGAGATGAAGGAAAGACATGTAAAACCCCAGACAAAGCATCAAAACCCTAAAAATAGAAAGATGAGAACAAAATATATGTATATTTTAAACATTATTTAGGAAAAACGAATAGATACATACATCAAAATTTAAAAAATAGAAAAATAGTTCAATTTGTTCACTGAACTACACTATTTCGATAACACAAATCAATTTCATATTTCCAACATATCGATACTCACACAACACAGAAATATAAGTATGGTATTCAAGTAGAACAATATAGTGAACCAAATAGAGAAATGGCATAGAAATATTACCCAGGATATGAATACGCCCCAACTAATTTTTTCCTAACAACATTGGTGTCCTTGAATCAAACTTTAGGAAAAAACATGTATCATATAAATTATATGAACAAAAAATTATCAATCTGTGATAAATACTATATTACTAAAAGTAGCAACAGTAATATGTGAAATTAAAATTATGTCCATCAAATGATATGTGAATAGTCAAATACATTTATTGGGCACACCACTCATGGATTATGCTTTCAAGATGAACGAGTTTAATATTTTCATATGTTCCTCCATTAAATATGAAACTAAATATAAAATAAGTTATATGCACATTATTTTTGACATCTTCAAAATTATAACATATTCTTGAATTCAAACTCAAGCATAGTATTCACCATTTTTTATTTATATAAATAATGTGTCGTATAGATCATAACTCAACTATCCATGAATAGAAACATACTCTAAACATAAACTTGTGGTTTTTTAAATACTTGAAACCAACACTCGTTTATAATGGCTACAATTACATATATCTTTTTTCATATTCATTAACAACAAATACAACATGACTTTTCTTACAAACAAAGAGTCATCATAGAGAAACTTTCCATTTCAATTTGATGCTTTGGATGCATCTTCGTGCCGCCACTCGCCACCTCGGTGCCACCGTTCACCTCCTCCTACTTGTGGTTGGGGAGGCCCCCGCCGTCAGTGGAGTCCTTCGCCTCCACCATGACGAAGATACCCTCAGTTGAGTATGCCTTTGCCCGCGTCTTCTTCTCTTGGTGAATCTAGTTGGCTCGACATTGCTCAAGGGAAATTCCCTCAGCTATATTTGGCCATTTCTCCTCCCAAGCATGATGATGCTACTGATGCTGAGTAGAAGGACTTTGTTTGAGATGGGCGGGAGCCTTTTTTTTGACGAGGCTTGCCCCTCTGGTTTGGGTTGGGGGGGACCAGCCAGATAGTCTGCCTCCTCCTCCACCACTTGGCGCCATGTTTGTTGTTGTTGCTTGATATTTCTGTTCTCTCTCTCTTTTTTATTAAACTTCACACTATGTGGTTTTTAATGCTAACACTTTGAGGTGACTGCCTCTCTTGAGATCTTTTTGACTTGATTTGATGGACATCTTGCATTTTGGGTGTGACTTTTTCCACCCAAGTTTTTGTGACATTAACATTATACATCCTTGTTATTAATATAAAAATATACTTTTCAATAAATTTAAAAGAAAAAAAAAACAAAAAAAACTTTTTCTAAAATGAATGCTTCAAGAACATACTCAACTTAAATTAACACTTAAAAATGCTAAATATAAATTTTTACATACACTCATTGAAATATACAATTTTTTTTTTAAGACATCTAAATTCAGATTTTCAAAAAACATAATGAATCCTTCAAAAATATCCATAACTTAAACTAAAAATCAAGTTATGGAGAATCCATATAAACATGCACATGCACCAAAATTTCTTTCTATTGAAACTAACCAATAACACAAACTTTATTATTTTCTTATACATGTTAACTCAAATATTCTAAAGAAATAATAAGTAGACACAATAACTCTATTTAAAAAATAGAAAATGAATCATTTTACACTACTAATAATAAAATAAGAAATTGTTTACACATTCCCATTCTACAAGATTGATAAAATCAATTGATTAATTTAATAACTATTCACGCAAATAATTTAATAACTATTCATGCCTAATTAGTGTTCTTTTTTACAAACAGAAGCGTGGAATTTAATAATCCAGGAGAATTTGCCACTGTACTGTGTAGTATTAAAAACTACCATAAAAACATAATGTTCCATTAAAAACTTAATGTTAGCAACCAACCACCGTTATCTTATTGAGAGTTGAGAGATAAAAAAACATTAGTCAAATCTATTGAAAGAGCATCATGTCATTAAACTGTTAGAATTGACTCCATGGAGGCCCTGTAAATGCAGCAATGAGCTTACCAAGTAGACAAAATTTTAAAGAGTGGAGAAACTGAACTCAGTTTTTAGGGCCAATTATATACTTAGTACATGTGGCTGCTTATATATACTTATCCTGTATCCAATTTCTTTACTTTATATACTCACGTTTGACAACAAATTATCGTAATAATGCAACTGCATTAAAACATCCATCGTGCAGGATTTTATAATAAGTCTAGCATTAGATTCTTCCTTAAATTTATTTGGAAGAAAATTTGGGTTCCTCTATTAATTTCTTTTATCAAATTATCTATAAGATGGCTAGACCTTAATAACATCTCACAATGATAATTCGTAATTATATACAAACACGTGAAATATGAAGAAAGATTTGACAAAATAAAAAATTAGCGAAGAGAACAATGAAATCTGATGAAAAATACTGCACTTGATTCATATGTACTCACCATCTCCTTTATGGGGTTTTGACCATGCTTCTTCAGTTGCAATTTGAAGGTTTTTCTCTAGAATTTCCACTATGAATCAAACTTAGCTTTCAGTTTTCAGTTCTTACGTCAGATTTAGTTTTGGCCTTGTTAAGTCCTTCCCCAGATGGGTATCCATTTCTTCCTCTTTACTGATGTAAATTAGGAATTGAATACTTCATCGCAGGGACAGTTATTTTGTGCATGGTGAGCACATCCTACAAAGAGATAAACCTTTCCCTCTAATACAGTAGAAACAACATTCACCCGGACAGTTAATGTGGGAAGGATGTAGTAGCAATTTATCAAAACATTAACGCTTGTCATGTGGAAAAAGACAGTAGTGCATGTGTCAGAAAATTAATGGAAAAGAGATGTTCTATATAGAGTTATGTTGGCCTAACAGCCTAAATATAGATGCATAGACAAGAGGATGTTGTATCAAATTTAAATTTTTAAGTTTTAGAGAGAGATTTGGTGAACAAGTTAGAGAAAGGATGTACATAGGACATATTCTGTACTCTAGCATAACATTTTTCCAAATCATGGCCAAACAGGAATGGAGGACAATATAACCCTTATAATTTGAACATCACCCCATGTGATATCAACTTCCATTTGTTCTTGGAAAACTATTGATTCCAAAATACTATCTTTTAAGTGTTTATAACATTCTCCCCAATTCGCATCTTAAATATCACTTTTCGTATATATATATATATATATATACTTTTCCTAAATATTATTTTTTGTAGGTCGGGGGCTTAGATTAATTGGTTAGAGTCGCTCAATTGTGGTTAGTTAGTCAAGAGGTCAGATTCCCCATCCTTGTGGTACCGGAGGGTGTGTTGGAACTTGACCAACACCGCTGATCACGTTAAAAAGTTTAACGACGCACCTAGAGTTTATAGGGGTTCACATCGATTCCTCCAGGGTTTATAACTTGATAGAAAATAATCACTATCATGTGATAGAAAATACTTCAAATGTAATTATTTTACCATTTCAAACATAGATCTATTTATACCTCCGCTGGGATATGAAATGTTTAAACATAAGTCTGGTTGTTATGTAAAAAGAAATTGAATCCTTTTCATCATAACTTCACATTGAGAATGAATTCCAAAAGAATAATAAATATGGCTTGATTCTAAAATAAAATTATGATGTAATAATTATTGTGTATTTTACTAACTATTCAAATGTGTTCCATGAATCATATTTTTCATATTAATATGCAACCAGGCCATCAAATAGTAAATCATGTTGAAGCAAGCTTATTATAGATTCTAGATTATTCAAAACTATTCATTACTGAATAGAGATATTTGAACCCAAAAACCTCCCCAAGCTCTTGTTCTAGTGAGACATTTTTTTAATGAATAAGATCTTATTTTATATTAATAAGTAAAATGATACAAGATTATTCACAAAAAGAATTGGGTGGTATGGAAGCATGCCCCAAAGCTACGAATCTAAACTAGGGAAACAAAAAGCCTAGGAATACATTCGATTACAAAGTATCACTAAACAAAGAAATAAAAAATTAAGCCGTTGCTGTAAATTACTGACCAGCAGGGGGCAGATCTTGATCATGTCAGCCAGAGCCTGGTAGGTCCATACCACTATTTGACACGTCCCATCCAAAGCTAGGTTAGCCTCCTTCTTCAGTGTCTTTAACAACGACTCGAATGAACGATTAGTGAGACATTTTGATGTCCAAATAAATGACAAAAAAATGAATCAAAGAAGGTATAGGGATTAGTAACAAGCTATGCTTCATCCTTGTTTTCATCATTTTTCCCCCTTCCTCATTTAGATTCTATAGATGTGAGTAGTGACATCTCATTATCTAGAACTATAACCATTATTTAGTGCAGTGAGTAAATTAAAAATGAAATTGATTTCACTTTTTTTGCACACTTTATGTCTACAACATTGTATCTTTAGATAATGAATACAAACTTAATTCAAAAATATAATAATAAATTATGAAGTACCTTTTTTTAGTGATGATAGAAATGAAAGAAATGCATTAAAGGATCTAGTTAAAATAACATAATAGACAATAAAGAGAACCATTGTCAACATCCTAAGAATGATACTATGAATAGAGTTAACTTTTATATAATTGTGAATCTTATTGCATTCATACCTGTGTTGGGTTTTCCTCTTTAAAGAGAGAGCATATACTCAATATGGTGCAGCCTTAGCTCAGCCCATTCATCATGGTGACCAACATCACGATCTCCTCTTGGCTCTCAAACTCATTAGCAAGTAAACTTTGACTCCTTCAATGATGCATACACCTATCTCTGTCCCTATGACTGCATTTAAGACTGATTTCCAGTCAAGAAATCAGTGACAAATATTTCAATGGAGTACAAACTAATTTATCTTAGCTTGTTCCTTGAATGAGCCCTTTCTCCCTCTAATAGCATATTCAAGACTTCATTATCCTTCTTGAACCTTCATGCATACTTAATCCTTCTTATCATTATCTACCCTATTTAGATCTCATGTTCATTTGTGCACTCTGTTCATAACAACATACTCATCCTTCTATTCTCTTCTCAGCTTACTCTATACTCCTAAACAATTAGCTCCTTCTACAAGACTACATCTTGTATCTTTCAACTCTACTAGGTGGTCTAACCCTCTCATCCACCTGTGTAACTGTTCATACCTTATTTGATGACAATCAAATAGATTTATAGGGCCTTGAATATACCATCATTCCCCATTGACATGAATAAATTGAAAAATCATCAACCAATGTTGGCAATACTGCCCCGTCCTTCATTAAGTCCAAATTTGGGCTTTACAAGCTTTTATCATGCTAGACATTGGGGTGTATAGATCACTAGTTATGATCTATGGCAAGTTGTATTTACTGCATCAATTCTCTATGAACATTCAGACCTCCTTTATTTTCTTGCAAGACCGTTTCATACTACAAATCCTTTCAATCTCGAAGTCATTAACACAAATATCATTGATACCCTCTAAACATGCTTTACCCTACAATTGAAGTATAATGTAAATGGATTCTCAAGAACATTCATACCTAGTCAGATGTGTTAGAGGCACCATATTACATACCTAGGTTCTTAAATGAGTTCTTTAGCATTGGTCTTTCTTCTTAATCTCCTAGTGCTCTGTCTCAAGCTCCTCATAGTCCATATATGCTACTTCAAGACTTAAAATGCTATTAGAATGCTTCCATGACATGGTTACTTGTTCTATAGGACCTTCTCATCATGGTTAAGATGATATAAAGCTTCCATCCACTGGGTTTATGGCTAATTTGTCCAACTCACCTGTCTCAACAACCCTTAGAGTGGTCTAATACTGTCCTGATAGTTTTACAATAAGGTTTTATCTAGAATGAAATCATTTTCTTAATATACATCTCCCTAAAATCATTCAAACACATCCATTAGACCTAAATATACCTTCATACTCAAATTGGAGTCATGATCCTCAACAATAATGCCAAACCCTGTTTTCTTATCTCAAAATATGTACACTGTTATGGCTCCATTAGAGCTCGAAATAACTGTTAACGATATATTCGATTGTACACAACCAATCACCATGAGATTTGGAGGATCTCTAGAACATATCAGGACAAAGATCATTTGAAAATATAAGCTAATTCTATCGGTGCAAACAAAAGTTATTGAAGGCCTTAGCATGAGCCCGAGAAGGAGAAAATGACTTAAAAAATCCAATCATGCATTTTCAAGATTTACAAAAATTATGAGTATGTTCCTTAACACCTGTAGAAGATATACATATTAATAGTCAAGAGTAATTCATCAATTAAATTCCATTAAAGGTTTCTAGATCACTGTCCTGTTAGAGGTTTTCATATACAATCCATCAACAACATGCAATACAAGCTTAAATCTTACTCCAATTACACATTTCCACTATCATCATATCACATGCATGCTGTGAGGAAGAATTTTGAAGTCTATTAGCTCAGGGAATTCAATTCTCTCTATTACATATTCTAGACATACTCCATACATAAGCTCCATACAAGATTAACACCTCTTTCTTAGAATTCACTATTCATACACCCAATTTTTTCATGTTTCCTAACCTCTCTAGCTAGAAAACTTGACCTCTATAGCCTTTTTCATGGCTTGAATTAATTGTCTCCATCCTTATCTAGGCCTAAAGTCCTACTCAAGAGAGATATTCTCCATTTTACAAGCAAAATTCAAGGGACTAGTTGGTCAACCATGAACTTTGACAACTAATGTTTCTAATACAACATATTTTTGACTCTTTCAATCCTCCTACTACGAGATAATGAGGATAAGACAACTCCTACACACCTAGACACCCAACAATAACCTTATTTTGGACTAGTACTTACTTTTACACTTGCATACATGAAATTTACATCACAAATTCAAATGTTCAAACCTTATGACAACTCCTAATACATTTCCAATGCCTTTCATAGGCTTATTCAAACTACATTGTGATCTCCAAACTATCAGGATGATGCTCCTGCATCAGGTTATCCATCTTCCAAGCTTTCATGAGCTCCTACTCATGAGTCTTCATCTTTTTCTTTTTCCTGGGTCCCATGTCATCCTTGGTCATATTAGTCTATCTGTCTTACTTGTGTATTCTCCATATCTCATCTTCTTGATACTTTGTATCTTCTTGTATTTGCCTCCTCTTATTTGCTTCTCATTCACTAGGCTCCATATTGTTGCTTCTTCTTCATATAGGTCTTCAGGATCAGATTTTTCTCCTTGTTTTCGAGAGATCTCTCATGAAATCTTGAGCTTCATCCACCTTATCAGATGCTATACCTATGCATGCAAATCTTGAACTAAAAGCAACCTTAGACACAAAATTTTGAAGCCATGAATGTTCTTACTTGACTACATGTTGTTCTTCTCCTTCTTCTTTTATTTTTTCATTGACCAATTCCAATTTGATCTTCACATATCTATGTTTTGATCCTTGCTTTGACTTCATTCTATAGGATTATCAATGAGCCTTTCATTCCAATTTTCCACTTACAATTGTCTGCATTTTCTTATCCTCTTTCACAATTCTTCCTTCTTGAGACTCATTTTCCTTCTTCCATTCACCAATTTCCTCCATCCCAATTGGTTTAGGATAGTTATTGTCTTATCCACAATGAAGGGCATGCTCTAATGCAATCACCATACCTTGTAATTGCTCCATGTTCTTATAAACAAACTCATTTTCCTCTTGTTCAAAATTCATTATCTCTTCGAGCAAGGTTTGCATCATTCATACTATCATCAAAATAAACAAAACCTATGATTTCAATTTTTCATATTTTACCTCTTCATCCTCATCCAACTTGTGACTTGTTATTTATCTTCCTTCCATGATTCCACATTTTCTTAACCCATGGGCTGACTTTCATACAAGGTCTTCTGTCACCTTTAGCTCTTCCTGCAACAAGAATTCATCTATATCATTCATGATATTCATCAAACCTTTGGACTTGCATTTAAACACTACTGTAATTCTTCCAAAAAGTTCCACATTTTCCTTCATTATCTCATCTTTGAACCTTCATGAGAGCATTCATATACTTCCACATTAGCCCATTCCATACTTTTCTTTGCAAAATTCAGTCATGCATTCATCACTATCACTAACCATACTTGATAATATCATCAGCTAATGATATCAAATTCAATTTGTTTACCTTTTTCCTTGCTCATGGTTTCTTGATTCTCATTTACCTTTACCTCTCTTGGAATGACCTCAACCTTCTTCTTCCAGAAGCTCCTTGGAATAATGATTGGTTCCTTAGGTTTCTTACCTTCAGATGTAAATTTTTGGACTTCACATGCTTGCTTAGCTACTGTCTTCTTGAGCCACTTAGGCATTATGTATCCATATTCTCTTGTAAGGTCGTATATGATCCTCCTTTTCTCTTTCTTCTTATTTACTTTCTGCATATCTTCATGTTTGAATGCCTTCAAATGCATTCTTTGTTGTTCTTCTATCCTGGGACTCTTTTCTTGATCTCTCATCCATCCTGGATTCCTTGGCAAGTCTGCCCTTTATACTTGCAAAATAATACTTAAACATAGTATTAATATCCAAAAATGTCATTTGAATGGAATTTCCATCATTCTTATTCACTTCTCTTTGTGGTTCTTCTTTATCTCCACTAGACCACTCATATCTCCATCCATGAATTCTTCATACTCATACTATGTCTCATCTCTGTAATAGTCTTCACATGCTTCACTCATGAAGCTTAGTTCTTCTTGTGCATCCATCATCACTTTATCCTGTTTACAATCATATTCTTCATATCCTCCATCAGCTAAGACTTCTCCTATAGGGTATTGTTATCTCAGTCCTTCTCAAGGAGTTCAATTTTCCTCCTTATATTAGCAATCTCCCTTGCTCTCTTCATTTCTTTTATCTTCTTTTCTTCTGCCACTCTCATCCTCTTCATTGCTTGCAATAAAACAATTATTTGTCTCCATGGTATAGCTTCCATGGTCTCTCTCTCTCTCATCCAAGTCTCTATCACCTTGGATTGTAGCCTTCTTTCTCTCTCTTATCCAAGATTCTTTTTAGATATATGGCTACCTCTTGCTCTTTCTCAAAACTTCCTTACCTGTGTAAGTTGCAGTGGCACCTATGCCAATATCCTTGGCTCAATCTTATCTTCTGTTAACTGCTAGCTTGTTACGCTTCTTTCTTGGGATTCTTTCTTCTTGCCACACTCTTTTCTCTTCACCTTCCCTTCTTGACTATTTTTCAACCAAATCTCTTCACAATCAAACAAAAATTCACCTATAAAACATCTATAATTACAAATCAGAGACCGACTGCAACCAAAATTAGCCTTAATCTCATTCATCATGGTGACCAACATCATGTTCTCCTCTAGATCTCAAAGTCCTTAACAAGTAAACTTTGACTCCTTCAATGATTCATACATCTATCTTTTCCCCTATGATTACATTTAAGACTGATTTCCAGTCAAGAAAGTAGTGGCAACTATTTCAATGGATTAAAAACTACTTTAGCTTAGTTTGTTCCTTGAATGAGCCCTTTGTCCTTCTTATAGCATATTTAAGACTTCACTATCCTTCTTGAACATTCATGCATACTTCGTGCTCCTTATCATTCTCTACCATGTTTAGGTCTCATGTTCATGCCTGCACTCTGTTCATAATAGCATACTAATCCTTCTATTCTCTTCTCAACTTACTCTATACTCCTACACAATTAGCTCCTTCTACAAGACTACATCTTGTATCTTTCAACTCTACTAGGTGGTCTAACCCTCTCATCCACACTGTGTAACTGTTCATACCTTATCTGATGACAATCAAATAGATTTATAGGGCCTTGAATATACCATCATTCCCCATTGACATGAATAAATTGAAAAATCATCAACCAATGTTGGCAATACTTCCCTGTCCTTCATTAAGTCCAAATTTGGGCTTTACAAGCTTTTATCATGCTAGACATTGGGGTGTATAGATCACTAGTTATGATCTATGGCAAGTTGTATTTACTGCATCAATTCTCTATGAACATTCAGACCTCCTTATTTTCTTGCAAGACCATTTCATACTAAAAATCCTTTCAATCTTGAAAGTCATTAACACAAATGTCATTGAGACCCTCTAACCATGCTTTACCCTACAATTGAAGTATACATGCAAATGGATTCTCAAGAACATTCATACCTAGTCAGATGTGTTAGAGGTACCATATTACATACCTAGATTCTTCAATGAGTTCTTTAGCATTGGTATTTCTTCTTAATCTCCTAGTGCTCTTGTCTTAAGCTCCTTATAGTCCATATATGCTACTTCAAGACTTCAAATGCTATTAGAAGTGCTTCCATGACATGGTTACTCAATTCTATAGGACCTTCTCATCATGTTTAAGATGATATCAAGCTTCCATCCACTGGGTTTATGGCTAATTTTTCCAACTCACCTTATCTCAATTGTACCCTTAGAGTGGTCTAATACTGTCAAATGATAGGTTTGCAATAAGGTTTTATCTAGAATGAAAGACATTTTCTTAATATACATCTCCCTAAAATAATTCAAACACATCCATTGCGACCTATCATATACCTTCATACCAAAATTGGAGTCATGATCCTCAACAATAATGCCAAACCTTTTCTTCTTATCTCAAAATATGTACATTGTTATGGCTCCATTAGAGCTTTCGAAATAACTCGTTAATTGATATCCTTCGATGTACACAACCAACGACCATGAGATTTCTTGGAGGATCTCTAGAACATTTATCAGGATAGAGATCATTTGAAAATATAAGCTAATTCTATCAGTGCAAACAAAATAGTCTTGAAGGCCTGTATACACGAGCCCGAGAAGGAGAAAATGACTATAAAAATCCAATCATGCATTTTCAATATTTACAAAAATTATGAGTATGTTCCTTAACATTCTGTAGAAGCTATACATATTAACAGTCAGGAGTAATTCATCAATTAAAATCCATTGAGGGTTTCTAGATCATTGTCTTGTCAGATGTTTTCATAGTCAGTTCATTAACAACATGCAAAACAAGCTTATATCTTACTCCAATTACACATTTCCACTATCATCACATCACATGCATGCTGTGAGGAAGAATTTTGAAGTCTATTAACTCAGGGGATTCAATTCTCTCTATTACATATTCTAGACATACTCCATACATAAGCTCCATACAAGATTAACACCTCTTCCTTAGAATTCACTATTCATACACCCAATTTTTTCATGTTTCCTAACCTCTCTAGCTAGAAAAATCGACCTCTATAGCCTTTTTCATGGCTTGAATTAATTATCTCCATCCTTATCTAGGCCTGAAGTCCCACTCAAGAGAGATATTCTCCATTTTACAAGCACAATTCAAGGGACTAGTTGGTCAACCATGACCTTTGACAACTAATGCTGCTAATACAACATATTTTTGACTCTTTCAATCCTCCTACTATGAGATAATGAGGATAAGACAACTCCTACACACCTAGACACCCAATAATAACCTTATTTTGGACTAGTACTTACTTTTACACTTGCATACATGAAATTTACATCACAAATTCAAATGTTCAAACCTTATGACAACTCCTAATACATTTCCAATGCCTTTCATAGGCTTATTAAAACTTCATTGTGCTCTCCAAACTATCAGGATGATTCTCCTACATCACAATAAGATATAATCACTTAAAATCAGAATATTAGTGTCTCCACTTATTATTTTTCACGTAAATATTAATGATTAAATAAGTTAATGTGCTTCACCTAACTCCTATGTACTTATGTAATGAATAATTCATAACATTCATTCCCTTACCTCGAACATAGGAGAAAAACTACTCTAAATATGAAACAAATGTTTTACCTCTATCGTCATCTTTTTGGTTTTTATGCACTCAATTAGTTTACTATCGGGGATCAAATATTTTGTTCCATCTTCCACTACGGTAAATGAAATCTACATCAATTTCTACCAAAAATTCACCATTTACAAACGAATCCCCATTATTAAAATTATTCCTAATTTTATGAAAATTTCTATTTACAAAAATGTTCCTCTATAATAAAATATATATACCTTTTTAGAAAATTTGACCCATTAAAAATTCATCCCCCTTTAATATTCACAACTTACAATATCTATATAGAAAAACACATAGGAAAATTTCCTTTAGAAAACCTTCAATCACATTAATTAGGCTTAGGGGCTCGACCCCTAGACCTATCCTAACATTGAGCACCTTAACAAAAAGTTATATACTTGGTTGTTCCGTAGCCCAATAGATACATATTTGGGTGAATCTCTTTTTGTATTTTTGATTATTCAAAATGATTAGAAAACACCGTAGACTTGAAAGGTTGGTGAGGGATTCAAAGAGATACTTTTAATTTAAGGTTTAGGTTTGCACCCTAAAAAATTACATAAGAATGTGATATAAGGAAATAAGATATAAGGGTTTTTTGTTGGGGTTGTAATATTAAGTGAGAAATTGACTTGATAGAATCCTACGAACAAACCTGCCAAAGACTTAACGGTCATGACATATAACTTATATTTAAAATATAAGTGTGTGGAACACACTCATATTTGGTCAACACATGTTGAATCCAAATAATATTAAAAGTGACCCAATCAGGGTGACCCACCTTGATATAAATCAAGGTGATCTCATTGGAAATTGGTTACATGGTGTTACAAGAATGTAACATATAGTTGCGAGAAATATATGCACGAGATAATATAATATACATTATGTGAATGATCTATACTCATGAGAGGATGTATAAGACAATTTATAATTCCTCCTTGAAGGTGTAACTACATTAGATTCAAGTAAATAATGCGATTGTTGGGTGAAATGTATTTCTCAATTAAGATAAGTGATATTTTCAGTTGGTTTTTTACCTTATGGTTTTCCCACTTAAATATGGTGTCTTGTGTTCATTTACTTTCATGTTTATGTATGCAATCTAATATCCAATTAATCATGCGATGTAATCTATCATAATTTATTGTTCAAACATAAACTATGAATCTTGGCTTATTTATTTTGGTGGATATATAAATCTATGTTATTATTTATCCGTGCATTTCTTGACATTTTTTTATAGATGATTATTACTAATTAAGCACATTCATAAAAACACATTAATATGGTTGTAACTTTTGTTATATAATGATAAGATGACTCTTTAAAAGCCACAAGGGGATATGAACTTAGTTATGAAGGTTGCCACACATAGTATTTATGTGTGTAGACTAGATAAATGATTTTTTTGGATTTTAAAATAATTTTTGCCTTAAATTATAAATAGAAACTACCTTTTTCCAAGACCGTACAACTCTCCCTGGACTGTGGTACGTCTTTACCCCTTTATGTACAATTTTGGACCTACTAATATTAGGGTTTTGTAACTTTTCCTTCCCTTCACTTTCCTAAATAAATTTCATTTGTATGTCTCTCTGACTTACAAAACCTCAAAACAACCTATAATGACTTGTAACAAGTAAAGGTCCTAGATACTTGCAATACCCTTCATTAAAGCATTAGATAATACAATCATAAATCAATGTGTTAGTGAGGTTGGAATATAGTGGGAGATAAACCCTTACTGAACCAATTTGAGTGTTGCACTATATCCCTTTAAGTGGTATCAAGCCTCATGAAGTTTTCTTATTTTAGGTGCAAGTAGTTTATGCAATCAAATCCAACCCCATATATCCACCATCATGTCTCTTGACATAAAGGTAGAAGGTTGATTATAAAGTAGAAAATTTATCCAACATGATAGTAGTGTGGTGTGGTGTGCTTCATCTAGTAGAATAAACTTTTTTTCCTTTAAATAACTTAAAAAAATCTTGGAGTCACATATTATTACTTATACATGGCTTTAGGACCTTTCCATGCTTATAAATGGAGGAAATTTTATTATTTAACCATTTTGAGTGTTTTAGACCTGATTTAATGGTTCTCTAAATGATCTGAAACCACACTAATGATATTTTTGATATATTTGAGTGCTTTATTATTTATATTCACAATAGGATCTTATTAGAGTATTAGGTGAGTTTTGAAGTGTAATTAACTTGATTATATATAGTTACATATGTTAGATATTCACATTATGGACGACCTAAGAAGATGAATCTACTCACATAGTTATTTTCAAATTGTAAAAAGATTAATTATATAGAGGGGTGTACAACCATAAAATCCATCCACAAATGTATTCCACTATGGACTTTAACTATACAATTTTTTCCCTAGAATACATTGAAGAAAAAGCTAATGCTTGGGAATGATCTAGGGGTTGTATTACTACTTTAATTGATTAATATTTTTTGATTGAATGACATAGCAGAGTTTAGAGTTGATAAACTCAAGAAAGGGAGAGAGAGATAATAATGTAGTGATTGTACTTAGAATGTGATTATTTTTTTTAGCATAGGAACAAATCCAAACTTATCATTTCCAAAGCATAAGTTAGAAAATTTTAGTGTCTACATTTGCACCCCTTTTAAGTGTGCAATTGAAACTGGCATACATGAATTCCAACATCATACCTAGGTATGCACACATGCTTTGTATTCACTTAATAGTTGTTGTCTTTGTGTTGGTGTTGGAACACTTAATAATGAAACCTATTTTTAGCGTGTAGTCAATGTCCCCAACATAAATTGAATTATAACTCAAATGTATAAAATCGTGATTGTATGCATTCTTAAATGTAAACTTGTGAATATTACATTAAAGGAGATGAAAAAAATAGAAGGAATATTTTTGTTCTTATTGCGGAGGGAGGATATTTTGTTCTTGTTTTACTTTAGATATTTAGATTTTTCAATGAACTTAGAAAATATTTGGGGTAATTAGTCCCCACTTTGTTCCAAAGTAGAAACTGATGTAGGAGAGATATGTACCGAAGCACCCCAATAAAAGGGAGTAGTAAGGTATACAAATACTTAGTAACCCTAATTTCTTCCTAGAAAATGTGAAATATGAAAGGAAGGATAGTCTAGAAAGAACTTAGATTCTATAATACCTTTCAAAACCCCATACATCAAAATGTTATAAATATATAGGCCCAAATTTTGTACTATTTTATGTAACTACTAAATATGATCTTTTAACTATTTATTAATGTAAATGATACTAAACCCCATTCCCCCAAACCCTTTATATATTTAAGTTATGTAATGTAGAAGGGATAAAGTAATCATGTCCCCTATATCCTTCTTTGAATTGTGTCAATTTGTATCATAAGATTGTAAATTCCTATAAGAATATGAAATTGTTGGAATGTTTTGAGCATTTTCTATCATGTTGGGAACATAATTCAGTAGAGTTTATACCCTAGTATGTTTTTAACCTGGAGTGTAATTTTTTTTACTAATGTAAATTCTACCATTTTTTTACTTATAATAGTTATTGAGTATCTTTACCATATGATTTTTTTATATCTTTGTTGTGTATTTTTTCTATAGTTATTATACATGTAGAATATATCTCAATGAATGCCCCTTCTTTTGAGGAACACATGAGAAAGAATTTTTATGTGGGAATTAAAATTAAATTATGTGTATTCACGTTATATTAGTACGATAATCTATGTTGATCACATAGAAGGTTGTAATGGAAACTTTCGTTAGGATCATGTTTGTGCAAAAGGTGTTGTGTGTGGGGGATAAATGGCACATAATGTAACATAAAACATGTGAAAATTAAGAGTAGTATTCTAATCATGTGTTAGGTAGAAAAAGATGTACAAAGGAAAATAAATAGTCAATCCAATCAATATAAGTAACAATACATGTAAAAGAGTCCTATCAAGGCATAAATTTGCAAATCTGGGACATTCATGGTGTTGTAAGACATGTATAGTTAAGGAACACTTAACTTATAAAAAAATTAAGTGCAGATAAACATGAGATGCATAGATCCAAAAATATGGGACACCCACAGTATCACTAGACAATTAAGGTATCTAGGTTGCATACAATAAGTAATAAAGTAGCCAAATAATAAAGTAAAAAATTAATATAACTAGCAAGTATAAAATATAATAGTAAAACAACACATAGATAAAGATAAAATAACATTGCATAAGACATGTGTATTAGTTATGTTATTCCAAAAGGTAGCATATACACAATAAATGTAATCAATCATAATAAAGAAATTAAAAATCAATAATTTTTAAACAAAATCACCTATATAATTTAGGGGGTTCCCCCAAATGATCGGTGTCACTAGTAAGGGACCAAGTTGACACCTATCATCATGTATCAACATTTTTATGTCCTACATAAATTTCCTTATACAACATTTTAATACATGTTTGTTAAGTGAAAAATATTCATAGACATGTTTTGACAGGGATTTGTTATATTTTGGACATTACATTAGGAGATTTGATCTTATTAGACATGTATGGAGATTTAGGCGTATAGTGCCAATTTAGCTTGATTACTATGTTGTCGCATTATCTTATGATGTCATGGATACTAATTGATATGATGTTGTTTTGGAATGAAATTATATTGATGGATACTCAGTTTGTTGCATGTTGGGATTCTATGGATACATGTCACTTTATCATTATGACTAACTTATGGTGAATTGTGTATAATTGTGCACGTTGTCGCATTTCGATTCCAGAAAGATGATATGTTAGTTTAGAATTCATTGATATCTTATTTAGTAGTTGATTCATATTTTATCAGATAGGTGCGTTTAATGTGTGCAATGAGTGTGCAGGTGACAGGTCACAGGAGAACGTGGGATTCAGGCCAGCTACGCAACTTTGCACAAGCAACCCACGGGGCTAAGTCCTAGCCGTGTTTATTGCATGAGGCCTTAGCGTTAGAATTATTGTTTTGGGCACCATGGGTGACCCTCATTTGTAATGTAATATGTCTTGTATTATTAATCTTGCTTAGGGTGTTTAGTTTGTGTTGTAAACTTGTTTAGGGGAATTAATGGCCCCACTTACATTAAGTTTTGAATTTGTTTAATGATGTACTTAATCAAAAAGGGATTAGGGTCACATGTGAACCCTTGGGTGGGCCCCACACCCTCTACCCTTGTGCCAAATTTTCCAAACCCGAAATTGGGTTATTTTAGGCATTTTTAGGGACCCCTTTTTAGTTTGGGAGTTCCCTTAGCATGAAAATGAGCCCTTGGACCCTACCTAATAGGTAGGGGGCTTATTTCCAAGGCTAGAGGGAGTTTTCCCTCCCTTTTTGCCTCCCCTTTGGTCACATCCATGTAAGGGGTATGGATAAGTGTGCTTTGTTAAAAGTTGCACAAGATTGTTTTGTTATGATTTTGAGTAATTTGGGAGAAGAGGGCTAAAAGTCATTTTATCCTTTCTCTCATTTATCTCTGACATCTTTGAACTTGAAGGAAGAGAGGGGTGACACATGTCACCCCCTCATTTGTGAGGATATTTGCTTTCTCCTCTTCAAATTCTCCCTCATGGGAAAAGAAGAGAACTTTTTTTTGGAGCTTTTGCTTGGAGTCTTGTGGATTTGGAGCTAGAGTTTGCTTGGGTCAAGAAGTGGAAGAGATTGATTTTGGAGAGCTTTTCTTTGAGGTAGGCTTCTTGAGCTTCATTGTATTTGTTATAACATGCTAGATATTAGTTGTTTACTTGGAAATGTTTGTTGTTGTATGAAGATTTTGTTTGTTGTTTATTTAATTTTTCTCCCTCCATCATATGACATGATGGAGTTTTGGAGTTTGTGGGGGAAGAGAGGGGAATTTTCCCTCTCAATCCTTATAGGCTTGATGGGAAAGCCTTGTAGGATTTAGTTACTCCCCTCAAATGGTTTGAGGTGGGGAAGGTGGGTCATTTGGCTTGAACCTCCTTCCCCATTCTTGGTAAGGAAACCCCTTTGGGGTTTGAAAATCCTTCCAAGAAGGATTGGTGAAAGGGTGGAGAAATAAGGAGGGCTTGAATGAAATTGGAGAAATAAGGAGGGTATGGAGATCTTGTTTTTGTGCATCTAATGATGGTTACAACTTTTGGAGAACTTTCTTCTCTTCCCCATTTTAGAGGTAGAACTTGGTTTCTCCTCCTTTTCACTTTTACAAATTTGGAGTCTTGTTTTAATATTTGCCTTGTTTTTGTGTGGATGTAATGTTGTTTGTTCACCCTCTCTCTTGTGCATAGTTGTGGATAGTTGTCCTCTTTCCCATGGGCTTGGGGGAGGCTAGCATGCATCCCAACCTTGGGAAGGCATGTAATGATGCCTATGGTTGGGTGGTAAAACAAGCTTCTTCTCCTTGTTTGGATTCCTTGAAGGCATTTGAAGTTGGATCTCAAGATGGAAGTTTGGTGATAGTTGGAGTTCTTTGTCATCTTCATTCTCTTTGTGGACATTACCTCTTTGTATCTCATGAAAAGAATGGCTTGTGGAAGTTTCCTTGTCCTTGTAAAATCTCCATTTGGTATTTGGAGTTATCCTTGTAAACTTGAGTATTCCATTGGTTGAGAAATCTACTTTCAATATTTGCATGAAGGACTTTAATTGTTTTCCTTGTGTACTTGGAATGCTTTTAGAACTATGATGCCATTTTGGAAAGCTTAAAATATTTGAAATAAAGGATTGTAAGATAGTGAAAATTTTCTTAATATGAATTGTTGGGACTACTTTTTGAAAGAAGGACAAGTTATTGGAAAGTTCATTTATTCTTGTGGTAGATTTCATCTTTGTAAAATGTTGAAAACTTGTGTAAATGTAAGATTTAATATCATTCTTGAAACACCCTTATTATTACAAGTTTTGAAAAGTTAGAGAATAGAATAAGACTGGTTTTACTTTCCTTTTTGGTCATCTTATTTGAATGGATGTAGAAATAGATTTGATGTGCCTATCTCTCTCACTAAGTGTTAGCTTAGTCAATATCTTCCTTTTTCAAAAATTTTGGTTTCATCATTTGCAATATCAAAATAGATAAATCATTTAATGTGAATAGTTGAAAATTTTAAGTTCCTTTTTGCATCAAAATAATAAAATTAAAATTTGTTATTTTATAGATGAAGAAATATCATTATTTATCATTGTGTAAAAATAAATATATTATATTGTCAAATACAATATTTCTATAATGTTAATTATGTCATTGTCTAGAAAAAAAAAATCATGTATTTAATTTATAAAGTGAAAATATTACATATTGTGGACCTATATATATTTATATATATATATATAATATATTTCAATGTTATAAATTACAATATTAATATATAATATATATATATATATATATATTATATATATATATTATAAATATATATATTTTTCATATATATATATATATATGTTATATTCGTTTTTGTTAAAAAAAAAAAAATTAAAACAAATTTGTTTGGGGGGGGCCGAACCCTCCCCCCGACCATCCACCATTACTGGCCTGTAGCACCACACACCTCCCCTACCCTTTGGCACCACCCCTACCTACCATGACCTGTCCCGCTGCCCCCTTCATCCACCGCTGCCCAAACTCCACCACCACCGTTGTGCCCCCAAACCCGCTGCTACATGTCCCCTGCGCCATGCACCCTCCCCTCCTACTGCCGCCCCTGCCCCATGCCATCTCCACCAGCATTTTTCCTTCCCCTACACCTTTCCCCCTCCACACTCCCCCTCTCTTCACCCCCTCTGCACCCCTACTCCACAAAAACAACACATAATAAAATAAATATGTGGGTACAAAAAAAAGAAAGAAACATAAGAAGAAAGAACACGAAATTTTGAATGAATTCCTAATACAAATACAATACGGGTTTAACAAAGGAAAAAAATGAATCATAGATCCATAACTCTTTCCAAACAACCTGCAAATAAGAAAAAAAAAAAAATGAGAGAAAATAGAAACAAGAATGAAAAGAAGGGAAAAGAAAACATAAAGAAAGTTAGGGCAACTTTAGGGTAAATTTCAAAATCAAGGGTCAAGATTTGATTTGATCCAAGGGCTCACAATACAATCCCTACTCACTTTTAAGTCATGATCTTTTTGTGGGAAGGAAAATAAATTAAAGGGGGGTGTGTGGGAAATTAAATAAAAAGGGGAGACTAATTAAATTAAAAAGGGTAAGTGTAGACTTGTAAACCCCCTTTAGTGATTTCTAGTTTATACTTAGTAGAAATAAATGATAATTAAATTGTGTTGGGCTAGGTTTATTAATTTTGGGGAAATTAATAATTAATATGAATTAAATTATATAATGGGCGTTAAATCAGAGCATTAGTATTATTAGTTCACTTTAAAAAAAAATTATCCCAAAATTTTGGTCCATTTTTTTTTTCCGTTGTCCCGAGGCAGGGCACGACATTTGGTATCAGAGTGAGGTTCACACACGTGGACACTCTGGGTAACCAATTAACTAGTTAACAATATTTGTAATAACATTAAAGTAAATAAATAAATAAAATAATTGGTTAAAAAAATTTCGCAACCATTTAATACAATTTAATAACCTTCGCTCACCTCGTGCACAATATGGCACCCATGAGACGACGCTCGGTTAGGGGTTTGGGACGTGGTTTGCCTATGCCCAAACCACCGGCACCTGAGTTAGGGCCTCAGATCTTAGAGGCTCTCCAACAGTTGATTGGCGTTATGCAACAGCATCTCCCACCACCACAGGAGGTGAGAGAGGAGGACATTCAGTTGGGAGATGAGGAGCCGATAGGTGAGGATGCACGCATTCAGAGCCACCAGAGCATGATACCCCAAGGTAGGAGAGGTCACGTAGCCCTTCCATTCATCACAAGAGGGTAGCCTCATACTACTGTAGCTGCTCACATAGTCTTGAGGGACCATTTGGGGATAGGCAACCCCTTTCACCTGTTGGACTACATTGCCAGGATCAAGATACAGGCAGTGTGATTAGAGATCTTCTTCGCTTGTAGCTGCCTACCTACACCGGCTCTACAGATGGCTTTGGGGCTGAGTCATGGCTCCTTAGCTTGGATAGTTACTTTGGCTTGCACTCTTACAAGAGCAATGTCAAGGCAAGGTTTTCCATACACCTCCTTCAAGACACAACATGTGTCTGGTGGAGGAATGAGGAGTGGAAAATCCATCTAACTCGAGAGACAGTGACCTGCGAGATATTCGAGGAGTGATTTAGGGCTCGCTATATGTCAGAGCATTTCGTGCAGAAGAGGATCGATGAGTTTCACGACTTACGATAGGGATCTGGCATAGTAGCACAGTATGAGATTAGGTTCCTGGATCTTCTGCAGTATGTGGATTACCTGCAAGATGAGAAATTGTAGGTTAATAGGTTTATTCGAGGCCTTAATGTAGATATAGTAGGAGCAGTTAGGATGTTATCTCCTCCCACACTTGAGAAGGCCGTTGAGAAGGCCTACTTAGCTGAGGAGAACAGGACCAAGGCACAGGAGCACTGAGATAGAAACAAGAGAAAGTTTCAGGAGAGGATACAAGCCTTTTAGAGTTAGAGGTCATGGGGTACAACACCACCCCCTAGAGGAGGATTCTGGCCTCTGCCAGCAGCCACGAGGGCTCCACCGCACCCACAGCAATAGATGCAGCACCATGGCCACCAACAGTAGAGGGCTAGACAGACTCAGAGCTTTCAGAGAGGTGGCACTAGAGGAGGTTTTGGTGGAGCCAGGGATAGGAGGTAGGGTACTCAGCAGGTACAACCAGCTCACACGTAGCAGTCTGCTAGGGTTGGACTGGCAGGATCAGTGCACCAGAGTACAGGAGGGACCCCATCTCAGAGGGGTACAAGAGGATGTTTTATTTGTGGGTCTCCTGATCACTATGTGCATATGTGCCCGCACAAACCCAATACCATGGATACATAGAGGGCCTCTAGATCAGAGCAGACAGTGGGTGACGTAGGACGCACTCATCATGTATATGCAGTAGTTGACAACCGCCAGGCTGAGCATCAGGCCACAGTCATTGAGATGATAGGTACTATCAGGGGTATTTCTGTCTCAGTACTTTTTGATTCAGGTGCTTCAGATTCTTTTATATCACCTTCTATAGTGGACCAGTGTGGGCTAGTGGTGGCTAGGCAACCAGATAGTTGGTAGGTTGAGTTGGCCTCTGGGGCCAAACTTATCATGGACTCATATGTGGAGAGTTGTACTTGATTTAGGAGCCTTCTCCACTACACTTGACCTCCAGTTATTCCTCTAGGATCCTATCAGGTAGTGTTGGGTATGGATTGGCTCAAGGCTCATCGAGCTAAGGTGGATTACAGAAATAAGGTCATTGAGTGTCAGGATGATCTTGGGAGTGCAGTTGTGATTTCAGGGATGTAGAGGCCTATCTCCTTACACATGATCTCGGCTAATTAACTCAAGCAGAGCATGTGTAAGGGATGTCAGTTGTTTGCTATCACCATCAATGATCGATCAGAGAGTAATCTAGAGCATTCACCCTTGGATGATCATGTAGTTTTGAGGGAGTATGCTGATGTGTTTCCAGGTGAGCTTCCAGGGTTACCACCCCACAGAGAGGTGGATTTCACCATTGATTTAGTACCTAGATCTGCACCAGTTTCTAGGGCACCCTATCAGATGATGACTCCAGAGCTTCATGAGCTCAATATTCAGTTAGAGGAGTTGTTAGATAAGGGTCTCATTCACCCTAGTGTATCTCCTTGGGGAGTGCCATTCATATTTGTGAAGAAGAAGGATGGTTCTCTCAGGTTTTGTGTTGACTTCAGACAGCTCAACAAAGTCACAATAAAGAACCATTATCCACTCCCTAGGATTGATGACTTGTTTGATCAGATGTAGGGAGTGAGAGTATTCTCCAAAATTGATCTCAAGTCAGGGTACCATCAGTTGCGCATTTCAGATGCAGACATTCATAAGACAAAATTTCACACACATTATGGGCATTATGAGTTCATAGTTGTTCCATTTGGTTTGACTAATGCCCCAGATGTCTTCATGAGCCTCATGAATGGAGTATTCAGGACATTTCTGGATCACTTTGTCTTAGTGTTCCTTGATGACATATTGATATATTCTCATTCTGAGGAGGAACACGAGGAGCATTTGAGGTAGGTACTTTAGGTTTTGAGAGAGCAGAAGTTGTATGGGAACTTGGAAAAATGTAGCTTCTTTCAGACAGAGATTCAGTACTTGGGTCATATCATATCAGGAGAGGGTATCTCAGTAGATCCCTCTAAGATACAGGCTATTATGGATTGGCCAACGCACCCACATCAGTTACTGAGGTGAGGAGTTTTATGGGTTTAGCAGGTTATTACCACAGGTTTGTACATGACTTTTCTAGGATTGCTCACCCTATTACTTCTCTTCAGAGAAAAGGGAAGAAGTTTGATTGGTCAGAAAAGTGTGAGCAGGCCTTTCAGTTGCTTAAGGAAAGGTTAACCATGGCACCCATCTTAGCAGTTCTGGACCCTACAGAGGATTTTTTTGTTTGTACTGATGCATCGCTAGAGGGTTTGGGAGCAGTTCTTATGCAGGAGCATCAGGTTATTGCCTTTGAGTCTCGTAAGCTCAAGGACTACAAGCTTAATTACCCTACTCATGACTTGGAGCTTGTAGCAGTTGTTCATGCACTTGTGCGTTGGCGACATTTCCTTTTGGGTAGACCTTTCATTTTGAGGACAGATCATCGTAGCTTGCAACATATCTTCTCACAGCCGAACCTCAACGCTCGTCAACGGCGTTGGATGGAGTTCCTATGTGAGTATGACATGGAGGTATAGTATATCAAAGGAAAGGAAAATGTTGTTGTAGATGCACTTAGTAGACGATGACATGTGCTTGCTTCATTGACACTTCAGTCAGATTTGAGAGGCAGGATTCTTGAGCACCTTCTAGAGGATAGGTTTTATGAGGGAGCTAGACAGATGTTGGAGTCACAGGGTTCATTAGAGGGCAGATATTCAGGGTGTATTTTAGAGACATATGGTTTACTTCGGTTCCATAGGCGCATCTACATACCTAAGTTAGGTGATCTGTGTAGCTTCATCCTTACAGAGGCTCATCGAGCCCCATATGCAGCACACCCAGGAGTGAAGAAAATGCACATCGATCTAAGGGAGTTATATTATTGGCCAGGTCTTTGACGGGACATAGCAGATTTTTTCGCACATTGCCTTGAGTGTCAGAGGGTCAAGGCAGAGCATTCTCATCCCGCAGGACTCTTACATCCTCATGATATTCCCGAGTGGAAATGGGATGTGATCTCCATGGATTTCATAGTCGGACTTCCTATGTCTTCTTATCATCATGATGCCATTATGGTCACCATGGATAAGTTGACCAAGGTTGTGCACTTCTCACCAACCAAGGTCACCTATAATGCATAGGCCATCGCCAAAGTATTTATGGAGGACATTGTTAGGTTGCATGGGATTCCGAAGACCATCATCAATGACAGGGATACCATCTACACTTCAGTTTTCTAGACTTCCTTTCAGGCCGCTCTGGGTACTCAGATTAATTTCAGCTCAGCCTATCATCCAGAGACAAATGGACAGACAGAGAGGGTTAATCAGGTGCTAGAGGACATGTTGAGGATGTATGTGATGGACCAGCAGAAGAAGTGGGAAGATTATTTGCATTTAGTTGAGTTTTCCTACAACAACAACTATCATAGTTCCATTGGTATGGCTCCTTACCAGCTTTGTATGGATGACCTTGCAGGACACCTTTGAGTTGGGACAGACTAGATGACAGGATTATTCTAGGGCCAGCTTATCTACAGGATTTAGAGCAGCAGGTTGTTCTGATTAGACAACATCTTGAGTAGGCTAGAGCACGCCAGAAGGCATATGCAGACACCAAGAGGATTGATCGTCACTTCTCAATGGGTGACAAAGTCTTCTTGAGAGTTCATCCGCATAAGAGCCCAATCCATTATGGAAAGGGTTCTAAGCTATCACCTTGTTTTGTGGGGCCTTTTGATATTTTAGAGGTCATCGGTCTAGTTGCCTACCACCTAGCTTTGCCACCACGCCTTACATGGGCCCATGATGTATTTCATGTTTCTTGTACTACGTAGATATGTACCTGATGTTTCTCATGTTTTGGTTTGGTCAGCCTTACAGGTAGAGGACAAAGGACAATGGAGGCTGGAGCCCTGTACGCATACTAGGAGCACCAGAGGTTGGCCCTTCGGGGTTGAGACTTGGACTAGGTTAGATTTTAGTGGGACCATTACGATGAGACAATAGCTACCTGGGAGGATGTGACACCTTTGAGGGCTAGATATCCCTATCTCTTTCAGTGACTTCCAGGAGGAAGTCTAATTTTAGTAGAGGGGGATGTAGTGCCCACATTTTTATAGCTCAGTTACTTGTTGTTCCTCTTACTCTTAGACATGTTTTGGCAGGGATTTGATATATTTTGGATATTACATTAGGAGATTTGATCTTATTAGACATATATGGAGATTTAGGCGTATAGCACCAATTTAGCTTGATTATTATGTTGTCGCATTATCTTATGATGTCATGGATACTAATTGATGTGATGTTGTTTTGGAATGCAATTATATTGATGGATACTCAGTTTGTTACATGTTGGGATTCTATGGATACATGTCACTTTATCATTATGACTAACCTATGGTGAATTTTGTATAATTGTGCACGTTGTCACATTTTTGATTCCAGAAAGATGATATGCTAGTTTAGAATTCATTGATATCTTACTGAGTAGTTGATTCGTATTTCATCAAATAGGTGTGTTTAATGTGTGCAATGAGTGTGCAAGTCACAGGTCACAGGAGAACGTGGGATTTAGGCCAGCTACGCAACTTTACACAAGAAGCCCACGGGGCTAAGTCCTAGCCGTGTTTATTGCATGAGGCCTTAGTATTAGAATTATTGTTTTGGGCACCATGGATGACCCTCATTTGTAATGTAATATGTCTTGTATTATTAATTTTCTTAGGGTGTTTAGTTTGTGTTGTAAACTTGTTTTTGGGGAATTAATGGTCCCGCTTACATTAAGTTTTGAATTGTTTTAATGATGTACTTAATCAAAAGGGTTTAGGGTCACATGTGAATCCTTGTGTGGGCCTCACAACCTCTACCCTTGGTTCAAGTGTGCCAAATCCGAAATTGGGTTATTTTAGGGATTTTTAGGGACCCCTTTTTAGTTTGGGAGTTCTCTTAGTATGAAAATGGGCCCTTGGACCCTACCTAATAGGTAGGGGGGCTTAATTCCAAGGCATAGAGGGAGTTTCCATCCCTTTTTACCTCCCCTTTGGTCACATCCATGTAAGTGGTATGGATAAGTGTGCTTTATTAAAAGTTGCACAAGATTGTTTTGTTATCATTTGGAGTAATTTGGGAGAAGAGGGCTAAAAGTCATTTTATCCTTTCTCTCATTTATCTTTGGCATCTTTGACCTTGAAGGAAGAGAGGGGTGACACATGTCACCCCCTCATTTGTGAGGATTTTTTCTTGCTCCTCTTCAAATTCTCCCTCATGGGAAAAGAAGAGAACTTTTTTTTGGAGCTTTTGCTTGGAGGCTTGTGGATTTGGAGCTAGAGTTTGCTTGGGTCAAGAAGTGGAAGAGATTGAAGTTTGGAGAGTTTTTCTTTGAGGTAGGCTTCTTGAGCTTCTTTGTATGTGTTATAACATGCTAAATATTAGTTGTTTACTTGGAAATGTTTGTTATTGCATGTAGATTTTATTTGTTGTTTATTTGATTTTTCTCCCTCCATCATATGACATGATGGAGTTTTGGAGTTTTGGGGGAAGAGAGGGGAATTTTTCCCTCTCAATCCTCATAGGCTTGATGGGAAAGCCTTGTAGGATTTAGTTACTCCCCTCAAATGGTTTGAGGTGGGGAAGGTGGTTCATTTGGCTTGAACCTCCTTCCCCATTCTTGGTGAGGAAACCCCTTTGGGGTTTGAAAATCCTTCCAAGAAGGATTGGTGAAAGGGTGGAGAAATAAGGAGGGCTTGAATGAAAATGGAGAAATAAGGAGGGTATGGAGATCTTTGTTTTGTGCAACTAATGATGGTTACAACTTTTGGAGAACTTTCTTTTATCTTCCCCATTTTAGAGGTAGAACATGGTTTCTCCTCTTTTTCATCTTTGTAGAATTTAGAGTCTTGTTTTAATCTTTGCATTGTTTTTGTGTGGATGTAATGTTTTTTGTTCACCCTCACTCTTGTGCATAGTTTTGGATAGTAGTCCTCTTTCCCATGGGCTCAGGGGAGGCTAACATGAATCCCAACCTTGGGAAGACATGTAATGATGCCTATGGTTGGGTGGTAAAACAAGCTTCTTCTCCTTATATGGATTTCTTGAAGGCATCTGCAAGTTGGATCTCAAGATGAAAGTTGGTGATGGTTGGAGTTCTCATTTGTCATCTTCACTCTCTATTGTGGACATTACCTCATTGTATCTTAAAAAGAATGGCTTGTGGAAGATTTCATTGTATTGTAAAATCCTCCTTTGGTATTTGGAGTTATATGTAAACTAGCATCCCTTTTGTTGATAAATCTACCCTCAATATTTGCATGTTACTTTGCATTGTTTTTCTTGAATACTTGAAATGATGTAGAACTATGCTATAGAGAGTTTTGGAAAGCTTAAACCTTTGAAATAAAGTATTGAGGATAGTGAAAATTTTTTTAATATGAATTGTTGGGACTACTTTTTTGAAAGAAGGACAAGTTCATTGGAAAGTTCATTTATTCTTGTGGTAGATTTCATCTTTGTATAAATGTTGAGAACTTGTGTAAATGTAAGATTTAATATCATTCTTGAAACACCCTTATTCTTACAAGTTTTGAAAAAGAATAGAGAATAGAATAAGACTGGTTTTACTTTCCTTGTTGGTCATCTTACTTGAATGGATGAAATAGAAGTAGATTTGATGTGCCTATCTCTTAGCACTAAGTGTATAGCTTAGTCAATATCTTCCTTTTCAAATTTTTGGTTTAATCATTTGCAATATCAACACACAGAGATATATGTATACTGCTGTATTTAGATTGAATTGTATATAAATCATACCACTGGAAATATCTCATTGTAATTTTTTTCTCTTAAACTGGAAAAACTCCATGAGAGCAAGCTTCTCTTCTCTCCAAACAACCTGCAAATAATAAAACAAAACAAAATGAGAGAAGAATAGAAAATGAAAGGGGAAACATAGAGAAACTAGGGCAACATTAGGGTAAATTTGAAATCAAGGGCCTAGATTAGATCTAAAGGCCCATGTTTAATCCTACCCATTTTAAGTCATGAGAACTTTTGTGGGAATGAAAATAATTTAAAGGGGAGGTGTGTGTGAAATTAAATAAAAAGGGGAGACTAATTAAATTAAAAAGGGTGCGTAGACTTTGTAAATTTTGTGATTCCAGTTTATACTTTAAGAAGAAGAAAACAATCAATATGTTACTGAAGCCAATGAAATAATAATTTTCGAGCAAGTTAATAATTAAGTCTAAGAGGAAGACATGAAGATTGAAGAAGAGGATGAAGAATAAATAGACTCATGGAGATAGCTCTACTAGGAGCATACCTCATATATGAAGATGAAGTACATAATGATTCCCAGAAAATTCAGTAATGATCTGAGTTTTGATTTCATTGTCCCGAGGTAGGGCATGACACAAGGTATGCATAAATCTTGATTTTGTATTTTTTCCAATATTTGAATTTTTTTTTTTAGATAAGGTAAATAGTCGTTTGGTTTTACAGAAGAAGAAAACAGAGCTATGGCATAGTCTAATCTTTTCCGATACACTCTAGATGTATGAATGATAGGACCATGCACTCCATAGGATACGCAAGGAGGGAAAACTCATGACGAATAGTATGTATAGGTAGGTACCTAAAAAGAGTCCTATGAAGCATAAAACATGTAGAGAGTTATTATATGTACTTAGTTTTGCTTTGAACCTTCAGCAATTTGTTTCAAATGATAGCATATTCCCTCCAAAATGCTAATTTAATTTGTTCAGGACACCGATTTTGGCTTAGTTTGAGAGTTTTAATGTATTCATATGATGAGCTTGAGAAAGCTATGTTAGAGGGCAGAATTGATAGAAATATCAAAAGTGTTACTATCCTAAAATACACAAGATCATATATACTAAGAGGAAACTTAGTCATGCTAGAATTAAGCATTTTTATACAAAAGATCCTCATATTACCCTTGAATGGAATCTCAAATCATGAACATGTTAATGTAACTGGTCAATATGAAGAAGAATATTGAGTAGAGTGGTAACAATAGAGAGGATAAGAGGAAAAATGTAATTGCAATTATTCATTCCATCTAGATATGAATCAGAGGTGTAAAGTTTCAAGAAGGAATTGATTAGGAGAAGATGTACATAGTTGTTATGACATTTCTTGCATGATTTTTGTGTTTTTTGTTGCACAAATGTATGAGATGTATGACCTTAGAGTTGAGTGAAAGGTGAACTTAAACTTGGTTAAGAGCATTGTAGTTCTAAAGCATTATTTTCTTTCATGGTTTCATTGTATATTAGGCAATCTTTGGTGATTGGTCATGCATCTGTGCATCCATTCTAGAGAGCATGGTTCCTATGGTTTGAGGGTTGAGAAAATATTGTGTCTAATAAGTGGCCATCATGGGGGAGTACAACCTATACATTGATGTCTAGGAAGAGGATAATTGGATCTATTAGAATACCATCTATCCAAATGTGTAATGTCATTGTTCATGTTAAGAAACCTTGAGTGGGTTGTGAATGTGATGAAGAGTGAAGAAACCTTGTTGATGTGATTCCCATCTAATGGAAATGTGGATGATATCATTTAATGAATAAGTGATCCTGAGTGAGGGTGTCGATAAAAAAATACAAGGAGTTGAGAGCCATGATCATCTATATGGTAACCAAATAAAAAACTCTATGCATGTTGGGGTTTCCTTGACAAAAATATGATACTGAGACTGTGTTTGATATCTTTTCAAGATGTAATATCTCTTTTTCACTAGGATTCAGGATACGTAAAGAAGTTTGAAGGGCATTGGGTCTAGTGTAATATGATAGGAAGTATTTTTAGTATGCTTGAGAAAAATTAAGGAAGACTTATTTCAGAACGTAAGACTCTAACCCTGCTAACTAAATGAAGTAACTGGCCTTGTGGTCCAGGACATGTAATAATGGACATGTTTTTGGTGTAGTTGAAGGTAATGTGGAACTTGTTGTCCATGATGTGCTATCATGGTAAAATAGAATGAGGTAGATCGTCAGGATGCAGACCTTGAGGGTCAAATTTGGGATCATTTTTAACAGCTTTACATAGGATTATGCTACATCCTTATGAAATATGTCACTTTCATGACCATTTAGGTTAGACTGTAACCTATCAGTCATGGTATTGCTAGGTACTTACAAGTTGAGAGGGATATACAAATCATACGTAGCATTTACCTTGAAATTTTTGATAAGATGAACATGATAAAAACCTATGTAACTAGCATATTTGAAATTATTTTTAAGAGAAGAATCACAAGAAGTTCAATCATTCATATTTTCATTAGACAGTCTGGTCAACACAAGTGGTTAGAACACAGTCAAATTTTAGGCTATGTGGAAGTGAAAGCACCCCAAAATTTTAGCAAAGAAATTAGCTAAGTTTATCAAGAAAGACTAACACCACATCCAGTCATAATAGCTAAGGATTGCAAAGTCTAGGAATGTAACATTAAGATAGAAACTTAAAATAAATGCTTTAACTAGTATGAAAATGAATGCAAAATCTAACTAAACATGCCTACTAATATGCTTTAATTACCTAACAATGGGCCTAAATAGATCTAAGAGAGCAATCAAATGGTTATGGTTGCTACTCCAAACAATGGTAAAATGACCTCTCCAAATGACTTGTTAAGTCATGTTAGATATTCATCTACTAACCTTGATGAAGGCTTTAGGCAAGGATTGAACTTAACTATTTAGGATATCATATGTATTATATGAGATGCAAATCAAAGCATGGTGTAAAGTATGGAAGGTAACGAGGTGTACTCTTTTTATAGTTTTCCTTTTAGGAAAAACTTGTGATTTGGTGCATGTGGGACTAAAAGCCCAAAATTAGATTATAATTACTAATCATTATTAATATTTGCTAATCACAATTAGTGAATTATTAAGTGATTAAGAGGTATGGAGCCTTAATCAATTGCTTAGGGTCAACTAGGAGGCTAGGATAAGCTTTTGAAGCTTGTTGAGATGTTTTGGAGGTGAATGGGGTGATTTTGAGTGGTTGGAAGAGGGTTTGAGTCAATACTAGGGCATATTGACCAAATCAAGGGCAAAATAGGCTTAATTAGCTTATAATCACTAATTTTTGTTTTGAAGAGGATTTTGGCTTACGATTTGTCGTAAAGCAACATCTTGAATGTGAAAGGGGTTACACAATCAACAACGTGGTGTTAATTGGATAATTTGGTAAGGAACATTACTTAATTATAGAAAACCATTAATTATAATGGATTTGGAAAGAATGAGAATGATTTGCATGTGTTTGGAAATAAGATTGCAAAACTAAAGTTTAGGTGTCTGCATTTGCCCCTATTTGAGGGGAAGTAATCAAATTCACTTCAAATATTGTAGACAAGCATAAACAAGGTAAATTTTTGAAGAAAAATTAGCAGGATGAAGGATGCCTTCTCGAGGGTCGATGGGGTGATAGAATAAGTCAATCGACAATCGAAAATATGATTAAAACATGATAGAAGAAAGGAGATAGAACGGGTGCGAAACCCTTGGTTATTGAGAAGGAATAAGGATAAGGATAAAAATGGTTGTTTATTTCCTTGGGTGATTTGGAAGAAAAATTAGTAATGATAAATGATGAGGAGAAAAAATGATTAATGGAGACATATAGGACAAGCCCAACCTTTGCATCCAACCTTTCAATAAGCAACCTATTTATATCATTTTTCCCATAGGTCTACATCATCGGACTTTATTTAAAATAAACAAAAGTGTAAGATAACATGAAAAGCTAAATTACTAACAATTTTTTACTACTAAAAATACGTAACTCCATGCAATATACATTATGTAATGCAATACAAGAAATTAAAATGATATTTATCTCCATGCAACATAAAAAATATAATGCAATACAAGAAAGTAAACCAACTAACCTAATAGAAACTAGTGCAATCACACATACTCAAACAAAAAACATTTAAGAAAGTTGCACCAATATTGTTGTTATCAAGTTGTGATTCCCAAATGTTTGTGTTGTAACGACAAGGGTTAAAAATGGTGCCCCAAGCAATGACACATGCGAGGGGAATAACAGAGGACACAAGTAGTCCCATGGAAAAGCTTTCGTGCACTATGACATAGTCTCTGGAAACTCATTGTTGCATGGGAGTACCGACATAGCATGCAGTCGAGTGTTTGTTAATGGAGGTAGATCATAATGATCCACAAATTGTTTGAGACCAAAACAAGCAAGAACATTAGAAATATGTTTTCGTAGGACATATTTCAACGTTTGAGGACAATTGATACATGATTTAGCTGTAACGTTGTTTACAATTTTTGCATTTTTTGGATTTTTAATGATTGTTTACAAGTTTCTTGCAAAATTTAAAATTTCTGACTGCAGCATGGGTACTTACGGAAGAAAGTATGTATCGGCATGCATTTTGCATTTTTTGAAGTTGTGTGATAATGCTAGCATGGGCACTTGGGTAAGACAAAAATATGTCCTAGGCAGTGTATTTTGCATTTTTTTGAAGCAATTTTTTATTGTTTTAAATTTTTAAAACGGGTACAGAAGAAAATTATTTATTAGAGGAAATAATGATCGTTGGGAGACAACGTTAGAAGAAGTTTACCGCAAGGCAAAATATGGCCCATTGGTTGTCAGGAAAAGGTTGTGGTGAAGCAAGAAACATGTCCCAATGTACCAAAATGGGTGCAAACCATTTGATTATTTACTAAAAATAATCATCTACGATAAGAAATGTTAGAAGGATTTTTAGAATCGAAGGCACCATGGTGGTTTACGTGAGGGCACTACCTGGGGCTTCTAGCGGATGGACACATCATGGGAGGAAAAAGGACTCTTTTTACGTGGAGTAATTCAATTGTTTGAATTTTTAGCTTAAAATTATGTATTTTATGATAAATTAGGGCAAAACTAGGGGGGCTACCTATGTTGGTGCAACGTGGGCACCTGGGCACCTATGCTGGTGCAACGTGAGTGCTTGGGTGCCTATGCTGATGCAGTGTGGGTGCTGTAAGGTGCACTATGTTGCAAGGCACTAAGTTCACTACCTAAATCTTCTGGACTGCAACATAACTGCTTGGGTGCTCCCGGCCTACAAATGTATTTTGCACTCTATGATTTTTCTGACTGGGAACACGGGCGCTGAGAAATACTATGTAATGGTAAGATAAATTTTGATTTTTTTTAGATTTTTTGAAATTGGGACCAATCAATATCAATCTATGTGACAAGTGATCTCATGTGGGAGAAAATGTGCTTACGCACTTTTTGAATTTTTTGAGCTCACACACATGGGTGCTTGTGTAGAAGAAATGCAAGGGTGCTTTTTGCACTTGTTGCATTTTTGACTGCAACATGGGCGCTTGGGCGTGCCTGTGTGCAACTGCAAGGGTGCCTATGTAACATTGAATGTACTACCTATCTTCCGGAGGCCATAAATTTTTCTCTCTGACCTCGAAACATGACTCTGTTTGTTCTTTGTGTTGGAAAGGTATTAAAGTGAACTACATAATGGTAAGATAAATTTGGGTTTTTGAATTTATCTTACCAATTTGCTAATTCTCTTGGGTTTTTGATGTTTATTCGGATGTTTTGACTTTTTTGACTATCATATTTGAATGTTTTTTATTTTTGAGAATTTTTCTGAAGCTATGTATAGGAAACGAAGAAACGTGGATGCCCCCAGCAATAGATGGGATGCATAAGTGTAGAATGCCATGCATGTATGCGCAAGAAAGTGAAGATTTGAAATTGCCCCCAGTGTTAGATTGGAGTATTCAACGACAAAATATTCATGACACAAAAGTTGGATCATAGTCCAATACTAAATAGGTTCAATCATGATTATGAAGGTAACCCAATGACTGTGCTAAGGAAGGAGCAAGGATGCCCCCAGCGTAAGTTGGCCAAGAAGCACATGATAGAAAGAAGTGAAAGATTATTTTTGTGAAGGGGATAAAGGTGCCCACAAACATAGAAAAAAAGGCTAATCTTATACACATGTATGAACTCTGAACAAAGCATAAGAATGATGTGAGTGTTGTGAATGTAGCTTAGAAGCCTCATGATGAAGAAGCGGTTAGCCAAAGGCATGAATCATGAGATATAGATACATACTAGAGTAAGAGTCTAAACAAGGGTCCAAAAAAAGACACTTGGTAACATACTAATCCTGTTTGATCATAGAGATCCAGTGTGTGCATGCCTAGAAATTCATTACCTCTTGGAGGGAATATTTTATAGACAACAAGTGAAGACACCCTAGCCAATGTGTAGGAATGCTTTATTTTTCAAAGCTTGATTTGTTTTGTGAATGGATTTTGCAGAAGGAGATCTGTACGTTGCTCTCGCTTCTAGTCAAGTACGTCCATAGCCCCGAAAAAGATGCATTTGATTCTAATCACAACATTTCTCTACTGCCAGTTAGGCATCTATAACCCCGGTAGAGATTATTGGAAATACCCCAAGAGAGAGTTATATATCAATTTGCTTTTGCTTTTAGCTTTGGATCTTTTTGATTTGATTAATTTTCTTTTACTTTTTGAAAACTTATTTGAGTCTCTCTTGTTTGAACAATGGGTTAAGAACCATTGAAGTGGCTTGATAGAAAGGAGGCGGAAGTGATTGCGATGATGACATTGGATAGTGTCAACAAATATATCCAAAATTTATTCCCAACAATTTTTTTAGATGTTGATTGTGATAGGATCTCTAATGAGGTTATGTCGTTCTTTAATTTACCACAGGTGTTGAAAGTACAAAGGACAAACAGAATACCATAGAGCTAAATGTCGTACAAAATGCATGCGAAATTGGCTAACCAAAATATCACCGAAGGAATGAAAATGGTAGGAAGGCTTATAGAAAAGGAGCAAGAACAAGGAAGAACGAACATCCATGTGTATTCAACACTGGATTGTAGTGTTTGTTTTTTTTACCTTTGATTTTTGAAATGTTTTCTCCTTTTTTTTGTATTTTTGATCTTTTTTCAAAAGGTGGGTGTGATAAGATCACTTGACGTGATAATTTCTAACAAAAATGTTAGTGATTGTCCTTGATAAGGAAGACTAGGCATGTGTTTGCTTATCAAGAGTCATATTATCCCCGATCTCAATGATCGTGGTGAGCTCATACTCAATAGATGTCTGTGTTTTATCACAAAACGTGGATTTTGTGTGTTTGGGAGCTTGAGGTTCCTATCTCAAATGTTTTCTGATAATTTATGTCATACTTTATGGGTGCATTGATGTGCTTTTTTGAATCTGCGTTTGATTATGAACTTTAAGATCGTATTTAGATTGTTGTGAGCTTTGGAGCTCTTGGAATTATTAATCTGAGCCTGATGAAGGAACCATTTTTGTTTCCTATAATCTATATATGTGACTTTGTCTGATCCCAATGAAGTAAGAGAAGAAAGTGTATAAATAGAATTGATGTGAGAAGTGACAATAGGTTCACGACAAATCATTGATAGAAGGAAAGTGTGATGGACGTGATAGGGTACAGTCCAAGAATTAAAGAGGATGGGATACTAGGAGGTGTCCCATAGACTGAAGATAAAGGATTACTAGGATGTGTCCCTAAGATAGAAGATGAAGGACTACCTAGAGGTGTCCCATTTATAGAAGATGATGGGATACTAGGATGTGGCCCAAGAATCGAAGATGAGGGAATTCTAGGATGTACCCCGAGTATAGACGAAGAGTGGAGATACTTAGAGGTGAGCCACATATAAAAGAATTTTAAAACTACTAGGAGGTGTCCCATAGACTAAAGAGGAAGGACTAATAGGAGGTGTGTCCCATATATAGAAAACGATAATATATTAGGACGTGGCCCAAGAATAGATGAAGATGGGATACTAGAAGGTGAGCCACATATAGATAATGTGGGGTTACTTGGAGGTGGCCCATGTATAGAAGAAGACGATGGGCTACCAAGTGGTGACCCAAGGTAAGATTGTGATCGAGGAATCCTTGTAGATAAAGAATGATTAGGTAATAATAAGATAGGCCGTGGATCAATGCTAGACCCAGGCATTTCATCACCCAATGAAGAATGTGAAGATGGAAGAATAAGAGGAGGATCATGTTCGATGATCTTAGGGTCTTCCTTTATTTTATGAAAAAAGGCATCAATCTCTTCATCCCAATACATGAACATGATCTTAAGGTATTCCTCTATTTTCTGACAAAAGGCATCAATCTCTTCCTCCCAATATGCAAACATATCAAGGTCTAAAGAGGTTCCTTTCTTGTAAACTTCTAGAGGAATATCTTTATGTACCCTCATAAATTCTCTAATGGATTCTTCATTCTAAAATGAATCAATCAGTGTGGGTAGTTATTCTACCATAAGAGGTTTTTTGGATGAATGTGACATGGGAGTCAACTTGGATGATTGATTAGAAGAAATTTGAGTCAGAGATATCTTTGATGGAAGAAGGGGTCATTGAGGTGACTGAGAAGTGGGGTCCTATGAAGACAAGGAGGATAATGACTTAGGAGTTGTATTAGAGGAATAATTTAGATTGTAATATTTAGAAGAACCAGAAGACTTAGAATCATTGGGATTGGAATCTTCGGAAGAATCATAATCATACCACTTACCATGAGTTGAATATGGGGGAAGAGGTAAGTGAATGGGTTCTTTAGCGCAAAGAATCAAACGGGGTCTATTTGTGATAGGCATCCTTTGATGGGAATGCTGAAAGCTAGGTTCCTTACTGTCATAAGTATGCAGAACTGTGTGATAATCAGTCTTTATAGGCACATGCCTAGACATAGATATTCCAGGGGATATCAAAGGGGTTATTGTGTTGACATGTTCAACAAGTGTATCTACAAAACCAATGAGAGCATAAAAATGATTCTTCTCATTAGACACATAATTAAAATTCTTGTCCTGATTATGTTTAGGAAGAGTATTTGTATCAGGGGATTTATTAGGAGTGGATGAATCCATCACCACTTTAGATTAAGTCCTAGATGTAGTGTTGCCACTTCAACCACTTATCTATTTTGTGACCTTTAATGCGGTGGAATTAGCAATATTCATTATCTCTAAACCATGATGGTTTAGGTGCGTCATCCTCATAAGGTGTAGTTTCAAGATATCTAACCATATTAACTGCCTCTAGTTGTTTTCACTTTGCAAGCTTAAAAGGAGTGTTGTTTTGAACAACTTGTAATCATTTAGAGTCTACTATTCCATCACCAATTATTTTTTTGTTCTTATTATGAATAAACTTTGGTTTTTCGTTAGATTTGGAATCATTTTGATCGCAGGAAAAAGGTTTTAGAGTCCCCCTAGCTAACAATGATTTTTCAATTTCACTCCCTTTTTCAATGACCTCTTCAAATGTGTTTCCAAAATGAATTTTCAAGTGGAACGTAATGCCTGGATGGAGGTTGG
The DNA here is from genome assembly GCA_019776745.2 of Taxus chinensis. NCBI lineage: Eukaryota > Viridiplantae > Streptophyta > Pinopsida > Cupressales > Taxaceae > Taxus > Taxus chinensis. The sequence continues at coordinate 260,899,991 of CM034146.1, read as the reverse complement.
TAAAAAATATACTAATTCACTACTTTTTAGGTATAGAGCTTGAGGAAAGCGGCTAGCTAATCCTCTCCATCATTGTACAAATGCAACAAAGTTTTTGTTATTTCTTTGCTTGGCATTGCAAAGATCTAACATGGCGACATCATTCTCAATATTGAATGAGAAATTTCATACAAAGTGTTTAGCTAATTCTTGCCATGTAGATATAAATCCCTTGGGGATGTACACAAACCACTCTAATGCCTGTCCTCCTAAACTCCGTGGGAAGAGACAAATAAGATAGTTGTCTCTATATGTAACTTCTTGGCATGTCATATAAAAATATTTTATATGGTCACGAGGGTCACCTTTTCCCTTATACTTGTCAAATTTTGGAAAATAAAAGTGTTGTGGGAAAGGTACTTCGAGCATCGCCTTATCAAATGGATAAGGGCAAAAATTATCAAACTGGTATTTCTTATCGTTACCGGTTTTACCTTCTTACACTGCTAGAAGGGTGATCTTCATAGTTGACCATTCTTAATTGAAAAGTGGATCTTGCGTGGGTGGTGTAAGTCTATACGTGGGATTAAATTTAGTTGTATTTCCACCCCTATTTTTTGTGAGAATCTCTTCATAAGGATATCTTTGTGCCTCCCATCGAGGAGTGTTTATTGGGAACTCGTGTAACAAAGCTTTAGGTTTGTCTTTTGGTATAACTTGTTTCAACACTTTGGGTTGTTCCTTTTGTATATGCAAAGCTAAACTTTTGAATTGGTGAGTAAGGGCTTGGACCTGTTGTTCTAATGTCACCTCTTGAATAGGAATTTCATGATGATTTTCCTTAGGGGGAGGTTATGCATGGTGAACATGTTCCTCGTTGTCTTTGCAACATACCCTAACTATAGGTATATGATAGTCTCCATAATTTTCAAACGACACCTCCTCATTATTATGTGGTGCAGAAGTAGAGGCATTACTTAGATTTAAAATTTCATTAACAATAGGATGAGTTTGGTCTACTTCCTCTTCTCCAAGAATCATTCTGGAAATGAAATAAGGGTCTACTGTGGAAGGTAACTTGACTCTTAATTCCATAACACACATAAGTACTTCATGTTTTTTGTGGAAAATGTAATCGTCAAAATTGGTGGGAGGACACTCTATATTCATATGAGGAAAATCTTCCTCTCCACCACTATGGTCAACCATGAGGTTATCCTCTAAAAGAGGGTTATCTCCTCCAAATATATCAACTCCTAATCTTTAGGATCCCATTCTCGTAGTAGGCATACTCAAAGTAGGAGGTATAAAAAGAACAAATTCCACTAAGGTTTACTAAAAAGGAACCTTATTCAAATTTTTACTCCGTAACGATGCTAATGTTGCCTCAAAGAATGGTGACTATAGAATAACCACAAATCCACTAGGTCAATGTGACATAAGAACCAAAGAATAAACAATAATCCAGCCTAGCAAGGTAATATATGACACAAGCTAATGGGTAAGTGCATGAAGTTGGGGGGGCAAAAAGTGGACAAGAATCCGAAAAAATCAAAACGCGCTCACGTTTTTATTTTTTTGGCTTGGGAATCACCGAACCTATAACACGTACACATTGCAAACAAGTCAAAATGTGTACGCTTTAATTATTTATTATAATTTAAATTTATTTTAGTAAATATAATAAATTAGGGTCACTCTGCACCTTATAGAAGTGGTCTCGTAGCTCCAATAATTATAATCTAGAAGATAGTTTTTCAAAATCTAATCTAGTTAGTACTTACTCATTTTTAGGATTTCAGCAAATGACCTAAAACTTTCAGGGCATATATATTGTAGTCGGTCTTTGTTTTGGGAAAGCATATAGTCATTTTAAAAGGTTTTTTGACCTTCTAAAATAGATTTTGGCCCTACCACTACTTGAATTGGTACTAATTTTTAAATTTGGTCCATAATTTAATTTAGTGACCATGAATTAACTTTATGATGTTTGTCTACTTCTTAGTAAAAATAGATCCTCACTTAGTAGATAGAGAATTGTTCTCTGAATGGGTTTCATGCCTTGTGGCCAAAATGAGGTGATTGTAATGTGCCTCCTCCTTAAGGTGTGATAACACTACTAGGTGTTGAATGAGTTGTTACGAATAATACCAAGTGAATTGCATCAAGTGAACTCAGATGATTACTCATTCTTAGAAACATGGTGCTCCATATAAAGATCATCCCCTCACCTTTCCTAGCTCTAAAAGCATCCTTTCATGGAATCAAATTCATGATTCTCATACATGCTTTTGCTCATATGTTTCTTATGGAGACAAATGATGCCTTAATACTTCACAAATAATGGTCCTTGATAACTTGGTGACATGACTAGCTAATTTTAGCTTGTTCTGAAGGGTGTTCAATTAAGTACAAAATGGCCAAAAATGCCTTTTTAGGCCTTCAAAGGAAGTAGTCTCTCATAAAAACTAAATGAGTCGATCGATCATCTTAAACACTATTCCTTACACACTGAAACATGCTGAATGATCTTTTTAGGACTTTCCTTTGTGTGAGGGTTTATGATTTAGGGTTTAGGGTTTAGGGCTAAGGGTTTAGGACTAAGGGTTTAGGACTCAAGGTTTAGAGTTTAGGGTTTAAGGTTTAGTGTTTAAGGCTCATAGTTCAAATTTTAGGGTTTAGGGTTTAGGGCTCAGAGCTTAGGGTTCATGGTTTAAGGTTTAGGGTTTAGGGTTTTGAGTTTAGGGTTTATGGTTTAGGGTTAAGGGTTTAGGGTTTAGGGCTCAAGGTTCAAGGTTTAGGGTTCAGGGGTCAAGGTTGAGGGTTAAGGGTTTATGGCTCAAGGTTAAGGGTTTAGGGTTTAGGGATTAGGATTAAGGGTTAAGGGTTAAGAGTTGAGGGTTCATGGTTTAGGGTTTAGTTTTTAGGGTTTAGGGTTGAGGGCTTATGTTTGAGGGTTCAAGGTTTAGGGTTTTTTCTTAGGGATTATGGCTTAGGGCCTATGGTTCAGGGCTTAGGGTTTAGGGTTTAGGGCTCAAGGTTTAGGGTTTAGGGGTTAGGGTTTAAGTTTTAGGGTTTAGGGTTTAGGATTTAGGGCTTAGAGTTCAGGGTTTAGGGCTTAGGGTTTATGGTATAGGGTTTATGGTATAGGGCTCAAGGTTTAAGGTTTAGGGTTGAGGAATTAGGTTTTACAATTTAGGGTTTAGGAGTTAGGGTTTAAGGTTTAGGATTGAGGATTTAGGGTTTACAGTTCAGGGTTTAGGAGATAGGGTTTAAGGTTTAAAGGTCAGGGTTTAGGGTTTAAGGAAAAGGGTTCATGGTTTAGGGTTTAGGGATCAGGGTTGAGGGTTTAGGGTTGAGGATTTATGTTTAAGAGTTCAAAGTTTAGGGTTTTGGCTTAGGGATTATGGCTTAGGGCCTAGGGTTTAGGGCTTAGGGTTTAAATTTTTTAGGGTTTAAGGTTTAGGGACCTTTAGGATTTAACATTTAGGCCTCAAGGTTTAGGGTTTACGGTTTAGGGCTCAGGGCTTAGGGTTTAGGGTTTGGGGATTATGGTGCATGGTTTAAGGTTTAGGGCTTAGGGTTCGGGGTTCAAAGTTATAGGTTTAAGGTTTAGGGGTTAGTTACGGGTTTGAGGTTTAGGAGTTAGAGATCATGGCTCTATATTTAGGGTTTAGGGCTCATGGTTTAAGGTTTAGGGTTTAGGGCTCAAGGATTAAGGTGTAGGGTTCAAGGCTTAAGGTTTAGTGTCTTTCATCTATTAGGGATTAGGGTTTAGGGTTCATGTTTCATGGTTTACCGATTAAGTTTAGGGTAAATGGTTAGGGATTAGGGGTATCCAGGGTTCATATTTCATGGTTTATTTATAAGGTATAGGGTTCAAAGTAACTTGTTTAAGGTTTGGGGCTCAGATGCTCGGAGCTCTTGAATTGGTATTTAGGTTTCTGGCTTAGCACTCAGGGTTTAGGATCTATGAATGAAGGGTTTCAGGGTTATGAATTTAAGAATTAGATTTTAGGGTTTAGTATTTAGTGTCTAGTGCTTAGGATGTATTAGCTTGGTTTTAGGGTTTAGGTCTCATGGATGAGGGTTAAGCATTTAGGTCATAATGTTCAGGGTTCATCGAATGTTGTAGGCCTAACATTCAGATGAGAGTCATGAAAATTTGATGATTTTCATCTGTTGATACTTGAATGAGGGAAATGTCCTATTCATGACTGTATAAACTTTCTATATACCGCAGTATTCCTCAGATCCTTTGATGTATAAAGAGACACCATTACTTGGATTCTATTTATAATGATAGAGATATATCTAAATTAATGTTATGACCTCTAAATCTATATGAATTTTAAGTTGTTTGGAGAATCATATCACAGCATTCACTAGGATTGATGACTACCCCTATCTTTTCTTTCAGGTGATTTTGAAAGCATCCATGGGTTTATCATAGATGGAATTATCAATGAATGGATGGTCACTAATTCATAAGCCAGTTGAACTCCCATTCAGAACTAAATAAGGAATATTTACTAGGGGATTGATAACTCCCTTAGTGTTCTTATCCATTCCCTAGTTGCTATGTTTATTTTGAACACTTCAGGAAATTATATCAAAATTTAAATATCCATTTTAGTAGAAAACTTAAGAGCTTTCTCTTTCTCCAAAGGAGAGGATACTGCAAGTAATTTGGTTTTGATGTTACACCTTTGAATGTTGGTATATTATATGTGTTTATTCCATTTCCTTCAAGATTAATTTTTGTTGTTACGATGGTTATATTTTCCAGCTTCCAATGGGTCATCCTGGATTGCATAATACTATACAGGGAAATATGATAAATTTGAATTTTTTTTCAGAGTGTCAATAAATGGACATTTAAGAACGCGAAGTATATGTGGGGAGAAATAAGTTTGGTAGAGATGTGTAATATATGCATTGCAAGGCACAAGGTAGATGTCATATCTATTTAGTCACTTGTCCCACCTCTCAGAAATAAGGTATTTATACAAGAATACTCAACAATAGTTCTAAGCATAAGACTAGGAAATAAGGTCCTAATATTGATATTCAAAAAATGACATCACTCATAAGACCTACTCAAAATATATGAGGTTTATATGTTAGAGATTAGGGTTCTCGATTTAATGTTTAGGGTTCAGGGCTCAAGGTTCAAGGTTTAGTGTTTAGAGTTCAAGGATTTAGGGTTATTATTTTGGTTTTAGGGTTAGGGTTTAGGTCTCAGGGTTAAGGGTTAAGGGTTAAGGGTTTAGGTCATAAATTTCAAGGTTTCGGGTTTAGTATTTAGCGATCATGATTTAGGGTTTAAGGTTAAGGGTTTAGGGTTTATGGTTTAGGGCTCAGGGTCTAGGGTTTAGGGTTTAAGGTTTAGTTTTTAGGGTTTACGGTATCAGGGTTTAGTTTTTAGGGTTTAGGGTTTAGGATTTAGGGCTCATAGTTCATGTTTATGGTTTAGGATTTAGCATTTAGGGCTTAAGGTTTAGGGGTTATGGTTTAGGGTTTAAGGTTTAAGGCTTATGGTATATGGTTTATGGGTTTAGGGCTCAGGGATCAAGGTGTAGTGTTCAAGGATTAGGGTTTAGGTTTTATGGTTTAGAGCTTAGGGTTTAAGGTGCATGGTTCAGGACTTATGGCTCAGGGTTTAGCGTTCAGAGTTACGGGTTTAAGGTTTATGGGTTAGAGCTCAAGGCTCTAGATTTAGGGTTTATGGCTCAGGGTTTAAGGTTTAGGGTTTAGGGTGTAGGGATTATGGTATAGGGTTCATGGTTTAGGGTTTATGGCTCAAGGTTCAGGGTGTAAAGATACGGGTTCAAGGCTTAGGGGTTAGAGCTTAGGGCTCTGGATTTAGTTTTTAGGGTTTAGGGCTTAAGGCTCATGGTTTAGCATTTAGGGTATAGATTTTATGTTTTAAGGTTTAGGTCTTATGGTTCAATGGTTAATGGTTAAGGGTTTAGGTTGTAGAGTTCAGGGTTTAGGGCTTAGGCTTTAGGGTTTAGGGATTCATTGTTTATGGTTTAGGGTTTAGGGGTCACGGGGTTTAGGGTTTAGGATTTAGTTTTTAGGGTTTAAGGTTTAGCATTTAGGGCTCATGGTTCATGATTTAGGGTTTAGGGTTTCGGGCTCACAGTTAAGGGTTGAATGTTTAATGTTTAGGGTTTAGGGTTTATGGATGATGGTTTAGGGTTTAGGTTTTAGGTTTAGGACCTCAGGGTTATGTTTTAAGGTTTAGGGTTTTGATTGTAGAATTTAACCGCTAAACAGATTTAGGCTAAATGATCGAAATCCTAAAAAATTACCTATGTACTAACCATATTATACTATAAAAAAACTATCTCCTTAACTGTGACTCATGGAGTTGTGAGACTAATTCCATAAGGTGTAGAGTGACCCTAATTTATTATATTTACTAAAATAAATTTAAAGTATATGTTTTTCATTTATTATTATTTATATTTATTAGTATTTACATAAATTTAAAGTATAAGTTTTTCATTCATTATTATTTATATATTTATTCTATTTATAATAGAAGCATTTAAAGTATAAGTTTTTCATTTATTATTATTTTTATGTTTATTATTTCTACACTTAAACATTTTTTTTGCGTAAATAAAAGCATGTTATACAATGTTATACTACACAGAACATACGCGTTATAACATGTAACGTGTTATAATACGCATTTTGTGTTTTATCTTTTCCCAAGCCATGCCTCAAGGCTTGGGATCCGGTTTGGATCCCCAAGCCTGAGGCATGGACCTATACAAACACAACAAACAACGTGTTTTTACAAGAAAATGTAAAAATTCCACTTCCTCTATGATAAATTAAAATAAAACAATCGATCCATTTTAAAAAAATTATACCACGACATAGAGGAAGAGTCTCTTCTTTCTAAAAATATAATTTTTCAAATTTTCTGACTAATATAAGGTTTCCATATTATTTATTTTCTAACTATGCCTTTTTATAGCTATTTTTTGAAGTGTAAATATGTCTATCTTTCATGGTGTATCTTTTTTTTGGTTGATCAAAATTTTTAAAAAATTATACCAACCCAAACTAGGCATAATTATATACATATTAAAAAAAAATAATCTAATTTTCAGATATTTTTTGAGGTAGTTAGGGTGAAGGGGGGGTGAGCATGGTCGGAGCTCGGTTATTTTTCAAAACATAAAATTTTTGTACTAGAAAAATCATAAATAAAAAAATATTCTCGCAAAAAAATCTAAAAAAAAATGGAGCCCAAACTAGATGCTCCTAGCTATCTTTCTACAAAAGGGTTTTCAAAAATACTAAATGGTGCTCAAAAAATGGTGGGGGGCACGAAAGTCACTCTATTATGTTTTTTAACAAAAATAGGAGCATCTGTTGGTATTTTAGTTTTTTGACCCACTTAAACTTATCTGTTTTCAATAAAATTTAGTAGCTTAGAAACTAGACTCAAAATGCTACAGATTCATATTTTTACAACATCTTCCAATTTTGAGTGTAACTATTTCAAAAAACTCGTACAAGTTGAAGTTTTTTTTTTTCAGAAAAATATGTCCACTTAAGACCCCCTTTTGGCCCCCCAACTTTGGTGCACTTACCCTACTATCCTGATAGAATCACAATGTTGTGTAACCATGGAATACTCTAAATTACTTATCGATAGCAAAATTGAAACTCCCATTACATGAACTTTTCTTAGAATAGGTCAGGATAATTAGTACCCAAATAATCTACATAAGTGGGGGGAATGTTTGCATGAAAGACTACGCCTAAATGGTATTTTATTATAATTCAAATGCGAGTTTTCAACCACTATGTTATATTTGTTTTACCAATTTTCTAGGTAGATAATCATCTACCTTGTGGAGGATGGTGGTTGTATAAATACCTCCTTATTCATAGCTATGTTAGCAATCACTAGCCTATACAATATTTGGACTACATGAACCACTTTTGTTTAGAGGAAGATTTTTAAGTATATAACAAATCTTCTCCATTCTCTCTAACAGGCCGTATCTTCTTACACTCACAAACTTGCAAGATCAAGCACCAAATCTGTAAAAATGGTATAGGTTTCTTGAATATGAATCAAGGAATATGTTATCAAAACATTCTAATTAGTAGTAACGATACAAGATAGAGAGCTTAGGTATAAGTGTTCACAATGAGAAACAAGAATTAGGCATATCTCAGATTATAATTTTTTCCTAATACATAGTAGTCCAACTCAATTTGAGGGATTAAAGTCACTAAAATATCTAGAGTGATAAATTATACCCAAAGGGTCTCACTGTATATTTTCCATCACTTGGAGGTGTATTATGATCCCAAGTACGTTTTGCTTTTTTTCTCCACTTACGTGGCTAATTTGCAACCTAGTCAAGCAAACTGTATATAGAAAATTGTTTGACACGTGATATCGAAAACACCCATATTTGGATATGTTTTTACCTCTTGTTCCAAAATATGGGAAACAAGTAATAGTTTTACACCAGGTGTTGATCAACCACTGGTGAATTTAAAAGGATAAACTCCTATGTTATTTTCCACTAGCAGTTTCCTAGAATACACTTATCTTAAGTGAGTTGAAGGCTTATGCCAAAGAGGATACTATGATTTTCCCTTAGATGAAATAGATAATGTAGCTTTCCCATTCTTAACCAATATATTGATTTTCCCTTGTTCGAAAAAACAAGATTTTGAATCCAAAAAAGTGGTGTCATTTTGTCAGGGCTTTTAAATATTAAGCCAAAATAATCAATGTGGTTACTATATCAGCAATGCTTTGGCAACCTACAAATCTTCATATGTAGTCTAGAAAAACTTTTTAGAGCTCATTTACCTTTCTTTCCCAAGGAGTAATCTATACTTTATTTATGCCCTTGTTTAATCCAATGTAATGTATAGTAGTTCCAAAAAGATTCACATTATCATCTGGAACCCATCATAATGAAAGTAATGCTTCTAAATCTAATCTTACCAATGTTTATTAAAAGTAAATAGAAAAGAGCACTTTACCCATTTCATTCACAAGGTTGAAATCTTGATATGAACTACTTTAGAAATTTACCTTGATTCCCATGGATCACCCTTATGCATTAGTACCTTAAGAGCTACAACCAAAGGGGTTTAGTCCTTGAAGTTAAGTGAAGTGAAATCCGTAGACTCTTAAACCAAATTGGCTAAATCCAATCTCATGATTATGGAATAAATGACATGATTTTTTCTTCTTCTTAGACACTAAAAGTGGTGTTTCAATTCGTTGGAAAATTCCAACACACGTCCCAAGAATAGCAAAATTGGTTTAGAGTGCTCTTTTGATTTCAACAGCATTAGGTCCTTAAGAGAAATAGATTAGTAGTACATCAACTCACATTCACAATCATCATTTGAAATGAGATATGAAAACTTTTATTCATTCCTTCTCAAGAATATGACTAGGTGCAAGAAAATAGCCTTATCAAAAAAATAGTCCTTGGGCTAAATAGAAATGGCAAAACTTGTCAAACAACTTGAAGATATCCTTAACATAATTCTATTAAATTTCACTAAGAAAGGTTTATTTTCCCAATTGCATCACCATCTTATGACCCTTATTATTATGAATATAACTAAACTTTATCTCATGTTTTTGATACACATGATTTCAAATAGTAGATGCATTAGGTACTTAATAGCATGATAGACAAATTTTTCCTTATAAAATTTTCAAATTAGTCACTTATTAAGGGGTGGTACTTTCATAACTAAATAGATGCAAGCACATGCATCAAATCAAGCGTAATACAGGTTTATTTTTCACTTAAACCTTGCAAAATGAATGTTCTAAGGTTGTTCATACTCATTCCCATATAGCGAACCAAGTATTCAGAGGTGCAGTTTGGAACTCCTCTAAGCCTCACATGTACTCCTCTATGTCAGACAGGCATGAATCACTCTTTCCTGTAGTTTTCTCAAAATGGAATAGTATCTTGGTTGGCCATAATCTGGTTATCTAACCCAATTTACTCATACTTTATCAAATCCTATTCCTTATTTGATTTAGGATTAGGTATCTAAACACCAATAAATTTCAATGCCAACATCTAAATGATGGACCTCAAAACTTCTTACAGGAATCATAAAATTGAAATTCATGGAATTTGAGAAAATTCCTCTACCTTTTGCATAACACCTTATCTCTAGTGGATAAGTGCTAATTATTAATGTGCAATGCTATTTCACTGAGAATCATTTCTTCAAACAAGTCTCAATGGATTCCTGGTATTCTTGAGGGAGATGTCACTCATTCCCACAAATGCTTCACCTCCTTGGATCATCATAAAAAAAACATTAGTTTATGTAAACTTCTAGTCATGCAAAGCACTCATAGTCATGAACAAACAACTAACATAGCTTTTAAACATGCGCTAGAGTCAAACATGTGCTTTTACTGAAATAATCGTCAAACCAATCTAGGTTTGAGTAGACTTCATTGAAATGTAATCTAGGTGGAATCTTTGACATTAGGCTTAGACCAACATTTGACCTTAGGGCTTCCTAGCATAGAAATATTTTAAAAATAGATCATTTGTAACCAAACTTGACCATCTAATCTAGTTGAAATTAATGTTAAACAATTTAAACAATCATAATGAAAAGTTGAAAAGTTAAAAACCCATGTTGAAAATTATGTTTATCCTAAAAATCCAAAATGGGAAACTAATATAAAAAGACTTGAAAATGCACTCTAGAAAGCTTGAGAGTAAACTAAAAAACTTGAAATGTAATCTAGAAAACTTGAAATTAATCTAGGAAACTTGAAACTAATCTAAAAATTGCAAATGAAAAACTTTTAAACTAAGTTAAAAACTTCTTTAAAATTGAATGCAATAGGGTATTGATCCCATCGGGCATTGCCAATAAAATCACCCTAAACTCTTTACAAGGAAAATGACAACTTGACTAATCAAGAAAGGCTAATCACCATTTGCCACCTAACTAGCTCTTAGGATTTTAAGTCTATGAACTGAAACATTAATATAGAAGCTAAAACGGAATGCTTAACTAGAATGAATACACTATTCAAAATGTAAATAAACATGCCTACTAATATGCATTTAATTACCTAGCATGGACATAAATAGACCTAAGAGGGGAATCAAATTGGGTATGGTTGCTACTCTAAACAATGGTGAAATTACATTACCAAATGAAATGTTAAGTCACTTTAGATATTCATCTACTAACCACTATTGAAGGCTTTAGGAAAGGATTTATACTTGGCTTATGAATCATATGTATTATATGAGAATGCCATAAATCAAAGCATTGATGTAAAATATAAAGGAATGCAGGTGTCAGTGCTTTTTGATAGTTTTGTATTTTGAGGAATGAATTGCATCTTGGTGCATATGGGACTAAAATTACCAAATTTTATTTAGAATTTCTAATCATGATTAAGCTTTACTAATCATAATTACATGAATTACCAAGTGATTAAGATGTGTGGATCCTTAATATAACCTACTTATGGTCAACTAGTAAGGATAGAATAAGATTTTCATAAGCTTACTGAGACATTATGGAGGTGAATGAGGTGATTTCGAGTGGTTGGAAGAGATTTTTTTAGCCTCAATAGTAAGGTATATTGACCCAAATAATGGGCAAAATAGGATATAATTAGCTATATAATCTATAATTTATTCTATTTTGAAGAGGATTTTGGCTTACAATTCATCGTAAAGTGGCATCCTGAATGCGAAAGGGGTTATGCAATTAATATCATGGTGTTAATTGGATAAATTGGTAAGGAACATTAATTAATTAGTGAAAACCGCTAATTATAATGGATTTGATAAGAATGAGAGTGATTTCTAGCTGTATTTGGCATTAAGATTACATCATCTCATAATTTTGTTAGCCTCCTATATCAAGATTCTTTATTTTATTTTGCATTTTTCCCTTAATTTACTCTCACTCCTAGTGAAGCCAATCATTAATTTATGCATTCACCAATGATTTTTAATACTCCTTGTAACAACTTATCATAAGACTAAGAACATGCCCATCTTTTTATCTCTCATGGATCACACATCTAATATTCTTATCACATAAAATATACCCCTTGGATTATAAGAGGAATCACCTTCCTTCATTAGTTTCGTTATCCCAATTTTCTAAGAGGATAAGCTCAAACCTTGAGAATACCCTATGCACACTTAGCTGGTGCTAGCTCATTTTTGATTAAAACACTCTATGTATGATATTTTCTTATGTCATTACATATAATGTTTGTTAAAGGATACGGGATACTCATTACAATTATTGATAGTATTTCATCAAGGTCAGTAGGTTTAAAATTATAAATATCATCATCATGATATGGGTCAACTTATTATTCTGATTAAATAGCCTCAACTACTTATCCTACACGTTAGCACATGTAGATATTTCCTTAATGCATACACAGTCCTATAAGGATACATTACCTAACATGGAATGGGAATCCTAATATATCATCCTATTACCCTTCAATATCCTCCTATGAGGATTAGTGGGAGGCTCAACCCATTATATCTGTGTATCCTTTTGTCAAGAAAGGATGGATATGATATTGTGTATCAATGTATGTACAAGCCACCTTATATATAAAATAAGTACTTGAAGGAGAAATATAGTTGTATGGTGGGGATAAAGCCTTAAACTCAAAATCATATTAGAATCATAGAATTGGAGGGATTGTAGTCCATAGGATTTCATAGATTAAGAGCCCAAGTATAAGCCATAACTATTCATAATAGTAAATACAAGAACATGTAATCAATGAGAAATAATAGGGATAGAAAGGTTTTGTTATCGAAATTCCAATCTAAGATAGGAAATACAAACCCTAGAGTATGTGAAGGGTTAAAAAAATTGGTTTCACCAAATTTTTACAACCTAAAATTTATAAGAATACAATATAATAAAATATAGGATGTAAGGGTTTGTTACATGTGATTATGAATTAATTACTAATATTGATTATAAATATTCAAAATAATTCATCAATACTTTCAACTCATGATAAAATGATAAGATGATTTGTTTAAAAATAAAATGGGATATGAACATAACTTTATAGAGTGATATAGGGAGGATCTATGTGTGTAAACTAGATAACTAATTTGTTCTAAACTTGAAATTTCTTTTTATCTCAAACTAGAATTGGAAACATCATGTCCAAGGTTGTATAACTTTGATTGGACCTTGGTATGGTTTTCCCCCTTTTGTTCGGTTTATAAATTCTAACAATAGAGTTTGCAGCTTCTTCCTCCTTTCAATTTCGTATAAATGACTTTAATTACATGCTTTTATCACTCACAGAACCTCAAAAAAACTTATAATGACCTAGAAAATAATAAAAACCTTAAATACATGTGACACCCTTCATTAAAGTATTCGATAAAAAAATGGAGAAATAAGTGTGTGGGTGAGGATGGAATAACTTTCATGGATAACCCCTACTCATCCAATACAAGTGATGTATTACATCCACTCAAACATGATCAAGCCTCGTGTAGTTATCATAGTGTAGGTGAAAGTAGTGTATGTAATCTAAGCCACCTCTTGTGTGTGACCTTACATCTCTTCAAAAAAATATAGAAAGATAATTATAGATTATATAATGTAACCATCATGATACTAATGTAATTTGGTTTGCTTTAACTACTAGATTACACCCTTTTGTCCCTTGAATACCTTTCACAATGATCAGAGTGACTTGATCTATCTAAGACATGGCTCTAATACCTTTACATGCTTGAAAATAGAGGAATATAGACTCTTTTTCCTGGTTGATTTCTTCAAACATGATGTATTGGTTTCTCTAAATGACATACAACTACTTTAGGTATAGTTTGGAGGGCCTTTAATGATTTATTGTTGATATTTGCATTATGATATAATGATAATATCAAGTGAGTTATGAATTGTAATTAACATGGTTATATAAGCTACCATAAGTTAGATATTCACATTATGGTTGACCTATGGAGTTGAACTGATGCCTAAGAATTTTTAAATTAGAAATATATTCATTAATTAGAGGTGTGAAATACCATATAGGTCGGCCATAAATGTAGTCCACCATGGACCTGAACTGTATGGCTTAAGCCAACAAAAAAATGATGTCAAATCTAAGGTCTAGAAATTATTTCTAGATTTGAATTACTACTTTTTTTGATTAATATTTTCTAAGTGAACTTCATACCAAAGTGTAGAGATGAGAAATTGAAGAGAGTATATAATAATGTAGTGACTATATTTAGAATTTGATTATTCATATTAGCATAAGAATAATGACTAAATCGTCTTTAACAAATATTAAGTTACCAAACTTAAGGGTCTACATTTTGTAAGGAATGGTTTATAATTGTATTCCTAGTTGAATGAGGATATTCTTCAATGTCGCCAAAGGTTGAGTATTGAGGCCAAGATTAGTGTTTATTAGGGATATTTGTCGTGTTTCCTGAGTCACAAGCTCACAAGGAAAATTTCCCTAAAAATTATTAGTGTTTTTTGAGTACTTCGATATAGAGGTTGGAGGATATATTAGTCAATAGTGATCAAATTGATTTAGGAAATGCATGATATAGATCATTGACATGATAAAATAAATAGGAGGATTCTTCAATAAATTTGGAAATGAAGGAAGTGTTTCTTGTGGATCAAGTCATGGTATGGAGATCAACAATTATCATGTCATTATGTTATCACCAACACTATTTAGGGATTTCAAATTTTTCTAAACTTAAATGGATTAGAGGATGGGAAGAGGATCTTGATCTAAATAGTAAGGAGAGTGTAGTTTTGATAATGGGATTGTGAGGAGATCATGGAGGATTTTCAATCTACTAGGTTTAGAATCAAGGATTTTTTAGTGATGAGGAGGAGGGGGCCAAGCCATGAGAATAAAATATAAGATCTCATTTGAAGAAGATTTCCAAGATTTAAGTTAATGTAAGGGTCCATGGTACACATCCACTATACCAAGGACCAAACGAATTAAGACCACTTTACAATTTTGATTGAGCTAAAATTCCAATTCCAAATTTATATAAAGAGAATCCAACATGTCAATATGCTATATCTTCCCATGTGAAGGTTGGGAAAAAAACTTTCAATTTCTTTTTTATTTGTATTAAAACCTTCACAAATAAAGAAAGATCTATACGATAAGTTTAAATCATATAAAATGGCATGATAAAATAAAACTCATTCTTGAATTTGGAGATCAGCCTAGGTTTAATACAAATATGAATAACTACTAAAAAATTGACTTCTCAAACCCTTATGATTTTAATCCTAATAAAGCTAAAATATGTAAACCCTCAAAACTAAATTCAAAACCTTCAAATGAGAAGAAACAACCGGTAGATATTATGGTTTCACTCAAAATATCTGCATGTTTACCCTCATTCCTATCGTTTTTAGATATTTTGGCCTAAAATTTGAGGTGTATTTCAGGGAAACATTTACTCCAAAATGTGCTTACACAACACACTAAATAAAAAACTTGTCTAAAAATGCTTGATTATAATAATGAACATAATGAACATATTGGAATCAGAACTGCATATAGAGTGAAAACAATGAGAAAAATAGATGATGAAATTGAATTTTGAATGTCAGCGGGTTCATGGTGAGGTCCGGGATTTCCGCTAGTATTGTTGATTTGGGGAAAATAAGGGTTTATAAATTATTCTAGTATATGTGTCCTTCACTTCATATCCTTTATTTTCATTATAAAAATAATAATTGGAAGGACAAGAACAAGATAACAGGGTCGCATGTGGCCATTCAGTTGCCTTAGTCCAAAAAATGAAACATGGGTGGGGTGAATATTAGAGAGGGCTCTTTTGAAATATGTTATAGTACCAAATTTTTAGGTTATCCCCTTCAACCAAAGAGAGATCATATGCTCAAGTATATTTAATGAACATGTTTATTCAATAAGAGATAATACATTATATAGAGAGGTGATATCTTCAAATTAGGAAGTCAAATATCATAGATCTCTAAAATCTCCCCAACTATTTCCTAGACTATCTCACATGAATATTATTATAATGTAATTATTAATTGAGTAATCAATTACTTAAATTATGTATTATACTCTCTATCAACTACTATTATCATATAATAATTACTCACATAATAATCACTTAAAATCCATGTATTATTTTCTCCACTTATTATTTTCCCACAAATAATATTATTGATTAAATAAGATAATTTGGAGCTCTTTATTCCTATGCACCAATGTGAGGAATAATTATAGGTGACAAACCCCTAGGTTCCTTCAAAATTCCACCATACCACAAGTATGCATAATATTAAGAAATTAGAGAAGATGGGAAAATATTATCATTTTCTTGTATACACAAAACAATGTGATTGCATAAAAAATTTTAGGCCCACTTCGAATCTCTTGCTTATATTTTTAATCATGATAATACATCAAAAAAAGAAAAATTCTTGGTCCATACAAATTAAATATAGTATTTGTAATATTTTTTATAATCGGCTACATATATCAACAAAATATCAGTGTCTACTTTTTTTTCTCTACTTAGAACTATTATGAGATGGTATCAACATATGAGGTCCCATATAAATTAGTTAAATTATCCATGCTTATAACTATTATGAATGGTATCAACATTTGAGTTCTCCTATAACTTAGCTAAAATATACATGCATCAACAAATCAACCATAAAATAATAATATGAAGATATGGCACATACTACCCCACTATTTTGGTTAGTTCCAATATGGTTATCCCTTTACAAAAAAATAAAAGTATTTATAGAGAATTTGTGAATAGTTAAATGTCACTAATGAATTTTAAAAAGAAAATGCATAGAAAAGGTTTTTGTAGAAACTCATTTTAGTAATTCATGTCTTGCAACAAAAAAAAATGTACAACGCTTTTTCACTAGCCCACGCTTATCCAACTTGGTCAATTATTCTATCCCTAGTTATATCTCATTCATTATTTCTTTCACACACAACTCATTTTTCACAAAATGGTCATATTAGTCCATAAATTTAGGCTAACCCCTTGCAAACTACAACCCAATTTTTCAAATCACTTGCACATGCATTCCAAACCAAAGCACACAAAAATTAAAATAGCATTTATGTACGTTATAGCCCTTCCCATCTACTTTGGTCCTTTTCCCTCCAATGCCACTTTTCTTAATTCAAATTCCTTTGGGACACCCATAATCATCCTTATCTGAACCTTATTATTTAGGGTATTAGGACCACTTTTTTCCTAACTCTTTCTTTATAGTATTTGTTGTAATAAAGGATATGACACATATATTTTGTAAGTCATGTTAGGAATATTAGGTAGTACTCCCATTTGTGTTAGTGGTGAGAAACAATATTAAGTGAGTTATTTTTATATTGGGTGTGTATTATAATGTGTAAGAGATAATATTTGTATGTGAGTTATTGTACATGAGAGAAGAATCAAACAAGATATATTCTAGGGAGAGAATAAAGATTGTTGAACAAACCGTCTAGATTTAAGGTGAGAGGTTGGTGGATTTGTTATAGGAGTTACATATCCTCTCTTACACACACACATGTGTGTTTATAATGTGTTACTATATATATCATTCAAATTATGTGTTACATGGCTAGATAAATGCTCTAGTTATCATCATATTCACATCAAGGAAGAGGATATTCCTAAGATAACCTTCCAAAATCATGACAACCGTTATGAGTTTTTTTCCATGCAACTCTAGCTTACTGATTCTTCATCAACATTCTAAGGATTGATGAAAAAACTCTTATGTCCATTCCTTTAGCAATGCATCTTAATGTTCTTAAATGATATTTTCATATAAAAAATAGGTAGGTCATTTGCAACACATTGCCACAACATTACAACTCCTTTTTGATAATCAATTATGTACTTAAAGCTCTAAGTGTTCCTTTGGATATAAATAAATTGAGTACCTAAAGCATCTTATATCCATTGTAGGATTTAGATTCAACCTTGATAAAATTTTTATCACGAGAAATTTTCCAATACTCAAGAATATTATAATTCTCTATTTATTTAAGGTCTCACTATATATCATAGGAAATTTGTTTTTGACTAAGAAAAAGCTACCACCCCATCAATTTCCATGCTAAAAAAATATTTTTTCTCGTGGATATATGAAATTGAATATGCCTTTGATGTAATGAAACAGGCTATGTGTACTACACCTATTTTATCCATGCCATATTTTTCCAATCCAATTTTCATTGAAATAGATGTTTGTGGTTATGGAATCAGTGATATCATTATGCAATAAGGTTTTGCTATCACTTTCACTAGGAAAGTTCTTTATGAGTACAATTTGGTACACTCCACCTATGAAAAATAAATTATTCTCATCTTACATACAATCAACAACTGGAAAACATAGTTAGTAAGATGATATTTATGTATCAAAACAAATCATCACGGTCTAAAATACTTCTCTTACAAAAGGTATCCTCTCTAGATCAGCAAAATGGGTCACTAAAATAATGGGGCATGACTATAAGATCACTTATAAGAATGGTAAAGATAACGTGGTCATGGATTCTCTATTCTTCCAATATGGGGACCAAAATTTTCTCTATGAATTATCCATTACAATTCTTAAGTGTATTCAATAACTATGACAAAATCAAACCACACAATGTCTCGTCCACTAACTCTATTGATATTTCCTCTCTAATCAACTACTCTTGGGATGGACATTATTTATGGTATGAATAACATGTGGTTATAATTCCAAAGTTATATATGTGACATAAAAATCTTATATAACTACATGCATCACCCTCATCTTGTCATTCGGGAGTTTTGAAAACATATAATTAGGTTTGTACGAATCTATTCAGTTATGAAATTAAAGGGACATAAAGTATTATTTTCACAATATGTGATACTTTTGAATGGAACAAGGTTGAAATGGTAATAAAATTTGGATTACTACGTCCACTCCTCATTCCTAAAATGATATAGAAAAATATTTCTAAGGATCTCATTGAGGGATTCCCAAAATCTAGAGGAAAATTAGTTATAATGATGGTGGTGGATCACCTCTTTAAAGACACCCATTTATGTGTCTTATCCTACCTCTACACCTTTTCAATCATTTCTCAAAGCTTTCTTGACCAATTTTTTTTCCTCCATGGTATTCCTTCGTCCATTGTCTCACATTATGAATCAAATTTTACAAGACACTTCTATATAGACTTATTCATTTGAATAGGATCATAATTGAAGATGATATATGGGTATCACCTCCAAACATATGGTTGAATATAAATAGTTAAAAAATGTTTAGAAACATAATTCTAAAGTTTTTCATTTTAGAAACAACAATATTAGGTTAAGTGTTACCTCTGTAAACACTTATATTTTTACGCTAACTTACCTTTTCTCTTATGTAGGGGATGTTAATGAATTATCCTCTTGAGTGGGTTCCTGAAGGGGGTTTATAAGATTAGGGTGTGATCAAACTTGGTCATATGGGATAGAACACATAATTTGAGAGATTTTTCTATGTTTTCATTTCAACCACAGCTACCCTATCCTTTCTCCATCTGTTGTTCACATGTCTCTATCATTATGTTTACTTGTTTACATACATACCTATTCTTCTTGTCACTTTCAGTCATCTTGGACTGCCATCATGTCTAAATTTATTCATTGGCTTATGTTCCCCATTATCTTTCACCACTTATACCTTAAGTTTCCCCATAAAGTTGATGTAATCACACATGGGTGATTGTGTGGAGTTTGGTTTTTCCCATTGTTGATGGGATCAAGACTAACTAGGAGGGAGGTTCTCAATTTTATTTGATAGTGTCAACAATATAGAAATATTTATATAGGGGTCGATGGCATTAGGATATAAATTTAGGAGATAAAATCTATGAAGCAGATGGTATTAATCATGAAAATATTAGGGATCAAATTTAGGATTACACAAAAGATGTAAATACCAAAGGTGCTCAAGGAGTGGAAAGATCATAATTCTACATTATATTATTAATAACCCTAAGATAGATAAAGGTTTCCAAGTCCTATACCTAAGAGAAAGAGAGGTATCCTACTAGGATTCTAAATAAGGGTATGTTAAGAGATGGATAATGTCAAGGGGAATAACATAGTAAGACAAAACAATATACTAAACTAAATATGTACATATACCCTAATCTATAACAATTAATGACCAACCATCCATGAGATAAAGGAAAAATAAGGGTTAGAGATACTTACTTATAGTGTGGCCATTGATGCATTGATCTTCCCTTGAGATAAAAACACTGAGATAAAATCATTATGGGTGGAGAAGGGGAATGATCGAGAAGTGTTAGGAAAATAGGAGGATATATATTGCAAAATATTTATAGATCCATCAAAATAAATAGCCAACAATTATATTTTATGTTTTAGAAATAAAGTTATGATAAGTCACTCACAAAATACAAAAGATAATAGATTAAGTGTAAGAACATGAAATAAAATGAACACAAGATATAAGTGGGAAAACCTTTCGGTAAATCACTTATATTTATTGAGAAAAATATGTTTCGCCGAGCACTCCCACTATTTCTAGTAGTTACACCTGCAAGGATGAATTCAAAACTATCATATACATTCACTCATGAGTTCAGTTGAATCTTCACACATTTGCATCATATATCATCAATCTTACTCTCATAAACATCTCACATCAATATGTTACTCACTGTGTGTGTAACCAATCTCAAATGAGATCACCTTGATTTATATCAAGGCAAGTAGCCCGTTGGGTCTCTCTTATTTTAAATTTAAAACATATGCCGACCCAATATGCAGATTTTCATAAGTCTTTAGTGGGTTTCTAATTAAGAAGTTTCCCACTTAATATTACAACCCCAAAACACACTTTAAATGTTAAGTGGAAAACATGCCAAAATTACCTTTTTATTAAAAAATACTTACAATCCATTAATCATCATATGAAGATTTAGCCTAGCATGTAAAAATATATAATGCTTAACATTCTAAACAACACATGTCAAGTAACCTTTTTATGCAAAAGGAATTACAATCCATAAATCATATAAGTGATTTAGGATAGTATGCAACAAAAACATTTGTTCGGTGGATTTTGTAACTCTGTAGTACACTACGTCAGTGTTCTGCAGGTTTTACAACTCCGTGGTTCAGTACATAGTATTCTGCATACTTAAATAATCCACAAACCAAATAAAGTGTTCCACTTTTTTTTTAGAAAATTCATGGTACACTAATTTAGTGTTCCACAGACTTTAAGAAACCGCAAACAAAGTAAGTATTCCACAGATTTTATAAAAATCTCTATACATATAAACAAAAAAAAATTCTCAAGATAAAAATGATTACCTATGAATTCTTACATAAGAATATGGATTTATAAAACTCTTATATCTAATGCTTTGTTGGGTATTACAAGTAAACTCACACAAAGTGATAATTTACTCAAACAAAATGGAAATACTTTATCGAAATTTCACTTGAAACAACCACAAAAATAAGGGTTGGCATTGGAAAAAGAGGTGGCATTAGAAAAACCATGTAAAACTTTTTCATTCCACTTTATTCCCCCTTTAAGGGAAAATTTGAAAGGCCAAATCTCAAATAATATATGTTCATTTGATTCGGAGGTAAAGATCAACGTCATTCACATGATCATTTGAGTCCTACTCCTATGATTCAAAGTTGGAGATCAAATTCATCCACATGATCATTTGAGTATTTATTACATGATTCAAAGGTGGAGATAAATGTCATCCACATGATCAATGGAGCCAAATTCTAAAATTTCCAACATAACATGAAATTTTTAGAACTTTGTAGTACATAATGGCTTAGTAAATATGTCTACAACTTGTTCTTTAATAGAGCAAAACTTGAGATCAATATCACCATTTAGAACTTTCTCCTGAATGAAGTGCATATGAATCTAAATGTGCTTGGTTCTTTGATGTTGACCTAGATTGTTTGTAAGAATAATGAAACTTTGTTTGTCACACAAAAGACGATTACTTCCTGTGATGCCCATATGAAGTTCATCCAACCATTTCTTCAACCACATAGCTTATGTTGATGCTTCCATAGCACTTCTATACTCTAATTCGGTAGAAGAGATAGATATTGCTACTTGTTTATTGTTACTACAAGTGATTGCATGCACCCATCTTCACAACATATCCAGAAGTAGATTTTCTATCCTCAATGTCAACAACATGGTCAAAATCATAATAACCAAATAATTTTTCATCATCTCAAGAATAATAATACAAACTATAATGGATTATACCTTTTATATACCTTAGAATCCATTTTTATATTTTCCAATAGTACTCATAAGGATCCTGCATTAATCTAGAAACTATTCGAACTGCAAAGGATATATCAAGCCTAGTGATAGTAAAATAAATAAAACTACAAAAAAAAGCCTATATAAAGTAGGTCAAATTTATCACAAGCAATTTTCGGTTCTAATTTAACACAAACTTCGATACGAATAAATATGGGATTACAATCAATCATGTTAAATATTTTAAGAAGGTTAGAAGCATACTATGTTTGAGATGCAACAATATATTTTTGATTTTGACAAATAACCATACGTAAGAAATGATTTAACAATCCTAAGTCAGTCATTTCAAAAAGTTATGTTAGCTTCTCTTTTATTCTAAGAATTATATTCTTATCACTATTAGTAATCAAGAGATAGTAAAAATATAAGAAAATAATGATATTTCATTATTGTTTTCATATTTTACAAACAAATCATTATCAGCAAAATATTTTTTGAAACCAAGATCTTGAAAGAAACTATTTATCTTAGCATATCAAGCTCTAAGAGCATGTTTAAGACCATGCAAATATTTTTTAAGCTTATACACATATAATTCCTTACCATTTTCTTCAAACCCTTTAGGTTGATGCATGTAAATTTCTTCTTTCAAGTCACCATTTAAAAAATCACTTTTAACACCCATTTGGTGAATCGCTCATCCATGTTGAGCAGCTAGAGCTAGAAGAATTCTAAAGGTGCTCATTTTGGAAACAGAAGAAAAGGTTTCAACATAATCTAAACCATGTTTATGATTAAACCCACTAGCAACTAATCTTACCTTGAATTTTTCAATCTTACCAGAAAAATCATACTTAATTTTATACAACCATCTAGATCTTACAATGCTTATTTTATGAGGAAGAGAGACTAATTCCTAAGTTTTATTTTTTATTAGACCATTGTATTCAACTTTCATAACATTAACCTATCTTTCATATAGGTTGGATTCTTCAAAAATATTGAGGTTCAACCTCATACAAAGTTGACAAGGCATGATAAGTATGTTGACTATGGGTTATCTTTATCAGATTATTAGGTTGAGAATTAGATATCATACTTTAAGCCCATTTAGGAATTCTAGACTAAGACACATATTGAGAAGACTCACCCTCAATATCTACATCCATCATATCATAAGAAGGATAATTATCCTCTTGGATTTTTTTTCCATTTTTTCTAGAGACTCAAGGAAAATAGAGGAGGGAAGAGAGGAAGAATCACATAATTTTTTCTCAATAACATGGAAATTCTTATTCTCTATGATCACATGTTTAACTGGATCATACAATTTTAATCCTTTTGTGTGACTGCCATACGCAAAAAAAATGCAAGAGTGGGAGGTATGATCAAGTCTTTTGTCTTTTGACTTTAGGAATGAGAAGGGAAGAAAAACTACCACATATATTTAAATGAGAGATATCAAATATTTTTTAGGCAATACTTCATGATGTGTGGTTTGATACAAATTTTTACTAGGAATTATATTTAGGATATGTACAGTAGTGTTCATGGCTTCATCCAAAAGGAACTTAGGCACTTTATATGCTTGAAGTATGTTCCTAGCCATTTCTATGATGCTTGTGTTCTTCCTTTCATCTTTTTCATTTTGTTGTGGGGTATATGGAGTTTTTAAATCTCTTTGAATTCCGTAAGACACACAGAACTCATCAAACTTATTATTGACATATTCACCTTCATTATTAGTTATGGTTCTATTAATTTTTAGATTAGCTATGTTTTCAACCAAGGATTTAAACTCTTGAAACTTAGAAAAAAAAAGTCTTTTTCTTAATATAATGAGACCAAGTCATTCTATAAAATTCATCAATGATGCTAACATCATACAAGGATCCACCAAGATAAGGAACTTCTAAATAACCTCTTACATCACTATGGATTAACTCAAGAAAGTTAGAGAAATTTGACTCATGATGTTTATGAAATAGTTCAATGTGTTTCTTATCATGCAAGCAATTTTCACAAGATCGATGGTCAAATTTTAATTTAGGAAGACCTATCACAAGGTTAATAATATGTGACATTTTGTACAAATTCTTAAAGTTTACATGCCCAATCCTTTCATGCCATTATCGAATGTCATTACAAGAAGAAGAAGAATAAAGACAAGATTATGTAACAAATCCTTCAAAGATATAGAAGTTATTCTTTTGAAAACTAGTAGTAATAATCTTACCAATTTCATTCTTTACATACCATTTATCTTTTAACAACACAAATTTTCAGTCTTATTTAGTTAGTTGAGAACAATATAAAATATTTTTCTGTTAGGAACAAACAAAACATTACTAATGGTTTCATTTTATAACTTAACATTTCCACAAAATGACATAATTATCACCTAGATACATATTCTCATGAAATTATACAACATGAAAAAGAATTTCATGAATATAATTCATGTGCCTAGATGCACCACTATTTAGAATCAATTCATTGTCATTAGAGGTTAAAAGAGCAGTATACCAAGCAATAGATTGATCAACATTATTAGCTTGATTTGTAGATTTATTCTAATTTCTATTATTCTAATTTTTATTGTTGAAGTTATTATTTTTAGCATTATTATGAACCTTATTAACTTTAGAATAACAATCAGCTACTTTATGACCAAATTTACCACATTTGGTACATGTTCAATAAAACTTTAAATTTTGATTATTTTTAGGTTTGAACTTAGATTTAAAATTTGATTGTTGATTAAAATTGTTGCTATTCTTATTTTTAAATGATTTCTAATTTTGGGAGAACAGTTCCTGAGAGGCATTAGCTTTTGAGTCAAATTTATCCAATACTCTTTCTTCTTGAATGAGTAGAGAATTCAGGTAAATAAACTTCATTTTGATATTTAGAATTACAAATAGACATGTAATTTTTGATTTTTTCATGAATATTAATCTGAATGATAAAATATAACTTATCTTGAAATAATTCATAGTTACAGTCATCTAACTGAGCCTTAATGTTCTTAATATTAGCTATATAATTAACTATCTTTTCATCTCCTTTCATTGAAGTTATAAATAATTCCATGATTAGTTTAATTATCTTAGAAAGATGACTACCTTCATGCATAATGTGCAATTGATTTCATACATTAGCTGGAGACTCCATGTGTCCTACGTGCAACAAGGATTCATCTTTGATACTTTTCAATAGGATGGACATGGCTTTTTGGGATTTTTGGAAGAAGATACTCAAGTTTTCAAGTGTATATTGTCTCCCAGTGAGCCATTTTCAACACCACTAACTAAATCCCACATATTTCTATTCATAAAGATAACTTTAATCCTAACTCTCCAAATACTATAATTAGAACCATTTAAAGCATGATATTTATCCATATAAAAATTAGATGAACTAATCATACTTAAAATTTTTGAAAAAAAAAAGTTATGTGGTTTTTAATAGTTGCAGTTCTTCGTGGTAGAATATAATGACTTTTACAGATTAAAATGAAATAAGTTCCTTTAAAAAACTTGTAACTTAGTAAAAACAATTCAAATGGGTATGGGAACCACAAAGTGAGGCCGATAAAATACTCAGAACAAGCTGCGAGAGGCTACAAGAAAATATAGAATTTTCAAAATTTGAAAATATGTGAAACAAGAAAACCACATAGCAAGAAAATGCAAGCCACAAAACAAAGGAATCTGTGCAACAAGAAAATACAAGTCGCAGAAAAAATGAATCTTCACAACAAATAAAACAGTCCGTGAGGGATAGAAAGTCAAAGAACACTAACTGCAAGATAAAGGAAGTCTACAGAACAAAACAAGAGGTCCATAAAACAAAGGGATCCCTCAAACAAGGAAAAAAGAGTTCGCAAAACATAGGAAATAAAAGTCCGTGGGACACAAAATTCCGCAAAATAAAGAAAAAAATACACTAAACAAAGGAAATCCCTGGAATAAGTAAATGAACGTGGAACATAGGACTCATGAAACACTTAGAAATATCACACAATACTCAAATAAGTTGCATAAAATTCAAACAAGATTGTGCAACAAAGAAAAATGTTGCATAAGGTTAAAAATCCACAAAAAACTAAAATAAGCCACAAAATGAGAAATTAGGACACAAAACACATTAAAATGTCACAAGACAATGAAGGCGGTGATAGACTTAGAAATGGCGTGAAAACCTTAGATCTGCCACAAAAGACTAAGGTAATTTGTGATACATTCAAAAAATTGCGAATCATGGTGGGACGCTGTAAAAGTCTTGAAAAAGAAGAAGAAGACTATGGATGATAAAAACATATATCTAACCATGCAGAGTCAATAACAACCTAGGTTTTGATCATTCACAATAATCTAAACCATCTAAGCACTCTGCATTTATCTTATTTCTCATGAATTAGGATTTTTGCACCTCGTAGGACTGAAACAATTGCGGTACATAGGTTAGTGTGTCTTGGATCTTGAAATTTTCCAACTACTTCAGATCTATAAGATTATTTACACTTGAAAAATTATAAACAACTAGATCTATCCTGCACAAGCATAAATGCATGATCTGATACCATGTTATAAAAATGTGAGGATATATAATGCAACAACTTTATATATCCATCAAAATAAATAGCCAAGGATTATAGTTTATGTTTGAACATCAAGTTATGATAGATCACATCATATAATGCAATAGATAACATGCTAAATGTAATAACATGAAATAAAATGAACATAAGACACAAGCTATGAGTGGGAAAACCTTTCGGTAAAAAACTCACTGAAAATCACTTATATTTATTGAGGGGAATGTGTTTCACCTAGCACTCCCAATATTTATGGTAACTTTACACCTTCAAGGAGGAATTACAAATTGTCATGTACATTTTTTCATGATTTTAGATGAATCTTCACACATTTGCATCATGTATCTGTCATCACCAATCCGGCACTATGATAATTCTTCACCAGGAACTCCTCGTGCTATGATTATTTACTAATGCACAGACTTTAGTTTGGTGGATGTAATCTGGAAGTAAAACAACAACCGAACACAAGAATACCATTGACTATGATAAGACAGAATGACGACAAATCTGAAATATCAAAATAAATTATAATATTAACATGAAACTGTTATAATCTCACCCATGAGATACTTCAACAAGACTATGGGAGAAACTTTACAATTACACCTCTTGATGGCTTCTTCAACACACCTTTAACTTATGGCTTCCTTCGCACACTTCCTACAATATTCTCACTACTTCTTTCTTATGGCTAAATGAGGGGGGTGGCCCTCTTCTATTTATAGACCCCTTCCAGGGTGCGACCAGCCTAGTGCTCTTATAGAGGAGGATATAAATCCCATCTTCTTTGACGGAGAGTCATTTATTCCAGTATTCCTTATACGCTCTTTATCGTGCACCTGTAATGTTTCGATGTCGGATGAGGTGCAACGGAGGAGCGAGACCGTTTTAGCAGGTGTTTGGTTATCGGGGGTTCCAGCAGGGGGGATACTGTGTGTTACAAATTAAAGATTAAAAACAACAACATGTTTATGGTGGATAGGACCCGCATAGACTGACCGTGTGGGGGTTCTCGTTGAGGTGACCTAATAGCTGTAGGATACAGGTCTTGAGTCCATGTTAGCACTTAAAACAAATGAATCAGCGATCAGAGCGCCGGGAGCTTGGTCTCTGACGGACCTGTACACACGGGGACATGGGGCACATGACCGAAAAAAAATTGATGATGTTTCGACACATTAAAAGGTTTGATTAACGATTTCAGGATATTGTGATAAAGCAATAATGCTAAATCGGCAGTCCGGGACTATTGGTGTATTTACAAAGGGGGGGTGTGTGTCACAACAGCAACCTCGACGGCGCACGTAAAGACTAGGGCTGGACTAGTGAATCAAAGACACATCACCCACCATGAGATTGGGAGGATCACCAACAGGAACGGCACAAGGCGGCGGAGACAAGGCGGAAAGGCGAAATCCAGGAAACCGATAAAAGGCAGCACTGTAAGGGGGGGACGTACCTGAGATAAAACACAGGTCGGGATGCCGCACAGGGAGGCCAGCCAGCCGAAGAACAGACAGAGTCAAAAAGGGAAAACGAAAGAAAGAAGAGGGCAAGCAAACAGACGGAGGGTGGTCCCACAGGAGCGCGCCGACCAAAAGAATCAACACACGCTGGGAGCGAAGAGAACCAGGAGCCAGCCATAAAAAACAAGCGAACACGGGGGGCGCGAGCGACACACAGGAAGACGGGCACGAGCGGCGGGTAGGGGGACACCAGTGGGGCTGGGAAGGCGGCAGGAAAAGTGCCGCCCACACGGAACCAACAAGTGGCAAAAAGCACACGGCGAGACACGAGACACGGCGGGGCAAAGCGTGTGAAACCCAAACAACGTCGACACAGCCGTCAACACAGGGAGGCGAGTATAGGGAGCCCCGCGGCACAGGGAAACACACACAAAGCCCCTGAGAGAGTGGGCCCAAGACCGGTGTACGTCGGATCCGGCTTGGGGGTGGCGATATCCTGATAACTCGAGACAGTAAGAGCAGAAGGAAGACGGATACGACACGACCCCGGGACCAGGTCTATGGTGACACACTGAACGCAATGTAAAAGGTAGCGGTACGCGACGGGAATAACGGATCTTTTTGAAAGCAAAGGCTCCGTCTTCGCGTAAGGGGCTTCTTAAATCTGGCAGTAGTATCCTTTGCGCTTTCCCTTATTTCCTCGACAAATGAAGATGTACCAACCTTTCTTTTACTGAATCACTTTCATCCATCCTTTCATTTTTCATAACTCTCACAATGGGAATATCAACTCAATAGGTAAGAACTGGATCAATGCCATAGGCCAACTGAAATGGGAGTATCCTGTTGCTGACTTTGATGTTGCCCTATATGCCCACAATGCTGCATGAATCCTTTTATCCCATTTATGTACCTGCAAGGCTGCATCTTTTGCTAGAATTGACACAACACAAAATTTGTTCGTTCCACCTGTCCATTGTGCTTGGCTTGTATGTTGTTGCCTTCCTGTGCTTGATAGAAAACTTATTGACTAGGGCTTCTACCACCTCATTAATGAAGTGGCTTCCTTGATCTGTTACAATTTCTAATGGACAACCAAATCTGGTGACAATGCGTTCATATATGAACCTTGCCACTTCATCCATGGAAGCTATTTTCAATGGCCTAGCTTCAACCCACTTGGTTAAATAATCTGTGGCAACTACAATATACTTATTTTGACGTGATGTAGTTCGAAGTGGACCTACAATGTCTATTCCCCATTTTTCAAAGGGACCAAGGGGAAGAATAGGACATAATGGAGCTGATGAAGTCTTACGGTTACCATGTGTTTGACAAATATCACATGTCTTACAATAATTATAACAATCTTTAAAAAGAGTGGGCCAGTGATAACCTGCATCCAAGATCCTTCTTGCTGTAAGTTGTCCAGAGAAGTGCCCTCCACATGTACCATTGTGGAATTCTTCTAGCAGCTCCTTTCCTTGATCGCGTCCAACTGCCCTCTTGTACTGTCCATCAGGTCCTATTCGAAATAATGCTCCATGCAGAATAGAATATGGACGACTGGCTTGAGTAATCTTTCTCTTAGTCTTTGCATTGGCACCATTAGGAAACTTGAATTCATTCAGATAATTCCAAATATCTATGTATTCACTAGGGATTGTGTCAAGGGAGAACAATGCTGCATCGGGAAAATCATCATCATCACAAGATGATCCTAAACCATCATAGGCTCGAGAGAGTGCATCTGCATTGACATGCTTCTTTCCTGGCCTATCTATAATATCAAATTCAAATTCTTGTAGAAAAATTATCCATCTTGCTATCCTCCCTGATGGGTTAGGCTTATTGACAATATATTTCAGAGCCTGATGATCCGTTTACAACTATAAATTTCATGCCCTAGCAAGTAATTTCTAAACTTCTTTACAGCAAAAATGATAGCCAGAGCCTCTTTTTCAGTTACAGTATAGTTTACCTCAGCACTGCTCATTTGTCTGCTCCCAAAGTAAATTGGATGTTCATTCCCATTTTCATCCTTTTGGCTCAAAGTACTACCTAGTGCTGCATCTGAGGCATCAGTGTACACAATGAATGGCTTGCTCCAATCTGGATTCTTCAAAACAGGTGAAGACACCAGGGCTTCCTTCAGTTGTCCAAAAGCTTCATGCGCCTTGTTTCCTGGTTCATAAGTAACATCCTTCTTCAAGAACTGGGTTAGTGGCTGTGCAATCTTTGAGAAATTCTTGATGAACCTTCTATAGTAACCCACATGGCCTAAAAATGATCTCAACTTACTTCTATTTCATAGGAAATGGTAAATCTTTGATTTTTGAAACTTTATCAGGATCGAGTACCAATACCATCTCTGGATACAACATGCCCTAACAAAACGCCTTTAGAACATCCAAAGACACACTTTGTAGGGTTTAGTGAGGCTTGTGCTTCATCTAACCTTTGAAATGTTGTCTCCATGTGGTGCAGGTGGTCAAACTTGCTCCCATAGATGCAAAAATCATCCAGAAATACTCTGATGAAGGTCCCAATGTAGGGTTCGAACACCCTATTTATCAAACGCTTGGAATGTTTCTGGAGCATTACATAACCCAAAAGACATAACTCTATAAGCAAACGTTCCCCAAGGAGTGGTGTGAACGTGGTCTTCAGCTGATCTTTCTCTACTTTACAAACTTGGTTGTAGCCGCTATATCCATCAGCAAAACTATAGCACTCCTGGCCAGCTAGTTTGTCCAAGATCTGATCTGAAAATGGAAGAGGATAATGATCCTTCTTTGTTTTTTTATTGAGCTTCCTGTAATCAACACAAATGTGTAGCTTCCCATTCTTTTTTATTGAGATCACAATGGGAGAAACCCATTCTGAATTCTCCACAACAAATATGAATCCTGCATCAAGCAACTTATCTATTTCTTCTTTTACAGTCTTGGAAAAATTAGGATCATTCTATATGGCATTTGCTTTATGGGCTTAGCACCATCTACCAACTCAATACAATGTTCTACCCAACTTACTTAATACGAGTTCTGTCATCACCAATCCGGCACTATGATAATTCTTCACCGGGAACTCCTCGTGCTATAATTATTTACTAATGCACAGCCTTTAGTTTGGTGGATGTAATCTAGAAACAAAACAACAACCGAACACAAGAATACCATCGACTATGATAAGACGGAATGATGACAAATCTGAAATATCAAAGTAAATTATAATATTAACAAGAAAATTTGTTACAATCTCACCCATGAGGTACTTCAACAAGACTATGGGAGAAACTTTATAATTACACCTCTCGATGGCTTCTTCAACACACCTTTAACTGATGGCTTCCTTTGCACACTTCCTACAATATTTCTCACTACTTCTTTCTATGCTAAATGAGGGGGGTGGCCTCTCTATTTATAGAACTTCCAGGCTTATCCATCCTATCTCTAAGATAGGATAAGAAATCCACTCTGACGAATCATATTCCATACCTTAACTCTTATCTGTACATGTAAGCTTATCTGTTAAGATAAGATAAACCTTATCATTTTACATGGGTTCCACATTTTTAGACTTTTTACAAATAAAATACACAAAATATTTATGACCTCACTCCTTGTCCTTATTACCAATATAATATTTCTAATTCCTAATCATGTAGACCCTACTTCTCTAATTACCCAAACTTTGACATTTTAACATTACCGGACCACTTACGACAAATATTTACTTTTTACAACATTCCTATTGTACTTTGACTGTTACCCGTACTCCACATTATTGGCGGCACCGTACTGACGGCGCCGTTATCTTCTATCGGACGCTACTAGTAATTACACTTAACAACATCCTATTCCTAATACATACATTAATGAAATAGAAATTTTGGAGGAAAATTTTAGTGTATGACATCTTCCCCCTTCCTAGCTTCTACTCCGTCCTCGGAGTAGACTATTCTGGTGCTTGGAAAATCTTCAACTTGTCGTGGTTACCCTATTTCGTAATGGGAGTGCCATCCAATTCCTCCAGTCGGTACGTACCATTTTCATGCACAGCTGCTATTTTGTAGGGCCCCATCCATTTTGGAAGAAATTTTCTCTGTCTTCTTTTTTTGTATCTGGAATCATATACTAGGACCAAGTCATTCACATGAAATGGAGACCATCGGATCTTTTGATCAAAGTATTCCTTCTGCTTCATTTTCTTCTTATGGCTTGTATCCTTTGCTATTTCCCTCATTTCCTCTAGCAAATGAAGATGTACCAACCTTTCTTTTACTGAATCACTTTCATCCATCCTTTCATTTTTCATAACTCTCACAGTGGGAATATCAAACTCAATAGGAAGAACTGGATCAATGCCATAGGACAACTGAAATGGGGAGTATCTTGTTGCTGACTTTGATGTTGCCCTATATGCCCACAATACTGCATGAATCCTTTTATCCATTTATGTACCTGCAAGGCTGCATCTTTTGCTAGAATTTGACACAGCACAAAATTTGTTCGTTCCACCTATCCATTTGTGCTTGGCTTGTATGTTGTTGCCTTCCTGTGCTTGATAGAAAACTTATTGACTAGGGATTCTACCACCTCATTAATGAAGTGGCTTCCTTGATCTGTTACAATTTCTAATGGACAACCAAATCTGGTGACAATGCGTTCATATATGAACCTTGCCACTTCATCCATGGAAGCTATTTTCAATGGCCTAGCTTCAACCCACTTGGTTAAATAATCTGTGGCAACTACAATATACTTATTTTGACGTGATGTAGTTGGAAGTGGACCTACAATGTCTATTCCCCATTTTTCAAAGGGACCAAGGGGAAGAATAGGACATAATGGAGCTGATGAATTCTTACGGTTACCATGTTTTTGAAAAATATCACATGTCTTACAATAATTATAACAATATTTAAAAAGAGTGGGCCTGTGATAACCTGCATCCAAGATCCTTCTTGCTGTAAGTTGTCCAGAGAAGTGTCCTACACATGTACCATTGTGGAATTCTTCTCAGCAGCTCCTTTCCTTGATCGCGTCTAGTTGCCCTCTTATACTGTCCATCAGGTCCTATTCGAAATAATGCTCCATGCAGAATAGAATATGGATGACTGGCTTGAGTAATCTTTCTCTTAGTCTTTGCATTGGCACCATTAGGAAACTTGAATTCATTCAGATAATTCCAAATATCTATGTATTCACTAGGGATTGTGTCAAGGGAGAACAATGCTGCATCAGGAAAATCATCATCATCACAAGATGATCCTAAACCATCATAGGCTCGAGAGAGTGCATCTGCATTGACATGCTTCTTTCCTGGCCTATCTATAATATCAAATTCAAATTCTTGTAGAAAAATTATCGATCTTGCTATCCTCGCTGATGGGTTAGGCTTATTGACAATATATTTCAGATCCTGATGATCCGTTACAACTATAAATTTCTGCCCTAGCAAGTAATTTCTAAACTTCTTTACAGCAAAAATGATAGCCAGAGCCTCATTTTCAGTTACAATATAGTTTACCTCAGCACTGCTCATTTGTCTGCTCCCAAAGTAAATTGGATGTTCATTCCCTTTTTCATCCTTTTGGCTCAAATTACTACCTAGTATTGCATCTGAGGCATCAGTGTACACAATGAATGGCTTGCTCCAATCTGGATTCTTCAAAACAGGTGAAGACACCAAGGCTTCCTTCAGTTGTCCAAAAGCTTCATACGCCTTGTTTCCTGGTTCATAAGCAACATCCTTCTTCAAGAACTGGGTTAGTGGCTGTGCAATCTTTGAGGAATTATTGATGAACCTTCTATAGTAACCCACATGGCCTAAAAATGATCTCAACTTACTTCTATTCATAGGAAATGGTAAATCTTTGATTTTTGAAAATTTATCAGGATCAGTACCAATACCATCTTTGGATACAACATGCCCTAACAAAATGCCTTTATAACATCCAAAGACACAATTTGTAGGGTTTAGTGAGGCTTGTGCTTCATCTAACCTTTGAAATGCTGTCTCCATCTGGTGCAGATGGTCTAACTTTCTCCCATGGATGCAAAAATCATCCAGAAATACTCTGATGAAGGTCCCAATGTAGGGTTCGAAAACCCTATTCATCAAATGCTGGAATGTTACTGGAGCATTACATAACGCAAAAGGCATAACTCTATAAGCAAACATTCCCCAAGGAGTGGTGAACGTGGTCTTCAGCTGGTCTTTCTCTGCTATACAAACTTGGTTGTAGCCGCTATATCCATCAGCAATACTATAGCACTCCTGGCCAGCTACTTCGTCCAAGAACTGATATGAAAATGGAAGAGGATAATGATCCTTCTTTGTTACCTTATTGAGCTTCCTCTAATCAACACAAATGCGTAGCTTCCCATTCTTTTTTATTGAGATCACAATGGGAGAAACCCATTCTGAATTCTCCACAACAAATATTAATCCTGCATTAAGCAACTTATCTATTTCTTTTTTTACAGTCTTGGAAAAATTAGGATTCATTCTATATGGCATTTGCTTTAATAGGCTTAACACCATCTACCGGCTCAATACAATGTTCTACCCAACTTACTTGACAGAGTTCCTTGTCATCACCAATCTGGCACTAGGTGATAATGTACCTTCGAAAGAGCTGGAGGTAGGACTCCTTCGTGCTACTAATCCATTTACTATGCATCAGCAATCTTTAGTTTGGTGGATGTAATCTAGAAACAAAACAACAACCGAACTTCAAGAATACCATCAACTATGGGGTAATGAGTTGGAATGATGACAAATCTGGCAGGATATCAAAGTAAATTATAATATTAACATGAAATTGTTACAAAATCACCCAGGAGGTCCACTTCAACAAGTACTATGGGAGAAACTTTATAGGATGTACACCTCATCGATGGCTTCTTCAACACACCTTGAATCCACATGGCTTCTACTTTGCATGACTGTCGAGGGATCACGTATTATCTTCACTACTCTCTTTACTATGCTAAATGAGGGGGGTGAAACCTTCATTCCAGTAGTTTATTGCATGAACTTCCACGCTTATCCATGGTCTATCTCTAAGATAGGATAAGAAATCCACTCTGACGAATCATATTCCATCACCTTAAAGTCTTATCTGTACATGTAAGCTTATCTGTTACAAATATTGCCACATTTGAAAACCTTATCATTTTACATAGGTTCCACATTTTTAGACTTATTTACAAATAAAATGACACAAAAGTATTTATGACCTCACTCAATTGTCCTTATTACCCAATATAATCATTTCTAGATTCGGTAATTACATGTAGAC
Organism: Taxus chinensis; assembly: GCA_019776745.2. Classification (NCBI taxonomy): domain Eukaryota; kingdom Viridiplantae; phylum Streptophyta; class Pinopsida; order Cupressales; family Taxaceae; genus Taxus; species Taxus chinensis. The sequence continues at coordinate 260,864,236 of CM034146.1, read as the reverse complement.
TGCTACTTCTCTAATTACCCAAGACTTCATGACATTTTAACATTACCGGACCACTTACGACAAATATTTCACTTTTTACAACATTCCTATTGTGCTTTGACTGTTACCGTACTCCACATTATTGGCGGCACCGTACTGACGGCGCCGTTATCTTCTATCGGACGCTACTACTGATTACACTTAACAACATCCCGCCTCTTCTCATAAGACATAGCCATTAGAGTTGACCATATGAAATATTTGGAGGAAAATTTTAGTGTTGACATCTTCCCCCTTGGAGTATGCTTCTACTGCCGTCCTCGTGAAATCAGACTATTTTGGTGCTTGGAAAATTCTTCAACTATGTTTCGTGGTAGTTACTCCTTTCATCTTCGTAGGATGGGAGTGCCGTCTTGATTATCTCCAGTCGGTGCGTACCATTTGTTACATGCACAGCTGCTTCATTATTTCTAGGGCCCTTATCCATTACATGGAAGAGAATTTTCTGGTGCTTTTCCTTTATCATTATGTCTTGTACCAGATGTAGAAGCTCATATACTAGGACCAAGTCATTCACATGATAATGGAGACCATCGGATATTTTGATAACAACCAGTATTAAACAACTTTTGAAATCATTTTCTTCTTATGGACTTGTATCTCTTCCCTAAGAACTAAATTCCCTCATTTCTTCTGAAGCAAGATGAAGAGTGTACCTGACCTTTCTTTTACTGAATCAGATCTTCATACTCAGTAGATGTATTAGGAGAAATATTGTGCATAACTCTCACATTGGTTGTGGATATCAAGACTCAATAGGAAGAACTGGATCAATGCTCTACTTTAGGAACAACTGAAATGGAGAGTATCTTGTTGCATGACTTTGATGTTACCTTCTTGCAATATGCCTTTGCTTGTTCAATGGTAGCTGGGCGGTGATACTTCACTCGTTATCTCATTTATGGCTTCATCCTGCAAGGCTGCAGTGCTTACAGCTAGGAGATTATCCATGCCATTCATCAACCCATTTGTTCGTTCTTCCTATCCGGATTTGTGGCTTCGAGCTAGAAAACTTAGCTCTAGAACACGAGGGATTCTAATCACCTCATTAATGAAGTGGCTCTCCTTGATCTGTTAGCAATTTCTGATATGGATCATGAGATTTTCAAATCTCTGTTGTTCACCAAATGCGTTCATATATGAACCTTGCCACTTCATAAATCCTATGGAAGCTATTTTCACATTATCACTTAGTGTTTCAACCCACTTAAATGCTGAACCATCCAATCTGGTAGGCAACTACAATATCACTCCATTGTTGACGTGATGTAGTTGGAAGTGGACCATTACAATGTACTAGATCCCCATTAAACTATTCAAAGGGACCAAGGGGAAGAATAGGACATTCGATGGAGCTGATGAAGTCTTACGGAATCTTTCCCATGTGTTTGACAAATAGTCACATGTCTCACAATGAATTATAACAATCTTTACAAGAAGAATGGGCAACAGTGACTAACCTGCATCCAAGATCCTTCTTGCTGTAAGTTGTCCAGAGAAGTGTCCTCCACATGTAAACTATTGTGGAACTTGACTTACTAGCAGTAAAAACTCCTTTTACTTGATCGCGTCCAACTGCCCTCTTGTACTGGTCCAAAGTCAGGTCCTATTGCGGTAAATAATGCTCCATGCACGAATAGAATAGTGGACTTTACTGGCTTGAGTAAATACTATTCTCTTAGCAAAAATGACTTTATCATTGGCAACTACTATTCATGGTATACTTGAATTTACCATGGTCAGACTAATATGCACAGTAATATCTATGTTATTCACTAATTGATTGTTGTCTAAGGGGGAATAATGCTGCATCGGGAAAATCCATCATCACGACAAGATGATCCTAAACCATCATACGGAACTCGAGAGATGTGCATCTGCATTCCGGCACTATGCTAATTCTTCACCAGGAACTCCTCGTGCTATAATTATTTACTAATGCAAAGCCTTGTAGCAAAATTGGTCGATCTTGCTAATCCTCGAAACTAATGGGTTAGGCTTATTGACAATATATTTCAAAGACTGATGATCCGTTACAAAATGACGACAATTTCTGACCCTAGCAAAATAATTTCTAAACTTCTTTACATGCAAAAATGATAGCCAAAGCCTCTTTTTCAGTTACAATATAGTTTACCTCAGCATAGACTCATTTGAGAAACTGCTCCCAAAGTAAACCTCTGGATGGCTTCTTCAACACACCTTTAACTGATGGCTTCCTTCGCACATTTTCCATCCTTATTGGCTCAAATTACTACCTAGTACTGCTATCTGAGGGGGGTGGCATCTCTATTGTACACAACTTCCATGGATTGCTCCAATCCTGGATCTCTTCAAAACAGGATGAAAACATCCAAGGCTCTGACGAATCAGTATGTCCATACCTTAACTCTTCATGCTGTACATGTAAGATTATCCTGGTTCAGATAAGATAACATCCTTCTTCATTTTACATGGGTTCCACATGGCTGTAGCAATCTTTTAGAAATAAAATACATGAAATTTCTTTAGTAACCTCACTCCTGGTCCTTATTACCAATATAATGATCTCTAACTTACTTCTATTCATAGGAAATGGTAAATCTTTGATTTTTGAAACTTTGATCAGGATCAGTATCAATACCGGATCCACGTACGATACAACATGCCCTTTTTACAAAATGCCTATTAGAACATCCAACTGTTACAATACTCCACATTATGTAGCAGCACCGTAGTGACGGCACCGTTGTGCTTCTATCTAATGCTTTGAAATGCTAATCTCCATCTGGTAACAGGTGGTCCAACTTGCTAATACATAGATGCAATGAATCATCCAGAAATACTTTGATGAAGGTCCCAATATTAGTGTCGACAGTTCGAAAACCCTATTCATCAAACGTTGGAATGTTGCTGGAGCATTACACAACCCAAAATGCATAACTCTATAAGCAAATATTCCCCAAGGAGTGGTGAACGTGGTCTTCAGCTGGTCTTTCTCTGCTATACAAACTTGGTTGTAGTCGCTATATCCATCAGCAAAACTATAGCACTCCTGGCCAGCTACTTCGTCCAAGATCTGATCTGAAAATGGAAGAGGGTAATGATCCTTCTTTGTTGCCTTATTGAGCTTCCTTTAATCAACACAAATGCATAGCTTCCCATTCTTTTTTATTGAGATCACAATGGGAGAAACCCATTCTGAATTCTCCATAGCAAATATGAATCCTGCATCAAGCAACTTATCTATTTCTTCTTTTACAGTCTTGGAAAAATTAGGATTCATTCTATATGGCATTTGCTTTATAGGCTTAGCACCATCTACCGGCTCAATACAATGTTCTACCCAACTTACTTGATGGAGTTCCTTGTAATAAAAAGTGAACAGGTGTATGTACCTTTGAAAGAGCTGGAGGTAGGATTCCTTCTTACTCTCCATCACAGTATCACCAATCTTTATTTGTTAGAGAAGATCATCAACTTCTTCTTCAGATAATTTTATGGAGTCATGAGTTGGTGTGACTGGCAGGATATCCATGACTGAAACATCCACCTCGCTTTCTTCATCTTCAGTGTCCACTTCACTGGTACTAGAGTAATCAGAGGATGTCCAATCATCAGTTTCATCACTTGAATCCACAGGTTCTACTTTATGATGTCGAGGGATCACATTTATCTTTACCCTCTCTCTACCACGTCCAAGTGTCATGAAACCTTCATTCCAGTAGTTTCTTGCATGAACTCTCCTTAGCCATGGTCTTCCCAACAGCATTGGGTACGCAACAGTACCATTTTTCATCACCTGAAAGTCTACCACACATACAATACCCATAACAGATATTGCCACATTTGAAACTACACCTTCTGGTTTAGTTTTTCCATTATTTAATGACCTTAACATAAGTGTTGAAGGGCGATCAATTTTTAAACCCAACATATTCATTACAAACTCGGTCATTACATTAACTACAACACCTCCATCAACTAAGACATCATGAATTGAAATAATATTACATAATACCTCAGCTTGTGGAGCATAGGGATCTGCCTCTGCCTCCAAAACAGGGACCTCAATCTCCTTCCTTCTTCAAGCATTGAGTCCACCTCGCAACTCCCGCCTCTTCTTAGAAGACATAGCCAAGAGTTGACCATATGTAATAGTTGCAGGCCTTTTGGATAGATCTTCCAAGATGGAGTATGGTCCTTGCCCCTGTGAAATCAGAAAATCCTCCACACCCAACTTTCTTCTCCTATGTTTCTTACTAGTTTCTTCTTTCATCTTCTTAAGATCATTTCCATCTTGATTATCCTTTTCTTTCTTTCTTTTTGTTACAAAAACATCTACTTCATTATTTCTACTCTTATCTACTACATCAAAATAATTCACAGGTGCTTTCCCTTTATAATTATCTCCCTTATCAGATGTAGAAGCTCTATCTGGACAATTATACTTATAATGACCCTTTTTATAACAACCATAACAAACAACTTCAGAAATATTTCTTTTTGGACCTCTATCTCCTCCCTGAGAACTAAATTCCTTTCCTTGAAGAAGATTAATAGTTAACTGACCCATATTTTTGAGCAGATCTTCATACTCAGTAGATGTATTAGGAGAAATATTTGTGCTCACCGGGAGTGGTTGTGGATTCAGGACCAAAGGTGCTGGTGTAGGCTCTACTTTAGCAACAATTTCTTTGGGCTTCTCTTCCATGCTTTCTTCTTGCCTTCTTGCAATCTCCTTTGCTTGTTCAATGGTAGTTGGGCGGTCATACTTCACTCATTGTCTGATCTTTGGCTTCATCCCAAGAATGAAGTGCTTACAGAGGAGATTATCCACGCCATTCATCAACCCATCCGCTAGTCCTTCCTTCCGGATCTGGGTATCGAGCTTCCTCCTTAGCTCTAGAACATGAGCATGATAATCCCTTATCTTCTCCTTCTCTCCTTGGGATAGCTTTGTGATCTCGATCATGAGATCTGCATATTTCTGTTGTTCACCAAATTCTTCAAGAAAACTTTCGGTTAATAAATCCCATGAATTTTTCACATTATCACCTAGTGTTTCAAACCACCTAAGTGCTGAACCATCCAAAAAGGTAGGAAAAAATTTAGTCCATTGTTCCCTTCTTATAAGACCATTACAAATACAAGATCGTTTAAACTCTTGAATGAAAGAAGAAGCATCTTCATTAGATTAAGCTGAAAAAATAGGAATCTTTCCCATTTTCAAAAGTAACCACCGTGAAATACCAACCCACAAGTACAATTAACAAGACTTATGTGCACAAATAATTGGAATCACTATACTAGAAAGTGACTTTACACCTTTCTACAGTAAAATAGAAATGACCATGGTAAACTATGGTAAAACTTGACTTACTACAGTAAAAACTGACTTTACTGTGGTAAACACTATTCACAGGTAAAAAGTGAAATTACTGCGATAAATACTATTCATGGTAAAAAGTGACTTTATTGCGGTAATTAATATTCCTAGCAAAAAGAACTTTACCAGGGTAACTACTATTCATGGCAAAAATAACTTTAACATGGTAACTACTATTCACGGTAAAAATGACTTTACCATGGTAACTACTATGCACAGTAAAAACAAGGTTACCCTTCAATTAATTTTTTCCTAAGTGGGAATATCTCTCCAGAAAATCCACCAACGAGGAATGGTCCCGGCAACGGAACCAAAATGTCATCACCAATCCGGCACTATGATAATTCTTCACCAGGAACTCCTCGTGCTATGATTATTTACTAATGCACAGACTTTAGTTTGGTGGATGTAATCTGGAAGTAAAACAACAACCGAACACAAGAATACCATTGACTATGATAAGACAGAATGACGACAAATCTGAAAAAAATAAAATAAATTATAATATTAACATGAAATTGTTACAATCTCACCCATGAGATACTTCAACAAGACTATGGGAGAAACTTTACAATTATACCTCTTGATGGCTTCTTCAACACACCTTTAAATTATGGCTTCCTTCGCACACTTCCTACAATATTTCTCACTACTTCTTTCTATGCTAAATGAGGGGGGTGGCCTCTCTATTTATAGAACTTCCAGGCTTATCCATCCTATCTCTAAGATAGGATAAGAAATCCACTCTGACGAATCATATTCCATACCTTAACTCTTATCTGTACATGTAAGCTTATCTGTTAAGATAAGATAAACCTTATCATTTTACATGGGTTCCACATTTTTAGACTTTTTACAAATAAAATACACAAATATTTATGACCTCACTCCTTGTCCTTATTACCAATATAATATTTCTAATTCCTAATCATGTAGACCCTACTTCTCTAATTACCCAAACTTTGACATTTTAACATTACCGGACCACTTACGACAAATATTTACTTTTTACAACATTCCTATTGTACTTTGACTGTTACCGTACTCCACATTATTGGCGGCACCGTACTGACGGCGTCGTTATCTTCTATCGGACGCTACTACTAATTACACTTAACAACATCCTATTCCTAATACATACATTAATGAAATAGAAATTTTGGAGGAAAATTTTAGTGTCGACATATCATCAATCTTGCTCGCATAAACATCTCACATCAATATGGTACTCACTATGTGTGTAACCAATCTCAAATGAGATCACCTTGATTTATATCAAGGCGGGTGGCCGGTTGGGTCACTATTATTTTGAATTTAAAACATATGTTGACCTAATATGGGAATCCACATAATTATTTAGCAGGTTTATAATTAAACAATTTCCTACTTAATATTACAGCCCAACAAGAAGAAGATTTCATCTACTTCTCAACTTTGATCTCCCAACTTTTTATCCTAACGCCATTGGCCCTTACATAAATCTTTCCATATAGTTGATCCCATCTATAAATTATTTACACATTCTCCCTCCCAACCATTCTTGACTAAAAAAACCTTCGGTGGCATATTTCTATCCAAATTGGCCTCACTGCGGTCAAAAGAGTCTTCATAGACAAAGGTTTTGGTAATTGTGTTACTTCCATTGATTTCATCAAAAAACTTGGCTATTATATTAATAATATTAAATCCACTAGCAACACATGTCAAAGATACAACCGATGACAAATGTCCCCTTATGGTCTTTAATTGGATACCTATTACCATTTCTCTTCACATTGTCTACATCAAGGTCATGATTTTTAACTTCCATTTGTCTTAGAATATCCTCCCAGGTTAACCATGGACCCACCGCGTGTGTGCAGTCACATCATCCACATGTCAATGTGTTAAGTTCACACATCTAGGAGTTATCTATAAAGTACTATGTAACACTAATCCTTGGAATTTTGACCTCTTCAAAAAATGAAGGACATTCGAGGTTCCTCCCTAGAGGATCTTGTTTCCATTCCATTTTTCTAATATAAATAGTTTAACTACCCTCTTGACTCTCTACATGGCTATATTGGTCATCTTGAGGTCATGGTTTGTACTCTGGCCTCTCTTCTAAACTCAAATGATGATGATCCTGATGAAATCAACCTTCAAAATAATACTTATGATCTCCCCAAGGATATTATCTCATAGTTACCTCCTATATTATCTCATAGTTACATCAAGGAGACTTCTAGGGGTGTGGTTGATACTGATGATGGGTGGAACATAGTGCACTCTCAAAGGATTAATTTAAACAACTGATTGTCTAGGCACTATCTACTACATTCCTCTTTCTTGTTGGACCTAGGGATAATTTTGGTGGCGAATATTCGTAATATGGTGAATATTCTATTTTTTGAAAAGTTTTAAAAGGCAAATTTTCTAGCGTGGGTTAGTGACCTATTCACCTAAAAATTACAGTTTAATTTTTTTTAGGGGTCAGCTTCGCCTACCCTTGAAACTATCCCCTATATAATCCTAGATTATTCACCATGTAGAACACTACTAGCTCACTCATACCACCTGGGGGCATATGTATTATCAAGTATAGTAAATGCACGACAGGAGGGCGAAGGCTATAGACACACGACAGGAGGGTGGAGGCTGTAGACATGCAACAGGGAGAGTTTGCTGACACGCTATAGGAGTGCGGAGGAAGCAAACACGCAACCAAAGGGAGGAGGTTGCAGACATGAGACAGAAGATTTTTTGTCGTGCGTCAACAAGGTTGTTTTCAAGTGACAATAAACCTCCTGTTGCGCATCAACAACCTTATTGATGTGCATCAACAAGACACGTGACATGGAGATTTTGTTGTCTTGCGACCAGAGGGTGGATGTTGTAGATGCGTTACAGAATATTTGTTGTCACGTGTTAACAAGGTTATTTTCGTGTGACAACAAATCTCCTGCCACACGTCTATAGCCTTCTGTCACACCACTTGAAAATCAGGTGAAAATTTTGCATACAACCCCCAAAAAAATTGCCTTCCCATGAAACTGGTTCCGGGGATATTCGCTAGGTATTTTCCACCTCCAATTTCCAAGAGGTCTCTTAAAATGAACCCTAGTTAGATCTGGTTATGTCTTGAGTTAAGTCTTTTTAACTCCTTTGTTAGTCTTGTTTCACATGTTTATTTGTTGTTGGGTGTTTTCACAATGCATCTTTTTTGTAAGGCTTATGGGAGCTAGAATCCCTATTTTTACCCTCTCTAGTAAAAAATTCCTCGCTCTCATAAGAAAGATGTCGTTCAGGTGCACATCCACGATATTACTTGCATTAAGTGTCCTCCCATATAACATATCATCCAAACTAAGACTATCATCGACTCATGTGTTATTGACATTACCATGACTAATTCTAATGTTGATTATACACTAGACGACCCCTTCTTAGTAGGCCATGTTTAGGTTAAGAATGTGGAGATTCTTTAGTATCAAGAATCATTAAAATATCACCTTAATCATAACATCAACACCACTATCTCCTCATGAGACAAAATTGTTAACTTTGACCCTAAACAAGATGAATTGATGGATGATGAGGACGATTTCTCAAAATTTGACTCTAAGGATGAATTGATATATTACACTCCCTTGATTAGTGACCAGATATATGAGCCTCAAATTTTTGTTTTAGTTAGCTTCTCTACTCTTGTGATATCTCCTCTTCTTTCTTCTCTACATGTTTCTATAATCTCACCTTGCATGTGATTACCTTCATGTCTTATTTTCATTATGGATCTCAGGCCTCATGAGGATAAACCATATTACACATGGCACAACGCATTATGGCATGATGTAGTGGATTTTATAGGCTATCGATGACATATGAAGAAGCTAGGAGTGCAAGTTATGTGATATCAACAAAGGAAAGCCACATGACCCTTTTCTTCTACACCACTCTATTGATTGCATCACCATTTTTGTTCTCATATAAATGACACTTGTTAATTTATCCACTACAAGCATCGAATCCATTACCGGGTAAGTGCAGGAAGTTGATGGACAAATATAGGGTCATCCGTGGACGTCATATTGCAAAAAACAGTGAAATCTCAACTTGTAGGGATTATTAGCTATACATGCACTCTAAATTAGAAAAATTTATATAAATATGAATCGTAGCATTCGGAATCTAGTTTCTAAAATACTAATTTTTGTAAAAAACGGACAAGTTTAGCTATATTAAACACTTAAAATTGTATGACTTACTTTTTTTTTTCGAAAAAACTTATAAGATTGTAGTCCGTTTGCCCGCATTTTGGATGACCAAATCTTGTTATTTTTTTTTTTCCTTTGGTGAAAAGTTAGATGTAGTTGTCTATCTTGGGATGGATTTTATTTTGTATTTTTTTTAGCAATATTTTTTTTTTTATGATTTTTTCCGTGAAAGTGGTCTGAAAATATTTAGAAAATGGAGCGCTTTCCGTTTGCCTGCCATAACTATATCAAAAAATATCGAAATCAATTTTTATTTTTTTTTAAGGTGTATAGAATTTGTCCACGCTTGGGATGGTATAAGTTTTATCATATTTTGATAAGCGAAACAAAAGTTACAGTCTTAAATGTAGACATAAACATTCACGGGAAAAAATGTCTTAAAGACCTATTGTTAGTAATAAATTATAAAATGATATTTATCTTATTCTATTCACTTTAAAAACAATATTTCTACAAAGCTAAGAGTCTACCCTACGTGATGGCACCATTTTTGTGAAAAAATTTCAGATTTTTAGCATTGTTCAAGTCTTTGGAAGAGCAAATTTGAGGGTTTTTGACCTTTTGCACTTCATAATGACCTTCTATAGCTTTGGTTGGGGAAAAACAAAGATTTTCCAAGGCTTAGGTTCGGTAGATAGATCCGCGATCGCAGTTTTTTAACAATACCGCGCTCGCGGTTTATAAAGCGCGCTCGCGGTTTGTAAAGCGCGCTCGCGGTTTGTAAAGCGCGCTCGCGGTTTGTAAAGCGCGCTCGCGGTTTATAAAACATATTTACACACATCCTAATGTCCGAATTACCATGTGATTTTGTCTTAGAGTTCCGCGATCGCGGTTTATAACTGCGCTCGCGGTTAAAAACCGCGATCGCGGTATTAGGTTCGGTAATTACCGAACCTAGAATTCAAGAACCGCGATCGCGGTTTTATGACCGCGATCGCGGTTTTTAAACCGCGATCGCGGTACCTTTATTTCGGGTTTTTATGTCCACGGAATTGTCCACCAACTTCGTGCACTTACCCTGTAACCATCTCCTTATGCACCTAAGCAAAGGGATGATTTTTATCCATCATAAAAACCTCCTTTTATTACATCATCTATTTCTCTACCCATTCATTATCCTCCCCTTATCCCTCCCTTGATGATATATACCATGAAATTATTATATGAATATCTAAAAATATCGACAATTCTTTATTTGCCACACAATAAAGGGTTCATTGTGGTATCAACACTATTCAAGATAGCTCATAGACCTCATGATTCATAATCAACATAAAATTCTAGCTCAAGTGATTGACATTATCAGTGATGCATAACATTGATTCACTTGGCTTGATTCATCTTTCTATTTATCTCTCCATCTTGGGTAAATATCCCCCCACTTATTTTTATCTCTCCCACTTGGGTTTATCCTTCCCTCTTGGGTTTATCCCGCCACTTGGGATTATCTCTCCCACTTTGTTTTATCCTCCTCACTTAGGTTCATCTTTCCCACTTGGGTTTATCCTTCCCTCTTAGGTTTCTACAGACATTGTCTCCTAACTTGGATACTTTGGTCATTTATCTACTGCCTCCCACTTGGGTTTACCTATTATTGCTTAGGCTAGCCCTTTAATTGTTTTCCATCCCATTCATATTTCAACATGTATTAACTACTCTATTATCACCCTTTTAAGCCTTTTATTATTTCATTTTTTCCTTAGCCATTAGTGCACATACATTTGTGCACAAATAAGAAAATAGAAGCATAAAATTAATCATGCATAAACATAACACAAGCGTAGACACATGTTATCATAAAAACAATGGTATCTCATATATATCTCAACTAAATCATTTCATGCATCATCATTATCTAATGTATTTCTAAAAAATACATCAGAATACATATCCTTTGCTCAAGCATCTCCTCCCTCAACTAAAGGTTGTCAATTCTTTGAGATGATGGTGTTTGACCCATCCATTATCCCTCCCTCATCCATCCCTTGATGATATCTACCATGACATTCTTATACAAATCTCTAAAAAGATTGACAATTCTTTGTTTACCGCACAATAAAGAATTCTTTGCGGTATCAACACTATTTAGGATAGCTCATAGACCTCATTATTCATAATCAACATCAAATTATACCTCAAGTGATTGCCATTATAAATGATGCATAACAATGATTCACTTGGCTTGATTTATTTTTCTATTTATCTTTCTCACTTGGGTTTATCTCTTCCACTTGGGTAAATATCCTCCCCGCTTATTTTTTATCTCTCCCACTTGGGTTTATCCTTCCCTCTTGGGTTTATCATACCACTTGGGATTACCTCTCCCACTTTGTTTTATCCTCCCCACTTAGGTTCATCTTTCCCACTTGGGTTTATCCTTCTCGCTTAGGTTTCTACAGACATTGTCTCCTAACTTGGATACATTGGTCATTTATCTACTGCCTCCCACTTGGGTTTACCTATTATTGATTAGGCTAGCCCTTTAATTGGTTTCCATCCCATTCATGTTTCAACACATATTAAATACTTTATTAACATCCTTTTAAGCATTTTATTATTTCATTTTCTTCTTATCCATTAGTGCACATACATTTGTGCAAAAATAAGAAAATAGAAGCAGAAAATTAATCATACATCAGCATAACACAAATGTAGACACATGTTATCATCAAAACAATGTTATCTCATATAGATCTCAAATGAATCATTTCATGCATCATCATTATCTAATGTCTTTCTCAAAAATACATCAGAAAACATATCCTTTGCTCAAACATCTCCTCCCTTTACTAGAGGTTGTCGAATTATTAGAGATGATGGTGTTTGACTAGTAGCACATATGAAATGTGCTAATGGTGTGGATCTAGACCAATCCCCCACAACCTCTCCCTCTACTATCACCTCTTGAACATTGAACTCTGAAATATGGGTTGTGTTTGTTGCATGGTGCTCAAGTGCCCCCTATGTATTTGACAATCTAGTTGCCTACTCTCGAGCCAAAGTTTCCTATACCTAGAGCAAACTCTATACCAATGAAGTCATGTCTCCTACCTCCAAATATGTCTATGCACTTTAATATCTCTTAAGCTCATGAGCTACCTCTCCCACAAGCCTAAAGGAACTCACTGAGTCCCTGGTTATCACTGATACTAGGTTTGTCATCCCATAAGTATCCATTATGTCTAACACGTTATCCAATATCTCATGGTGTGGACCCTATATATATATATATATATATATATATATATATATCCTAACATTTCTTCTTCAACAACATCCCTAGAGAAATTTTTTGATTACTTTCATGTCAGGACTTAATGCCACTACGTTCTGATCTATCTAATATATGTTCTATTAATAATATTTAAATTTATTGAATTTGTTGTAGTCTCATGAGTGTTGCCGTTAATAAAATTGCATGTCTCTCTTGCATTTACATTTGAAGGCTACAAGGACATCTAAAGTTTTGCATGTATTTATGATTATAAAAAAAACAAAGAGAGGCGCTTGCATTCAAAATCCCTTCCTCCCGTCTCTTGCATTTACATTTGAGTTTACAAACATATTTCTAAAGCTTTGCATGTATTTTTGATTTAAATAATGAAGAGAGGCGCTTGCATTCAAAATACCTTCCTCCCCATCCGCAACACACTTGAAATTTCCATTTCTTATGCTTTTTTATCTTTTTTTTTTTTATCTTTTCATTCTCATCAGTCTTCATCTAACCTCATCACAGATACAAATAGATGACGACGCTATCCAAAAAAAAATCGTATCACCTAACACATAGAGAGCACCTTTCCACATAAACATTTGCATCCTATCCGACATATCTTACACGTCATGTGCATTTGAAAGTATACTATGACATACGATTTAAATTTTTCGATAATATTACAAAGATAAAAACTCTTGACTAAAAAATCATCGTATCCAATTGCAATCACCACTTACTCCTTGTCATCTCATCCAAGGCCACTCCACGTTTCAGCTATAGATTTTATCATATACTTAGAATTTGGCATGCAAGGTGAATGATGAAGACTCACACGGGTTCGTAGGAGAGGATTACATGTTGGTCAAAGAAATATAAAGATATGCTGACATGAGGAGCCAAAAACGTGGCAGGATAGTGTTCTTTTGTGTGTAAATAACACAGATCCGTCACATACTCAATGCATGAATCTACACAGCCTTAGCAGAAGATCAGAAAAGTAGACAGCAGAATTGAAATGATGAGTGTTGAATACACATGTTCAATGCTCATAAATAGACAAACGACTGCATTCGCATGTTGTTCCTTCGGATCATGCCAATTCTCACTTAGAGCAGTTTATTTATTTATTGCTAGTTAAAAGGATATACTATAGTAGTGCCTCAATCCCCATTCCCAACCATGAATTTCATATGTCTATTCATGTTCCTCGTTTTCTGTGCAAAACTACTCTTTGAATTCACAAAATCTCTGAAAGGCGTATATGAGTTTAGTTCTTCTCTTAATATGTTTTTCGAACCATTTTGAAATTCTAATTTTCATCACGAATTGAGGGAGATATAACAATTTAACTTGCAGAAAACTGATATATAAATAAATGCCTCCACAATTTTGGCACAAAACTGCTCTCTGAATTCACAAAATATCTTTAAATTGTTTAGGTTTTTGTTCTCCTCTTTTTATGCTTATCAAAACACTTTTTTTTTTTTAATGAAAATGGATCTTCTATTATACTAATGTAATAAGATACAAAATAGATTTCAATAAAAAAGGCGGTATGAGAGTACGCCCCAAAACCACAAATAAGCTAGGTCGAGCCTAGAACAACAAGAGGCCGAGATATTCCAAAACACTTTAAAATTCTTATTTTTGTTAGGAATTGAAAGAGATATCACAATTCTACTGAACATAGGGAAAATTGATATATAAAAAAACACCTTAACACAAATGTTGAATGTGAATGCTTGGGCTGCATTCTCTCTTAAACACCTCAACGCACATCAACATATATTAACAACAAAGAGCAGTTAACACATATTAGGAATTAACACCAAATTCAAAATATCTCACCTACAGCTTAAAATCTCTTTCAAGCTATTATATGTGTGATTGGTTACAACAACCTTTAGTCTCTCACAATAAATTTTCTGTCAAATGTATTTAACTAATCCATAGAAATATGCTCACAAATGTAGGCACTAAGAAACAATTCCTAACAGAATGATTGTTATCCATTTTCACCCCCAGGTGAAATGGACAACTGGGAAGGCTTGGACTGAAGTAATTGACAAGGCCTTCATAGATGAATTTGAGGTTTACAGGTGAATTTACAAATTTTGGGAGTATTTGATGTGTTGCGGGAAGGTTTGGAACCACAAGAGACATTTTTTCCTCTTTTGGGTTTTAAAGGGCTCAAAAACTTGTTTAGGATGAGAAGGCTGGCTCTGAGGCCCACATTTAGTTAAAAATGGTAAAAAATGGATAATAAGTCCGGGAGCATTCCAATGTGTTTGCATGGTCCTTGGAACACTAAAAATTCCAGAAAATCTGGAAGAAATTCGAAAAAATTGAAGAAGGGGACGAAAATGGCTTAGTTGCAGCTAAACAACTCGCCAAACTATTGGGCGAGCTATTTCTAGCTCATCAAGCTGATTGATCAGGTCATCCCAGGGAGAGTTGGTCAACATGGAGGTAGGGTCGTGGGTTCATTGGGGCGAGCAGGGTGGAGAAGGAGCTCGACGCGTCAGCTCGAAGGTGGACAATGCAGGGAATGACTGAGTTGATCGACATACAAAGGATTCAGCTAGGGAGTAACTCGTCAAGTTTCTTGGTGAGTTATCGGGTGAGAGGTGTTCGGTCGACGTGATATTTCAGTGCCCAAGCGGCCCGGGGGAACTCGAGCCCTGAGTTCCAAAAAACTTTGTTTTCGCTACAATACAAAGGCGACACAATGCATTACGAGTCAGAGGTGGTTTGTGTGCCTAGGGAGTTATGTGAGAAGTCATCGGTGTAGCCGTAGAGTGAGTCAGTAGAACGACTCATTGGGGTAAGAGTCAACATGGGTCGGCGAGATCGCTAAACAATGCATTTTAGAGAAATAAGGCAGAGCGGGCTTGGGAGGTCATGTTGGCCTTACACGATGCGGTTGCATCGGAAACACGAAGAATTGGGGAATGGGTTACCATGGGGATCGATTTCGTCATGGGGCTGATTCACCCACAAGACATGGGCTCGAACGATGAGATGAACACGTGGTGAGTTTGCAAGTTGGCCACTGATTTTTGGCCATGCAACAATGAAGAACTCGGCGGGACCATTGTGGGAGGCAATCGAGATGGAAGGTGGGGGTCAAGTTAGAGTAGACATGGCTGGCGAGCCATAGGTAAGTGCACAACTCAAAAGGTATAAGGGATCCTGCATGGTGGGATGGGAAGGAGTGTGCAAAACTAGCTGGCGAGTTGGCTCCGAGGTGGCCTAAAACCAGGCCTAGTCAGCATACAAACCTCCCCAAATTTGATGAAGTTAAACGTTGTGGGCCCCATAAAATTTAAAGTGACTTCCCAGAGACCATTTAAAGCATCATAAATTTTATGAAGTTGAGGTAAAAGGAAAAAAATTATTATTTCCAACAACCAAATCAATTGCACAGTCCCGTAAGCTAGGAAATGGACAAGGAGTTACCTACACTCAAACTGCCATAACTTGTTCATTTTTAACCAAATTGGACAAAATTATACTCTTTGGAATCATGATTATGTCATCCACACTCATAAATTGAAAAATCATAGATTCGGTGAATTTTGGTGGGTGAAAAGTTCATAAAACGATCTCAGTTCTAAATGATGACTTCCAAGCAGTTGTAAATACATTTAATGAAGCATGGGCAGCCATTTTCTTCTACAACAAGTTACAAGACAGCAAGTGATATATTTTTCAGATTTCCCATCATGTTTTGCAACCATTTATTGTACTTTTCAAGTGGGTGAAAGGAGAATCTCGAGATTCACTCTCTCTCTTTCTCACCTTCCTCTATATAATGTAATACTTCTCATTTGAGAAGGGGAGATACTCTGGGAGCTTGGGGAGACACTCTGGGAGCTTGGGGAGACTCTGTCAAATTGTTTTCTCAACTTCATTGAGTTGCATGCCCTCATATAGACTTTGCAAGTGTACATATGTCTCTATTTTATAAAGATAGTGGATTGCACATCATTTGAAGCAATAAAATTGTTTATTGATTATTGTTGTTCTATTATGTGCATGTATGCTTTCATTTGTAGGTGTGTATTATTGTGTTTCTTGGAGATTTTATGATAAATGTACATCTTGGGACTCTACCAAATTTGTTATGGCCTCTTTCAATTACATTTCCTTTCATCCTTCTCCCTCAACAGAATATTTCACCCCTTTTCTTGGTTATATCACTATTGTTAGTGTAGGATTTATCTGTTTTTATGCACTCTTTCTCTCCCTGGTCCCTTGGAAATTATAGTGTAGGAGTATAACATATTTCCCTTCATTAGAAGTAGTTGTTTCATTATATTAGGAAGAGGATCCAACATTCTTTGGAGAGTTATCTCAAATTACAAGGTCACACACCTTGAGATAATTCCATGTTTCCCAATTACACTGGTATTTCATGCACACACACACATGACAAATCAAAGGGTGTTGTAATTTAGTGATAATAGTTCTGGCATGCCCAGTGGGACAAGGAGTCAATTCTTCCATGTTTATCAAGATTGGATGTGTGTCTTGGTTAATTTCTAGCCTAGGGAGGCTCTGTATCAACACAGCTAGAGACTCCCACGATCAGAGTTTAGTGGTTTTAGCGGCCCAAATTTCTCAAGTTCATGAGAAGGATCCAAACACTGTCAAGAACTAGAGAAGAAGGTATATTTAAATACTTGCAGCTATCTCCAGGCAGAGGAAGAAGGGGAATAAAGGTTCAAAGATCTCTATCTCCAAAAAATAGGACTCTTTCAACACCTCCACCTGGTAGGCCATTTCTACAATCAACTAGAGTTCTTAAAGAAATCAGAATGGCTCAACAAAAACTGCCAAATCCTTTTGTTGATTTCATCGGCAGTAGTCCACTCAACCTCAATTCTTAGAATCCAATCCCAGTAGCAGCATTGAAAAACATTCCATATTTCATTGGGGAGAACCACACAAATCCAATTGATCACATTCAAGACATTGCAAATGTCTTTGCCATACATGAGGTTGCTGAGATGGATGTGGTAGTGAAACTGTTAGCTTCTTAGTTCAAAGGAAAATCTTTGCAATGGTTTAGAAGCTTGGCAATAGGATTGATTCAAAATTAGAATCAATTGTGCTCAACTCTTTGTAACCAGTTCAAATAAAGGACATATAACTTTTCTTTATTGGAACAATTGACCACAATCAAGAGAGCACCAAATGAATAGATGACTAACTTCAATTTTAGATTCCAAAGAACTTGGGACAAGATTCCAATTACTGTAAGGCTAGATGCTGAAGGTGTTTTTCTCTATTTCCTTAAAGCTCTTAATTATGATATAGCTATGCTGATAAAATATATGGGAGGTACAACATTACCAGGAGCTTATAACATAGCCATTAGAGCTAAGAATTGATTAATTCAAGCTGGTAAACTTGCACCTAGGCCACCTATGCCTATTTATTCAGAAATGAAGAATCCTAGTTCTAGTCAAAAACCTACATTGGCTCCCATCCCAAATCCTAAAAATAAAAATTCTAGTGAAGCTTCTACCTCTTCTTATAGTACCTCAAATGAACTTCAGGAAGTCATGAAACAATTACTGAATCTAGGCAATGAGTTGGTAAAAATTAAGAGGAAGCAAGCGCAAAATTTCAAACCTTATCAGCTTCAATCCCAACCAAATAGGCCTCCATATCAACCAAATAGACCTCCAGCTCAATTTGGAAATCAAAACTAGAACCAAGGACAACCTCCCATTGCCAAAATTTTTTAGCCTTACAATCCTAATGGAGCTTCTACATCTAGAGCTTTGGTTCCATTATAAAACAACTTGACACAAGAATATGAATGGTGTTTCCGTTGTGGCCAACCTCACAATTAAGCAACATGCTTCAATGGTGATCTGAATTAAATTTTAATGGTGTAAATTTTCAGTGTGTCCCAAGAAACAAGCCAAGAAGAAAATCAGCAGCAAGCAAGCACTTAAGAAGCACCTCCAAGTGAGACTTCACTTATGAACAGGTAAGTTGAATATTTCTATGGAATGAATCAAGCTCCTTCTTAGGGTGTGGTAGCGAACACAAGATCTAAGAAAATAAATGTAGAGGAGGCACAATCATCAAATTCCAGTGCTCCTCAACCTTCTACCACACATCAAGGAGTTAGTAGTTCAAATGCAGCTCGAAGCTCAAAAAATCAGCCTAGAGTACTTATTGTAGCAGCCCATGCGTAAGAGAACGTTTTGCCAAGAAAAAGATAGGAAAAATACATCCCACCTCCCTTTAACATCATTAAACAAATGAAAAAAAAATGTATCTGAAATATCCGTTGTGGGATACCACTTGAAAATGCACAAAATATATGAAAATTGTAGCAAAGTAAAATTTCTGATTTTTATCCAAAATGACCAGCTAGTGCAGCAAATGGTATTTAATTGATATCTCAAAAAATACTTTCCCAAAGTGCATGAAATTTTGAGGGAAGCTTGCAATAATAATAATAAACACTAGAAAAATATTTTTGGAACTTTTGGAATAATATATTGCTGCCAGAAAATTACGGAATGCCCTAGGCGACTAGGAAACTTCAAAAATTCATATCTCCTCAAATATGCATGGAAAAATTATGAAACATGGGAAATAACATATATTAATATTTAGAATGAAAACCCAACCTCCAGATATGGAAAATGACACCTAGAAGCCCTTAAAAACACTGCTGCAAATTTGGAATTGAGTAGATAAAACCCTAGAAAATAGATAAAAATTTGAATTTTTGGAAATAACATCTACCAATGATATAGAAGAGATCCCAACCTCTAGATCTGGAAACGACACACTAAAACCCTCCCAAAAATCACTGCAAAATCCCAAAGTGGGTCACTCCCCTTGGAAGAGGCCCAAAACCCTCAAAAGTGTCTCCAAATATGGCACCAAAATATGCTCTAATCGCTGCCACAAATAAGATCTGAAAACACTTGATTTTTCTCCACAAAATCCCCAAAAAAATTCCAAACCCTTCTCTAAAAATTCTAAAATTAATCTATGAAAATCATCCTTGAATCAGCTCCAAAATGACAAGCTAGGGTGGATCTTTCACCACCGAAGCATGCCCTACTAGCTAGGAATGGATCTCTCACCATCAAAGCTAGGGATATTGTGGGATCTTACTCCACAAGCTAGATGATATCAATCAATAGTTTCTCAATGAAAATCATAAGTGTGCATGCAAAAAAAATGTTACACTCCCCAAATCTCCTTATATAACTTTTCATTACCTTTTGCGAAGTTGGGAGCTCCGTGTGGGACAAAAAGTGACTTAAGTGACCCCAATGAAGAAATAGAATAATAAAGTACCATAAGTCACCCTAACAAAGAAATAGAATAATAAAGTACTATGAGCCCCCTCAATAATAAAATATAACAATTATCACCACCAAGTCACCCACTTAATGTCAACGACAAAATATAACAAAAAAGTAATGTGGTAATAAGTCATCTATACCCAATAGCCTCCAGTGTCGTTAGCCCCTCGGGTATGTCCAAGGCTAAGACGAATGCAAAAAACTCCTAGGCCATCTTCTCAGAATTGGGGACATTACAATATCTCAATGTGGGAGTCATTGACAATTTTGGGGCAAAGGGACTTATTGCAAGCAGATATGGAAAATTTATACATTCCAAATCATGCATCCAAAGATCAAGAAAAGGTACTAACTAATGTAACTCAACAAGAAGGAGGCCATCCAAAGGGAAATATGAAACCTCCAACATTTTATGCATCTTTAGTCATTGGAAACAACCTTGTATAAAATTGCATGATAGAATCAGGTGAAAGTAGCTCAGTGATGTCTAAACAAATTGCAGATCAGCTGGGTTTAAAGTATGAGCATGTCTCAAAAGGAGTGGTACAGTTAGATGGGACAATAGTGGGTAAAGTGGGAATCATCAAGAATCTGAATCTAATGTTACACCCATGCCCAAATTTCACATTCCAATAAGATGTATCAGTGATTGACTTACCACCACTCATTGCATCGTGTTTGTCAAGGGGTTTCATAACTAAAATCGGTGGGTATCTATTAGCTGATTGGTCCCACATGCTTTTTAGGACAAGGTATGGAGCTAAGGATACAATCAGATCAGATCTAATTGTAAATTTTCACATTGAGCCTCATGTACCAAGTCCAATCAATGTCAATTTCTCATCCTTTGACCAAGAAGACTACCCAAGCACTCCTGAGATGGATACTAAAGTTGGAGGCATTCCATATTTGAAATTAGATGACATGGGTGAGAAAAAATCAAGGCTATGATCCATACAAGGAAATGGAAAAAGTTGAGTTGGGTATTTATTGCTTGCATAAAGAAAACCTACCTCTTCCTAGCATCACCAAACCAGATGATGAAGATGAGAATGAAGTCTCAAAAATTTTCTTTGATGGTTCAAGGAGTAGGCAAGGTGTAGGAGGAGGAGCAATACTTATATCTCCCAAAGGTAAAAATTACTACTTGGCTTTTTGATTTCAATTCCATTGCTCTAATAACACAATTGAGTATTAAGCATTGATTCAAAAATTACACTGTGCAAGGAAAAGAAGCATCAATAACTTGAAAGTTTTTGGAGATAGTGAGATAGTTGTCAATCAGATTAGAGGGCTCAATGCTACTAAGACTGATCTTCTTAAGAGTTATAAAAATCAGGTATGAGATATATTAAGGAATTTGAAGCTTTTAACATTGATTCCATCCCAAGAAAGAAGAATGAGGCTTCAGATAGGATGGCAACAATTAGAGCAGTATTTGATGTTGTTGAGAGTGTCAAGAGAGATAAAACTCAACATCATATCAAGGTGTTTGTGAGAACAATTTTTATGAACAAAAAAACAAGATGGAAAGTGTTCGAAAGTGATAAATAATTATCAATTTACTGTAGGCAGAAGTTGAGTTCTCTTTGAGGAATCAAGAAAAATTGGGGCAGCAGTATGGTGATCAAATTTCCAACTGAGAAAAAACAATCTCCCAAAAGGCCTAGTGACTCTTGAATCCATCTTCAATCCCAACGATTAGTTTTAGAAGGAGAAAGAAAATATTCAAGTTAAGGGGGAAGATTTAAACCCCATTTTGGTTGGAGAAGTTAATGTACTCCAAATTGGCAAAGTAAGTACTCACCAAGAAAAATATGATTTCATTCAATTTTGTCAAGAATTTCTAAATATATTTTCCTAGAGCTACGAAGATTTGAGAGGCTTTAATCCAACATTGGCATAACATAACATTGAATTAGATCCAGGATCTAAGACCATCAAGAAAAATAAAATACCAGTGAATCCTCATATTGAGCCTCTCGTGAAAAAGGAATTGAAAAATATCATTGAGGAAAGTATCATCTTTCCAATCAAGCACTCTTCATGGGTTGTTATTTTGGTACCAACCAAGAAAAGAAATGGAGAAATCAGATTGTGTGTGGATTTTTGAGACTTAAATAGAGATTCTCTCAAAGATCATTATCCACTTCCTTACACGGAGAAAATCTTGCAAGTAGTATCTGGTTCGGAAAGGTTCTCACTCCTAGATGGCCACTCGTGCTACAACCAAATTATGGTGAAAGAGGAAGACCAATTCAAGATAGCCTTCACCACCAAATGGGGTACATATGCTTACCGGAAGATGTCATTTGGATTTTCCAACATTGGAGCTATGTTATAGAGGGATATGAAGATGGTGTTCAAGGGGTTGATTAACAAAATGGTTCTTGTTTATCTTGATGATATAACTATATTTTCCAAGAATGCAGGAAATCACCTCTTTCACCTCAGGAAAGTTTTCCAAAAATGCAGGAAATTTAGAGTATTTGTGAGTCCTAAAAAATGTATATTCTTGGCATATGAGGGAAAGATCTCGGGCCACATTGTGTCTAAGGAAGGGCTGACTATTGATCCTAAGAGAGTTGAAGCTATTCATGGTCTACCATTGCCAAGTCACAAGAAAGCTCTAGAGCTTCTTTGGGAGAATCAATTTTGTCTGAAGGTTCGTGCCTAATTTTGTCACTCTTGTTAAGCCATTAATGATGATGTTGAAGAATAGTATGTCATTCAAGTGGATAGTGGAAGGCAAGGATAGTTTTGAGGATATCAAAAATGTAATATCCCAAACTCCAACCTTCATCAACCTATATTTTTCCAAGGACTTCATTCTCCATTCCTTTAGCAGTTTAGACATAATCTCTACCAACTTGGTGCAGCTGAACAAGGAAGGATACGAGAAACGCATTTCCTTCTTTAGTCAAAATTTGGAAGATTATTAGGTATTCATTCATTGAGAAGCATGTCCTCGATGTTATAAGGAGTTTGAAGAAGTTTAGGCACTTGTTTTCAAACAACAAGATCTAGTTGTTAGTGTCTCATGCTAGAGTTAAGAATTTCCTCCTCAATAAGGACTTGAACAAGAAAAGGGAAGGTTGGATTACTCATTACATGGAGTATGAAATTGATATCAAGGTGACAAAATTAGTCCATGGTAAAGGTTTATGTGAACAGTTGGCTTCCAAT
The DNA here is from genome assembly GCA_019776745.2 of Taxus chinensis. Lineage (NCBI taxonomy): Eukaryota > Viridiplantae > Streptophyta > Pinopsida > Cupressales > Taxaceae > Taxus > Taxus chinensis. The sequence continues at coordinate 260,840,824 of CM034146.1, read as the reverse complement.
CAGCATGCTCAATCAAGAGATGAAGAAGGAGTTGTCCTAGTGCTACAAGATGGTCAAAGAAAAGCTGCAGATGGTATGCCCACTCCTTGTTGGACCCGGGACATGATACATTTTCTTCAAATATGTATATGCCCTCCAGATTTGAGAAAAGTAAATAGAAGGTATTTTAGACTCCAATCCATTTTGTATGTTCTCATTGATGGTATCTTGTTCAAGAAAGACTTGAATGGAGTTATCTTGAGGTGTGTTCTAGCAAACAAGATTGAAAAATTACTACATGAGTTCCATGATGGAGAATCTAGATGTTATTTTTCTCCATGAGTAACAACCCTCAAGATCATGAAGGTTGGTTACTATTGGTGCACAATGTTTGGTGATTGTTATACATGGATCAAGAAGTGTAAGAAAAGAGCATGCTTCAAAAGCAAGGAGAAGTTAGCATCACTACAATTTCATCCAATCTCAGTTGACCAACCATTCATGCAGTTGGGATTGGACTTCATTGGAGTCATCAATATGAACTGTAGTTAAGGCCACAAGTGGATTCTCACAGCAACTGACTATTTCACAAAGTGTACCGAGGCAGTAGCACTCAAAGAGGCAAATGAGTCTAGTTTATTATAATTCTATGAAGGGATTGTTACCAAATTTGGTGTCCTGGATACTATCATATCATACAATGCTCTAGCATTCCTTGGCACCAAAATCACCGAGTGGGCTGTTAGGAATGAGATCTATCTAAGCACCTCCTCAAACTATTACCCCCAAGGAAATGGCCAAGCTGAATCCACAAACAAGAACTTGCTAATGTTAGGAAATAAGGGATAAAATATGCGGAATAATCCCTCACAGAATCTTAACAGCAGAAACTAATATGCAACAAATATTACAGATCTCAAATAAAATTACAGAATAAAATAACACAACACAAAGAGATAGTATTTAACGTGGTTCACCCAATTTGGGCTACATCCACCAAGAATCACTTGCTTAGATTTTATTACAAGCCACCGCTCTCTCAATACAATACCCAGATCCATTTGGAGCTATGCTCAACAAACTCTACAGAATTCACAGCCAAATTCAAAACACATATGCAATGTTTCATTATACTTCTATCATATGCATACAACCATATAAATAGACAAATGCTTAAGCAGTATTACAAAACCGTGGGTATCAAAACCATGGGCAAAAACCGTCCCATAAACCTATGGGTCAAAATCCCGCCCATATGAGAAAATCATGTTTCCCAATATATTGGGCACGTTTTAAGGCCCAATTTTTTTTTTCAGGGGTTGTGCCCCCGAACCCCGATGAGGATACATGAAAAGTGTACAATACTTTTAGTGTACATTCTTCAACACTTTCACATATGAAAACATGCTCCATAACCTAACAGCTAAGAATTATTAGAAGGACCCTGGATGAAAATCAAATGACATGGTATACTAAGCTCAAATCATCCTTGTGGGCTAATCAAATTACACCGAAGAGGTATACAAAAAACTCTCCCTACAAGCTAGTCTATGGTAGAGAATCTAGGATGCCCATATCTCTCGAGCTACTAGCATTGGATCTTCTCAAACAACTAGAGTTATCAGAGTTTGAGCCTATGAAACCCAGGTATTTAGAACTCATGGAGTTAGAGGAGCTAAGAGAGCATGTAATGGAAACCATGGAAAAGGATCAAGCCTTGATTAATAGGTCCTTTGATAAGAAAGATAAAGCTAGGAACTTCTAAGAAGGTTATTTCGTGCTAAAGTGGGATGTTGATAGGAAAAAAATGGGAAAGCATTCCAATTTTTCTTCTATATGGAGTTGTCTTTATATGATCACGGGGTGCAAGAGTAATAATGCTTTCCAATTGTCCAAATTAGATGGTGAAGAACTGGAAATTCCAATCAATGGAATCTATCTCAAACATTGTTACTAAAGTAAAATATGATCTTTGTACATATTAGCTTAAGATTTTTAATTCCTCTAAGTGTTTGTAGCACATTGTTATTGTTGGTAGAGTATATTTAATTTCCCTATGTGCTTTGCACAGGTTCCATTACTCTCAGTTGTCCTTTTCACTATTAAGTATGACTCCGAAAGAAGGAGTGTTGTAGTAAGAAGCTCAAAGTTACATGAAACAGTTGCTATCTGTAAGAAATTTCAAATGCATAGAAACTAAAAATCAAATTAGAGACAAGTTTCATTGTTTTCATTCTCTTGTCTCCTTAGATCAACCACACCTGACCTTTTTATGCCTCTTGAAAAACAAGAAAATCATTTTTATGGGAAACTTGTTGTCGTTCAAATGGCAGATCTTACAGTAGTGTGCAAGTTTTCAGTCTTTGTGAGTAGCCCTTCGCAAAATTCATTCAAGAGACTTTGAGGTTTTAGACAGAATATCAACCTAAAAACCTCCCTTCTCACTCATTGAACCTTATTCAGTTGAAATCTTATGAATTTATGAGTAGCTTGGGTAGTTTCAGATTCACTTCGAGTCTTAGTAGTGTTTGTGGCAGCATACAAAATGAGAAAAATTAGTTTTAGTAGTAGTCCCAAATTGCATCCCCATTCGGCATGAGTCCCAAGCTCTGCAGTATAAAAAATTTACCAAGAAATAATCATACAATCATGCTTCATACTTGGAAATAAATTAGATTTTTGGGAAGGCTCAAGTCTTTATTTTCAGTCCCAACAGATCATATCTGCAGTGATGAAGAAGAAATGAAGATTTCCATATTTAAGACAATTTTCCACTCTCAAAAAAATCTTAATTCAAAAATATTGTAAGTGAGATGGTCAATTCAGGTCAAGCTTTAGTTATAGTAGTGCTTCAATTGACTCGAAGATATAAATTTTTAGATTCAAATCGGTTCAAGGTTATTCAAGGGGACTTCATGCCCTATGGATGCATTTAGGCTACTGATCAACCCATCTAGTAGGAAGATGTCCCTGTGAGTCACCAAATTGTTATCCATTTTCATGCCCCAGGTGAAATGGACAACTGAGAAGGCTTGGACTGAAGCAATTGATAAGGCCTACATAGATGAATATGAGGTTTACATGTGAATTTAAAAATTTTGGGAGCATTTGTGGTGTTCCGGGAAGGTTTGGAACCATAAGAGGCATTTTTTCCTCTTCTCGGTTTCAAAGGGCTCAAGAACTTGTTCAGGATGAAAAGGTTGGCTCTAGGGCCCACATTAGGTTAAAAATGGAAAAAAATTGGATAATATGTCCAGGAGCATTTCAATGTGTCTGCATGGTCCTTGGAACACTAAAAATTCTAGAAAATCTTGAAGGAAAAAAAATTGAAGGGGGAAAAAATGGCTTAGTTACAGCTAAACATCTCGCTGAGTTGTTGGGCAAGTTGTTTCTAGCTCATCGAGTTGATTGACTAGGTCAGACCGGGGTGAGCTGGTCAACATCGCGAAAGGGTTGCAGGTCAATTGGGGAGAGATGGGCGGAGAAGGATCTCGGCGCATTGACTTAAAGGTGCATAATGTAGGGAACGGTCAAGTTGATCGACATGTAAAGGACTCGGCCAAGGAGTAACTCACCAAGTTCCTTAACAAGATCCCATGAGAGAGGTGTTTGGATAACACAAACTTTTGGTGCCCATGTAGCCTAGGGAACTCAGGCCCTATGTTTCGTGAAACTTCATTTTGCAACAATAAAAAGGTGACACCATGCATTACAGGCCGGAGGTGGTTTGCACCTAAGGATTTGAGCAATAACTTGTCGGTGCGGCCACAAAGTGATTCATGAGAATGAATTTCCAGGGTAGGAATCAACATGGGTTGGCGAGCTCACTAAACAATGTATTTTGAAGAGATAAGGCGGTGTGAGCTCGGGAAGTCAGGTCGGCCCAGTACAATATGGCCACATCGGCCACATGAAGAACTTGGGGAACATGTTTCTATGGGGATCAAATTGTCTGAGGTCCGATTCAATTATAAGACATGGTATCTACTGAAGAGGAAAATGTATGGTGAGGTGGCGATTTGGTCACCAAGTTGGGGCCACACGACAATGAAGAACTCGGCATGACCAATGCGGGAGGCAGTCGAGATGGAAGGTGAGGGTCGAGTTGGAGTCGACATGACCAGAAATCCACAGGTAAGAAATAAGCTCAAAAGGTATAAGGGAGCCCACATGGCGGGATGGGAAGGAGCAAGCATAGACAACTCAGCGAGCTTACCTAAAACCAGGCCCAGTCAGCATACAACCCCCCCCCCCCCCCCCCCCCAATTTGATGAAGTTAAACATTGTGGGACCCATGAAATTTAAAGTGAATTCCCAGAGACCATTTAAAGCATCATAAATTTTATGAAGTTGAGGGAAAAGGTAAAAAATTATTATTTCCAACAACCAAATTAATTACACAGCCCCGTAAGCTAGGAAATAGACAAGGAGCTACCTACACTCAAACTGCCACAACTTTTTCATTTTTTCACCAAATTGGAAAAAATTATACTTGTTGGAATCATGATTCCATCCTCCACACTTAGAAATAAAGAAAACATATATTTGGTGTAGTTTTGTGGGTGAAAATTTTAGAAAACAATCTTAGTTCCAAATGATGACTTCCATGTAGTTGTAAATGCATTAAATGAAGCATGGGTAGCCATTTTATTCTACAGCAAGTTACAAGACAAAAATTGATGGATTTTTCAAGTTTCCCGTCATGTTTTGCAGCCATTTATTGTACTTTACAAGTGGTTGAAAGGGAAATTTCAGGATTCACTCTCTCTCTCTCTCTCTCTCTCTCTCTCTCTCACACACACACACACACACACACACACACACACACACACACACACACCTTCCTCTATATAATGTAACACTTCTTATTTGAGAAGGGTATATATTCTAGGAGCTTGGGGAGACTTTGTCAATTTTTTTTCTCAACTTCATTGAGTCGTAGGCCCTCATATAGACTTTGCAAGTGTATCTATTCCTCTATTTTACAAAGATAGTGGACTGTGCATCATTTAAATAAATTAAATTATGTATTGTGGTTTCTTCTCTAACCCTTTCTCTATTTTCTTGTAATTTCATGCCTATCCATTATTGTTGTTCTATTATGTGCATGTATGATTTCATTTACAGGGCTGTATTGTTGTGTTTCTTGGATATTTGATAGTAAATGTACATCTTGGGACTATGTCAAATATGTTTTGGCCTCTTTTCATTGTATTTCCTTTCATCCTTCTCCCTTAGCAGAATATTTCACCCCTTTTCTTGGTGTTATCACCGTTGTTAGTGTAGGATTTATCTATTTTTATGTACTCTTTCTCTCCCTGGTCCCTTGGAAACTATAGATTATGAGTAGATAGCAAATTTCCCTTCATTAGAAGTAGTTGTTGCATTATATTAGGAAGAGGAACCAAACTTATCTGGAGAGCTATCTCAAATTGCAAGGTCCCACACCTTGAGATAATTCCATGTTTCCTAATTACATGGGTAGCTCATGTACACACACATGAAAAATCAGAGGGTGATATAATTTGGTGATAACAGTGATCATAGACGATGATTTAGTCCCAAATATGACTTATGGAACCTTAAGTGCTAAACAAAAAAGATTAATTGATATAATAGTGACCCATTATAATTAAGCTCAAAATGTCTTGTCATTATGCATGATGATTTAGAAAACAACATGAACATGCAAATCATATATAATTAGTGCCATTCATCAAGCACTTAAAGATGCAACATTCCAAGAGCATTCATCTCTTATATTACTTGCACCAACATGAATTACAACATTCAATATTGGTGCATCAACGATCCATTCACAACTTTGAGTCATAATAATACATGTTGTAGAATCAAAAGGATCAAGACTTACAACATTCCAATAAGAGATCCACCACATAAAATACATATTAATAAATTAAATGAGCTTCATTAGAAAATATTTTCAAGAAAAAATAGAATTTAGACGTATTCAAACATTTCTTGAAAAAGTAAACATGAGTTTTAGAGGTATTTCCATGATTTTAATGGGAGATTTAGGGAATTTGCCTCATGTTGGTGTCAAACCACCATAAAATAGTAATAGATGTGTGAAACTATTACAAAAAGAATTCAAAACATTTTGTACTTTGGATAAGATATATAGATAGGAAAGAGAAAGTTATGACCAAAAAATAACTATAATAGCTCTACCACGTATAATATATGAGGAATCCATAACTGCTTTGAAATTTTTGGTTAGAATTTGAACAAATTAAAAATAATAAAATTGTTTTGCTAATTATTCCACAAAACACCATTACATATAAATAGTGCATTAATCTATTACAAATTAGGAGCTAACACCAATTTTCTAATATCTCACCTAGAGCCTAAAATCTCTATCAAGCTATTATACGAGTTTTGGAGGTATTTCTATGATTTTGATGAGAGATTTAAGGCATTTGCATCATGTTAGTGTCGGACCACCATATGATAGTAATAAACGAACGAAGCTATTGTGGAAAGAATTCAAATACTTTGGATACAATATTTAGATAATACTTGGAGAAAGTGATGACCAACAAAAAACTATAATATTTGTACTACATATAATATATGAGGACTCCATAACTACTATGATAAATTTGGTCAAAGTTTTCACATAATAAAAATAATAAAAGTGTTTTGTTAATTATTCTACAAAACACCATTACATATAAATAGTGCATTATTCTCCTATAAAGGATGAGTTAACACCAATTTCCTAACATCTTTAACCTAGAGCCTAAAATCTCTCTCAAGCTAGTATACGAGTTTAGGAGGTATTTTTATGATTTTGATGGGATATTTAGGGAATTTTGCCACATATTAGTGACATAGTTCACCATACAATAGTAATAGATGTGTGAAGCTATTGTAGAAATAATTCAAATTTAATTTTTACTTTGGATAATATATTTAGATAGGAAGGAGAAAGTGATGATAAAAAAAAAAACTATAATAGCTCTATCACATAATATTTGAGGACTCCACAAACAATCTGCTAAATTTGGTTAGATTTTGTACCAAAAAAAAGTCATTTTGTTAATTATTCCACAAAAAATGATTATATATAAATAAGGTAGTACTCTCCTACAAAATAGGAGATAATACCAATTTCGTGATATCTCACCTAGAGCCTAAAATCTCTCTGAAGTGTTATTATAACAAGTTGGTCATAGATGATGATTACTGCTGAAGGCATATACCAGTTGAATGACCACCCGCTGGATCTAACACCCTGTAGGGAATCGAATGCCTAAGAACATTTAGTTGTGCATTCATTGAAATAGGATGGATGTGGAGATAAGTTGAAGGCAGTAACGTGTAGGGGTTGATTCGCTTGATGGCAACCACTTGGCCATCAGGGAAAATGGCTTTGTACACAACATTGTAGTGGCCTCTACCCACAAGACGCCTAGTGCTGATCAAGCGGTTTGTAGCCATGTCCACCTTGGAAAAGGTCCACGTGCAAGTGCATTTGTGAATTGAAGGGTTGTTAATACTATCTTAGGGTGGTGTCATCCTTAGTCGCTTACAAACACAAAAGAAGTAGATCACAGAAGAGGAAAGAAGCAGGCACGTCAAAGCGCAAAGGATTTCAAATTCCACAAATGTTTCATTATCAATGTAAACTACTTCCACATTCGTTGTATTATATATATATATATATATATATATATATATATATATATATATATATATATATTATCATCTGATTTGTTGCCTCCTTTCAACTTGTTTACAACCCTTCCCTAGTGTGAGGCAGAAGTATGCAGAGTTTTGTTTCCATGTCCCGTGAGGTAGAAGTATACATATTTATTTCGGTGTGAGTTAGAGGTGTCCAAAGATGGAGTGTGTAGAAAGGATTCGTAGTTGTGTGGATGTGTGGAGGTGCCATGAAAATATCCCCCCCCCCCCAAATAGAAAAACATGATTGTTTGGTTGTTGGAAGATGTATGGTACATTTGTGTGGTGTGAGGTGGACGTTACCGAAAATGCAAAACATGTATAATACCACCCTTGGCTCAACTCTTTACTACAGATTCGAAATCTGAAAAATTACAATTGGGTGTCCATCCTATCAACACCGCACCTGCTCTCTACTATTGTGTTTCCATCTTATTAGATGCGTGGTTTGAAAATAAAACTAAGAAAACTCTGTCTTAGACTGTCTATAACATTAGTAGAGCAATTATTACTGTTGAAAAGGGGTCTATCTATTGATTTTTGCTCTCGGATTCTTAAATAAGGCTACAATGGAATACACCTCACATATTCAAGATAATGGAAGGAACTACAGATGCATATGCATATACAAATTTAAATTATTTGTGGATTATCAAGTTGTAGATGGTAGGTACATGTCAGCTCGTAAGAGTCCAATCAATAAAAAATGTAAATTATAAATGTTTTTTAGTGATTTTTCATATCGTAAAACTTTAATTATTGTTAACATTATATAACCATGTTTTAATATTCTAATTTTGATGGATTGGTTCAGTTTTATAAATGTATGCATGAAAATATTAGCTATGCAAATAGATATGAAACTAACACCTAATAGTTCCAAACATAACTAGATTTATCATAAACATCAAGATGAGAGCTTAATGAAATAAACTTATTCAATAATGCATGAAACTTTACAATAATCAAACTAACATTACTAAGTTATCTTTACTTCTCTAGATTGCTAACATAAAAGGAACCTATTTAGATCCTATAACAATCCGTTTTATGTTTGCTTCAAACATGGTAAAGAGATCTCTCTAAAATGGCTATAAGGCCATGCTTAGATATTCTCTTGCTAACCAAGCTTGAAGGGGTGGATAAAAGATGGATAAGCTACTTCAATAAGGAATGACTCAAGATAAAATGCTTTTATATTTAGATAATGCAAATCAGATATTTGCCAAAGTCTCAAAGTGTGTAAGGTGTCTGATATGATAATCAAGGTGTAAGATTGAAAGGGAGACAATAGCCTTGTATTTATAGGTTTCCATTTGGGAAAGTTTGGAATCCTAGTGCATGTGGGACAAAAAGGTAAAGCAAAAATGCACTTTTTGATTAGGAGTGGATAAACATGCTTTTAGAAGAGATAAAATTTGTTTAGGCTAGTTAAACTTGATTAACAAGTGATTAATAACATATGAGAGTTGGGAGGGGTCTAATTAATCACATGTAATTGATTAATAGCCTAGGAAGCTTGTAGAAGTGGTCTAGAGGGAAATGAGGAGATTTTAAATGGTGAAAAGGGGGATGTTTAGCTAATAAGAGGGTATACAAATTAGTTGATTACAAAGGGATTACAACCAAAAAAAGTCGTGAATAGGCATTCGAGAATGGAGTGAATAATAGTTAATTGACGAAGTATCGTCAATTGACTGGAGGAGAAGATGAGAAGGTCATTAGTGTAATTTAAGTAATAAAACTGCATAAGCAGATTTTAGGTGTCTACAATAAAAAACATGAAAGATAATAAATTTGGGGAAAATATTTTGACATATATCTAGAAAGTTTGATCTACATATTTTTCATATTGAGGATAAAATGCAAGAAAATATTTTGAGGGGTGGATCTGGTTAAAAGAAATAAGTATTGAGTAATATGAGTCCACTTAATGAACAATATTATGAATTTTAAAAATAACATTGTAGTGCATCTCTTTTTAGCAAGATAAAGGGGTTGCTTAGTCAATGGTGTTAACTTGTCTATCAGTTCTAAGGCGTTGACAATTGAACTTGACCCTTATACAATTAGAAATTTTGTGAAAATATAGATCAAAAGTGCTCAACAATTTAAAATTTAAATTAAATGACATTTAATTTATTAGAAAAAGTGAAGACATGAATGGAAAGTTGGAAACAAAAAGGTGGGAATTAAATATATACATGTCCCACACCTTTTCTAGGGATCAAATTGTTGTGCTTCACTTTATTGTCTCAATCTTCGTCACATTATTAATTCAAGTGTAATTTATGCTTAAATGTGCCAAACTAAAAAATAGGTGAAATTCAGTAGATTCTAAGTTCTAAACATAACTACAATGCTTACACATTGTAGTACTTCATAGCCTAATTGTAGAAAAGAAGTATACTCGAATAATCAACGATAATTACATTGGAAGCCTATACGATTTTTTTAATCAACATGTCATTTTGTTTCTTTAACAACGAATTGAAATAACTGCATGTGCATAGTAGAAATGTGAAATGTTGTGATCTTGGACATATTGGTTGTATTAACAAAAACTAAAACACATGAAAAGGGAGCATGTTACAAAGTGCATAGAATAAATATCAAAACCAATCATTTGAACTTTGAAATACCTATGTGAATGTAAGAGCTTTGCAACACATTATAGGAATCCATCAAAGCATGTCTTGCTAATTGGAGTGATACCTAATCCGACTTCCAAAATCTTGAAAATCTCTTTAAGAATAAGAGAACATGTTATAAAGTGAATTGAAAACCATGTGTTTTATGTATTGTCTAAATGCTCACACCTTTCAAAATGTTTCCCCCATATAGAAAATATTAATCTTATTGGTTGTAAATATAAAACCATAGATTTCTAATAGGGCCAAAGTGCATTTTTGATGGCATCCTTGAGTCTACCACTGAATATTTCTTATCAAGATTCCACAATGACTTATCTAATAGACCTTATATGCCACTTTATGCCAACGCTTTGATGGAACTATGCCGCTACGAAAGAATGTTAAGCCACAATGTTTTTTAATGGGGTGGAAGATGAGTATGCCTTTTATAGATACAAGAATCCATTGCTAAGCCGGTTTGGTTGGTGGCCCCTCCTATATGCAATCCTTAAGAAGTTGTCCAGAATGTATTAGATTATATCCATTGGCTAGACATTTGAGGATGATCATAAAAGGGGTCACTCAGAGAAGAGATTGGGAGGTGTTTTTTTACTTTTATTTATTGAAAATTGATTCACAAACCTTGTGTCAGCCAAATCACGCGCCTTCTCATGATGCGCTACAGTGGTCAAGAATGTGTGTTGTGCTTCTCACAAGGTCTCGGGATCGAATCTCTTTCACTGTATGAGAGGTAGAAAGGGAAGAATTATTATGTGTGATTAACTCTTTTGTGTCATTGCTAACACCCTTCATTCCATAGAAGGGATTCTTATATATAACTCGTTTGTTTTCTCTAGCAAACAAAAATGTTGGAGTATCTTTGCAAGTTGTAAATATAATCTATGTTTGTAGAGAAAAGTAAGGTTTTTTCTTCATAGTTTTTAGAAGTAGTATAATGTTCATCACACCTAAATTCATATGGTAGACAATTTTATATTTTAAATATTGAAATTAAATTACAAAACCGATGTACATTTTAGATTTCTTTTTGTTTCTTAGTGTACCTTTTTTTAAATAGAGAATTAATCATAAAAATTTCATGTTCAAACCTCTCAATAATTACGTTAAATTTAAATTTGATGACAAATCATAAAAAGGTACAACTTTAAGGAATTCACAACAAATGAGCATATGAAAACAATGTAGATTTATGGCAACATTTAAATCTACATTTAATTAGTTCAATGTTAACGTTAAGGTGTATTTAACTTTTTTTGGGTTGTTTTTTAAGATTTTAATTAATATGATTTTATTAATTAACTAATATTATTTCGGTGATTAATGTATTTTAAAGATTTTCACATTGCTCTTACTATAATAAGGCTAACACGTCTACATTCCCAATGTGATGTGATGGTTGGTGCATTGCCAGAGGATGAATAAATTCCCCCATGTATACTGTCTCCTAGTCTACCATGTGCATTTTTTTATTAAATTAGGTCAAGGTTGTTGAATACGTATGATATTTGAAGCCCTCCATTTTTTAATATTAAGTGTTTGTATACGATTGTAACTCAAATCTGCTTATTTTTATGGTCATTTTTTTGTTGTTGTTGAGTTGCAAAATATAGAGAAATTTTTAATATCGTGTATCTTTTAACTTTGAGATTTAGGATATACATCTTTCCATCCCTGGTCATCACTATTTTTTGATGACCTTCATTGATTCATACACTCCAATTTTGGTCTCTTTTGTTCTACAATTGTGCCTTCGTGTTAACCCTTCCCTCCATTTCTCGATGTGCCACAACTAATCCCTTCTCCTTCTTCTCCATACACATTATCTCCATTTCATGTATGCTTCTCTCCTCCTCTCAATGCACATGTTTTCTTCTCGACCAACATGATGTTTTTCAATCTCTATTTTTCAGCTCCTCCCTTGTGACATTAGAACATCCCCACCTTATTATCCCTTTTGGCGTCCCCATTGCACATTCCACATGCGATTGCTAGTTTAGCCCCAAGTATGAATTATAATACCTTAAGTGCTAAACAAAAATGAGCACTTGATATAAATATGACACATTATCATTGAGGTCAAAATGCCTTGTCATTATGCACAATGATTCAGAGAACAACATGAATAATAAAATCATATGTAATTGGTATTATTTATTAAGCACTTCAAGATGCAACAATCCTAGAGCGTTCATCTTTTATATTACTTGTACCAGTATGAGTTGCAACATTCAACATTGGTGCATCAACGATCCGTTCACAACTTTGAATCCCAATAATGGATTTCGAAGAATTAGAAAGATCAAGACTTCCAACTTTCCAATAATAGATGTGCCACATAAAATACATATTGATTTATGAAAAGAGCTTCATTAAACAATATTTATTAGAAAACATACTCTCGACTCATTTAAGCATTTCTCGAAAAAGCAAATATGAGGTTTGAAGGTATTTCTATGATTTTGATGGGAGATATAAGACATTTCCATATATTAATGAGAGAGCAACGTACATAATAATAACCCTGTAAAGTTATCGTGAAAAGATTTTAGAACAATTTTTACTTTAAATGAGATATTTAATTAAAAAGAAGAAAACAATAATCTACAAAAGTTTTGATAACTTCAAATGAGCAAAAATTGTAAAAGTCCAAACTATAACTCATGAAAAAAATTCAACATACAAAAATAACACTAACTGTAAAGATAAAGTAATAAAAATACCCAATTAAACAAAACAATTATTAGGCATTTGAAATATATATTTTTATTTTGTTTAAATCAAACAAAAGTTTTGATAACTTGTATTAAATAAAAATTGTAAAATTCCAAACCATGGAAAATAAATTCAACATACAAAAATAACATTATTAAATAAAAATTGTAAAATTTCAAACCATGGAAAAAAAATTCAACATATAAAAATAAAACTATTAAATAAAAATTGTAAAATTCCAAACCATGGAAAACAATTCAACATACAAAAATAACACTATTAAATAAAAATTGTAAAATTCCAAACCATGGAAAACAATTCAACATATAAAAATAACACTATTAAATAAAAATTGTAAAATTCCAAACCATGGAAAAAAAATCCAACATAAAAAAATAACACTATTAAATAAAAATTGTAAAATTCCAAATCATGGAAAACAATTCAACATACAAAAATAACACTATTAAATAAAAATTGTAAAATTCCAAACCATGGAAAACAATTCAACATAAAAAAATAACACTATTAAACAAAAATTGTAAAATTCCAAACCATGGAAAACAATTCAACATACAAAAATAACACTATTAAATAAAAATTGTAAAATTCCAAACCATGGAAAACAATTCAACATACAAAAATAACACTATTAAATAAAAATTGTAAAATTCCAAACCCCTTTCAAAAAAACAGACTCTTAACTCCTATCTTTTTCAAGAACTTGCGCATAAGATATAATATGCAAACCATAACACGCCGTCTGTGGGAATCGAACCCACGACCACGTGGTTAAAAGCCACGCGCTCTACCAGCTGAGCTAAGACGGCTACGATAATCGTTACTGTGAACTGATATTTTAATAATCATTATATATTGGAAACGAGACCATATGAAAATGTAAAGAGGATGCAAAACACACGGTAAGTAATTGGGACACAAATTTCCGCGCTACGAACATCATTAACGAAAACAATAAAGAAACAAAATTTAAAACTCTACTAAAATTAATTTTTCTTGCCAAAGTTGTTAGCGGAAGTACCCAGCTTGAATGGAAACTCTCCCAAGAGCTCACTCTCTGTTAAGAAACAAGTTCATCACAACACATAAAAATGGTTAATGCACACACCTAATCTTGGTATGGTGGTGGTTAATTTGGTACTATTGTATTTATTTATTATGGGTTTAGTTTATTTTTATTGACAAATTCCTTCTCTTATCAGTTCGTTGGTGGAGTTTTCATTCTTTAGTATTGTTTTTAGTGTTTGTGCCAATTTTTATCCATATTGTTCCCATTTACATCTCTTTTGTGTTGTGTTCTTTCCTCCCTCGTTTTTGGTTTGACTTGGGTATGTGACAAGTTTCGTAACTTTAGTTAGAAATGTAGTTTTGATCTTTCTTGTCATCTTTACATTAATAGTCCCTTATATAGGCCCCTTTGAACCTTCATTTTGGTTTCTTCGGGGTTGTAGCCTCATTTTTCAGCTTTCTACTCATTGTATGTTGGCTTGCGCATCAATATGGTCTTGATTTGAATTCAAGAACTTTATAAATACAAAGGTACATTGTTGCATCAAACAATAAGGAGGACACATGGAGTTATTGTTTTATACAAGATTGACATTGAATTTGTAAGAGTAGAATTTATTGTTTTGTAAAACATCCTTGCGCAAAACCTTGAATTTAAGAAAGCATACATATTTATTCTAGCTTATACTAGTAGTTTCACATATTCAAAAATAAGGGTTAGGACTTCTGTGTACATGAGATTGAGTATACACTTTGGTGAACTTGAGCTACATTAGGGTTTCTCTTTTGGTGAATTCACATCGATTGACCATGCAACCCCTAGTGGTTCCATTTTGGTGAACCCACACTTATAAAGAGTACCCAACCTAGGGTTTCCATTTTTTATGAAACTACACTTATATCAAACATCTCACCCTTAGAGTTTCCCTTTCGGTAAACTCAAATCAAACAATACTCTGAAGGGGTTTCATTTTACGTAAACCTCATTGCTTGTTATAAGGATTGTTCTTACCTCTTGTTGATTATCCTAGAACATTTTTTATTTGTTCAATTATTTTAGCCTTAACTCTTTGATGTGTAAGTGCATGGAAATGGGGGTCCAAAAGGGGGGCTTAAGTGGACACTTTTTTCAGAAAAATAAAAACTTCAACTTGTACGAGCTATTTAAAATAGTTACACTCAAAGTTTGAAGATGTTATAAGAACATGAACTGTAGCATTCTGAGTCTAGTTTCTAAACTACTAATTTTTTTAAATGGTTAATTGTAAGTGGGTTAAATATCTAAAATGTCAATGGGTGGTCCTGTTTTTGTAAAAAAAACATAGTAGACAGTCGGTCATGCCCCCCCATTTTTTAGCACTATTTAGTATTTTGGAAAATCCTTTGGTAAAAAAGATAGATAGGAGCATCTAGTTTGGGATAGATTTTTTAAAATATTTTTTTAGTGAGTATTTTTTTAATGATTTTTCAAGTACAAATATTTTGAAAATTAAAAATTAACGAATAGCCGACTGTGTTCCCTAACTACGTAAAAAAAAATCGAAAATTAGAATTTTTTTTGAATATGTATAGAATTAGGCCTAGTTTGTGATTGTATATATATTTTTTCAATTTGGAGAAGTAAAAAAAATACATGAAAAAAGATAAGCATTTACAATACCTAAAAATAAAGGTATAAAAGACAGTTTGAAATAAATATAAATGGAAACCTTAGAATAGTCATAAAAATATAAAAAGTATATATTTATAAAGAGGATAGTTTTCTTGACGTTGCAGGAAAATTTTTAAGAATGAAAAAAAACATTTTTGTAGGATTTAGCATGGTGGAAGGTGATTTTTTACATTTTTTTCAAAAACACGCAGGTTGTTGTGTTGTTATAGGTCCAAGGCACAAGTTTGAGAAACCAAAGCAATTCCAAGCTTGTTAAATCTTGGTTTAGGGCATTATTGCAAGGAACACGAGCACGTTATAACGCACTCACATTCCTAAGAGTATATGCATTATATGTGTTTTTGGCAGGATTTTATTTACAAAAATAAATATTTTTTTATTAATTATTATTTATATTATTATTAAAGTTTTTCATTCATTATTATTTATATTGTATTATTTCTTATACTTTAAATTTATTTTAGTAAATATAAGAAATTATGGTCACTCTGCACCTTATGGAACTAGTCTCACAGCTCCATGAGTCACGGTTTAGGAGATGGTTTTGTATAATATAATATGGTCAATACATAGGTAATTTTCAGGATTTCAACGTTCAACCTAGCTTTTATCGTTTAAATTCTACAATCGATGTCTATTTTGGCAATGAATATAGTCATTGTTTAGGTTTTGGGGCCTTTTGGATTATTTAATGACATTTTTAGGAGTGTTAGATGTGTCAAAATTAGATTTTAAAAACCTCAAAACTATCATAGAAAACAACATCTTCTCAAATATATGCACTCATGAGATTCCTTATAATACATAACAAATCAAAACACGTGTGTTGGACATAGTGTCATTTGTGTTGTCATTCATGTCAAGTTACATTGATGGAAAAGGGTATCCAGATGGCATAAGAGTTAGCATGAGGTATCAATCATTAAGAATCATGAAGGTTGATTGGTAGTTCCTTGTTTTGGTGTCATGAAGTGTTGCATTGGTGAAGTGTTGTTTTCAAACCAAAAGGGGAAGCTTCACTATTTTGAAATCATTTATGAAACCTTCAAACCATAGATAAAAATGGATGTATCCAACATGTGGAGAATTCACGTAGATTTCCAATGCCTATTTATTTTCCTCTTAAATCCTTACAGAGCTCCTAGAATCTTCCAGAGAAGTCATGTTTCACTATTAGAGTGTTTGTTCACTGCACCTAGAAAACCTGTTGTTTGAGAAGTCAATCCTTGAATGATCAAAACTTTCCTAAATCTTCCTAAATTACCTTCAAAACTTCCAATATTCCCCAACATCACCTCTTGATTCTTAAGATCTATCCTAAACTCTCACAGAGGGTGTTTTATTAGCTCTAAAATGGTCGAAATAATTAGCATGGAAAATGAAAATTTCGAAGCATGAAAACTAAGACCTTAATTGAAGATAAGGCTTCTCAGTCACTATGCAATATTCCTCTAGTGATGCAGGAGGATCTTGTTAATAATAATTTTTGGCTTTCTTAGGTGACTAGGGGCATCTTGGGTCCACTTGAGATGGTCATAGCTTGTACTAGTCAATTTGGAATCTATAGGAAATAATATAGAGTTTCCATCCAAATGTATAATTTGAATATTTGAACTAGATCTAGGTATGTTATAGGCTTAGGTGTTAAACTGCACAATCCTCTTAGACCGAGATATCAGATTAGAGATTAGAGAATATTTTGCAAATAATTTTCATGTGTAAATATCTTGTTTTGGATTGTCTTCTTATCTATAACGGTCTTTAAGGCTTCATGGAACCCTCAAAATGTACAAGGAATGAAAAATAGATAGAAATAATTATTTAGACTAAACTATACCATGTTTTATAAGTTTAGTAGTTTGTAGCATGAACATAATGATTCAATGGAATCCTTGAGTCTATTTTAGAGCATTGATCATGAGGTCTTGGTGTTACAAAAATCAAGAAAAGATAATAAGGCATCTAAAGGAGGATTTCTTAAATTGAATGTGTGTTCACAATCCTAACTATGTGTGCCTAGTCTTAAGGGCCTAGAGTAGAATATTCATTGTAAAATTTATTACTTATGACTGGTAGAGTCCTTAATAAGTGTGTAGGAAGGTAATAATAAGACCAAGAGTTTCAAAATCCCTAGTACAGGTTGGAATAAGAATAAAAGTGAAGGAATGTGAAAATATAGTCTAGCAGTGTTAATGTCTAGTTTGAGGGCTAGGAGAGATGTACTTTTAGAAAAATAGTCTTTATTCCATGTGTTTGAAGTTGGTGGAGTCTTTGACAAGTTGGAGGAATGCCTAATGGCATTAAGGACTCATAAAATCAGGGCATAAGGATAGATTATTTAGTGGTTAGTAGGTAAAGGAAGTAATGTACAATCATGCTTATTTCTTGTGACTATCAAGAGCAACATTGAGAAATAGTTGTCTTAGGAAAAAAACTCATAAGGAAGTTGTATCTATGATTGATGGAGTGGTGTTAGAATTTTTTAAATCCTTGAGTAGCAGGGGAAAATCCTTATACAAATTTAATCAAGAAGACCTAAATTGACTATCCTACATATTGTCATGAAGAAGTCTAGAGAGAGTAAGGGTTTATATGAAAATCCTTAAGTGAAAGAGGATGAGTTGAGTGACTTACATTAGTGATTAGGAGAGGGGTAAACTTGGTGAGATGAGTGAAAAGAAGATTGAGTAAAAGTGAAGGCAAAGGTGAAAAATAGAGTTGCCAAGATTATTTAGAGCTTGAGAAAACAACGAGTCTTCAAAATACAAAAGTTGAAAATATAAAAACATGATGGATAAAGGAGTAATGGAGCATTGAGGTGTGCTTGAGTAAGGTGTATAGGTGTGTTGAAAGGTGGATGTAGAGAAGACTCTAATACTATTGCGGAGAACACCCTTTTGATTAATTTTATCCACATAGAATTAGAACTTGAAGGTTAATCACATGTTCCCAACCTCTACAATGTATTGAGTTCATTACCAAGCACTAATTAAGTGGTTAGAAACACTCTCGGGAGGTATGTATTGCTTGAGAAAATGAGATGATTTCTAGCATCACCTTTGGTGGCCTTGGATCGAAATGGATGATCCCACAATGTAAAGGATTATTCAAGATTTCTAGTGTCTAATTGTTTTCCTACTAACTCCTTACGGAGCTCATAGAATCAGCCGAAGAAGTCAAGGTTCACAATTTGACTATTCATTCCTTACACCTAAAAACCCGATGTTGAACAGACTATCCCTGAAAGATCAAACCTTTCCTAAATCTTCCTAAAATACATAAAACACCTTCAAGGATTTCAAATACCACCTGTTGATACTTAATACCTTTTTATAACCCTCCCGTAGGATACGTAGCTGATCCAAAATGGCCAAAATTTCCCTTTCTAGGCTTGCTAGAGAATTAGTCTTCTACTGCATTTGAATGAATGGAATAATGGACCTTGTTGAACCATTTTTCAAAATTATACATGTTCACCCAATGCATTAGGAATACCTTCAAGGAAAAGTTGATCATGACACAATAGGCACGTTTTCTTGGAGAGGGATTCAAGAAGATTTGGGAGTAAGAGTTCACATTGTGGATTGATTTTCATGGTTTAAGTTTTACATTTCTAGGTTAATCAATTCACATGACAAGATCTCCATATGAAGATCATCCTCTTACTTGTACAAGCTTCAAAATCCTCCTTGAATGGAATTAGATTTAGGATGCTCATACACTTATTTATCATACCCCTCTCATGAGAATAAGTGACTGCTTGATCCTTCACACATGATAGTTTTGGATACCTCAATAACCTGATTAGCTCATTTTGATTTGTTTCTCAAAGAGATTTAGAAATCATGGTAGAGTTAGGATGTGATGATCATTAATTCACTCCTTAAGCCTCACTTTTCACCCGTATTCACTAAATCACACACTTTGAGTCAATATTTAGTCTCGGTCTCATACTACTATTCATATAGGTTTTGAGTGAAGAAAGTACTAATTAACTCATGTCCTTCAACATTTTTAATTTTCTTTCTGTTGTCACTTTTGATCTTTCAACCATACTTGATCGATATATTTTGTCATTCTCCATTATTCCTATTTCTAACTGGGTTGCCCTAGGTGCTCTGGTCCCCTCTGGGTGCCTTGATCCTCTTTGCACTTTGCTTCCATATTTTGAGAACTTTCTAGCTGTTTGAGCTTTCCATATTTTTAGTGGTTAGCCTTTTTGGGGTTAATTACGAAATTAGAAAAAGAGAAACATATAAATATAAAGTTATGAGACCATAATGAGGGACCAAACACTAAGCATTTACTATCACTATCTAGGTTTGCATCCATCAACCTAAAGCTACATTAGCATCCACCTAGCTCCATCACAAGGCACACAAGGCTAGATCATCTACATCACACTTCATAGGAGGGGAGTCTATTGTTTCCATGCAAACATTTACTACATTCTACATCTAGTTATTGCTCGCTACTTCACAGAGTGTGACTGACACAAGAGAAACCTAGGGCACAATTTACACACACACACACACACACACTTAGAACTACATTGGGTCTGAGATGTAGTACAACAATCAGTTAGCAAGTCCACCATTATGGTCATTAAGGAAAGTCTGACCCTTTCATATGCATATTTATTTTTTTAAGTTTTTGATGTTTGGTTTGAGGTTTTGCATGTCTCTTATTCATCTTTGATTACCAACGACACACACACGACATGAAAAATTTATTTGAATCATTTAGTGACCCTACAAGTTTTGTTTCTAGCACCTCCCACACAAACTAGGGCACCTATAACCTATACTAGGGCATGCCCATAGTGCACCTCTTCCCATTTCGCTAGGAACCCCAGTACCATTCAAACAACTTGGATATATGTACTTTTTCAGAGATCCTGAGTGGTTGCATTTCCTACATTTTCTTCACCTTTTTTAGTCTCCGAGAACAGTCCCAAACAATTCGTTAAATCAGACTAATCTACTATCTTAACCCTATTCTCACTTATTAGCATTTTAAATTTCTAAATTGCATAGTTGTTTGGGCCATTTAACTTTTATTAATTTAGTTGTTATTTACTACTTTTCATAACATCTATATTAAAAAATAGGTTGTTATTTTCCTATTTTAGTTTAATCATATCCTCTTTCAAAAATAAGGATGTTAACCCAAGGTTTTGTTTCAAATTCAAAATTAAAAAATCCTTTTTTAGCACCTTATTATCCCAAGGAAATGGCCAATGTTCAGGCCACCAACATCACCCATTAGGTCAAAATATTATGCATAGACAATCATATTCTAGTGGTAATGATTGACATAATAAACTATTATATTCCCCATGGGTCTATCACACTCTTGCGCTTTGGTCACACCTACTAGTGACTACTCCATTTTCATTAGTTTATGGAGATGGAACCCATATCATTCCATTAGTAGGTCACTACAATACCTTAGGCTTCTACATTTATCTTAAAGGAATTCTCAAAGATAATGAATATCGTGAAATATTTTTATGAGCTAGATAATGTTGGACTCATGTTGAGTCCAAGAACTTGAGCATAACTGTGCATATCACCCTATCACATTGCACATCACATACAATTGCAAAACTCATTCCCATGAGTTCAACATTGGTGCACCTGGTTTTAAAAGAAAATTAGAAAACTACTTACACTGTACGTATCCCCTCTTAAAGGTAAATTCAAGCCCAATTTTCTCGGCCCATATGTTTTCACTGCTACACATCTTAGGTCATTTACACTTTACTCGCATTCACCACCATTTTGGTAAAACCTACTCAAAAAACCAGCTCATATGTTATGTACCTTAAGAAATACTCACTTCTAAATGCGTAACACTCACTACCCGATGACACACTCTAGTCTCATGATCCATACTGGACTATTTAGGGTTTATACCTCACAATTGGACCATATCACGCTCACACGTTGATCATTCCATCTTATTTTTCTCATGCAACATTCCTAGGATTAGTGATATATTCTTTAGGATATATGGTCACTTCTTATAGCATCATCTAATGATCAGATTACATCATCACATTCTAATTACATTATTTAGTGGTATATGCTTTAGGATAAATCACCATCTCCTTTCTACTACATTTTAGTCGTGATATATCCTTAGGCTATAGAGTCATGCACTCAGTTCATCTCTATGTCTACATACTAATCACCACATAATCATTACATAGTGTGCTACAAACAATACATAGTTTGACCATTTCTTGATGACGAACTCTCATTTGTTGTTCATTTATTGACTACTGAGGGGGAATCCTTAATGAACCTCATTGCATATGATTCCATTCACTCAGGGGGCACACGGCTCCCATCATTCACTCTACATTTCATTCCATCCATCCACGTCATACTACATTTTATGGTTGCATTTACTCTTACTTGAACTTGCCTTTACATGTTCATTTTTACTAGACATGTTAGATAGATTCTATTGTATGTCATTATTTTTACCATACACACATATGCATGGTCATGTCCTTTTCTAGTTGTGATCATAGATTTAGAGCTTCTATGTGCAACACCAATGCTTGAAACACTACCTACTGGGGGCATCTACATTTATACACTAGAGGTGATATTATTTCATTTTGTAGTTAGCACTTTTCATTATAAGGTTATACATGTTTTGATATACTTTTTATTTTTATATCATGCTAACAGTGTGCTTCATGTGAAACATTTTTTTTGTAGGCATATTTGCTTCCATACTTGTTTATTTATTTGTCTATTGCTTGTTATTGTTTGCAGGTCTTTACCCTTTATCTTGTGTGCACATACTTGTTTTATTTACAACCACTGACGGCCTTGAGTGTCTTACGATACCATGTGAGTGGTGTCCCATGTTTGCAACTTGCACTTTACATGGTACTTTGAATTCTCTTCCTAGGTGTTTACATGGTCTACTAATGTTCTATCTTATACATTGTTATTTTGGATTATATTTTTTCTATACATGCATGCTTGTTCGTATTAACACTTATTTCCTAGACACTTGTTTGCGATGTGTCTATTGGTATTTACCAAGCACATCCCCTTCCCACTGTACAGGCAAAATTTTCAGCATACGCGGTTCATCCTCTTTTGGGGACACGCATTCTCGTATCTGTGATGTCACATGCACCTGCTAAAGAGGGGGGAATCATTTAGGGTACTTACACATGTTACTGAGTATATTTTAGTTTGTAGTTCAGTCTACAGTACAGTCTACAGTCATCTTCCATGGAACAATTTAGTCCATAGTACAACGAATGGGTTCTGACCAATCTACGAACCCCGTACACAATAGTGACTTTTATAGGGAAAATTATCCTTAGTATTTTGGTGAGTATTTATCAGGTTAGAGGATACATTAAACTTTGATCCCCACACTTCCTCATCCAATGGCATCGGATCACCCAAAAAACCATACAATGGTAGAGACATCTCTTCACCAGTCTCATGGAAACAGTTACAAATTGGATAATAGCACAAATTTCTCCCTATAATTCTTTCAGCCACAGTGGTGTGAGATCACCCAAAAAACTTGCACTTCACCAAAATTTATAGGATTTCCTTTCTACACCCTTTTATCTTATCACAAATCAGGTGCAAATGTTCCATTTTTATTTTCATACTATTCTACATATTTCTTTACATATATACATGAATTATTTACACACATACATGTGTATTTGACTACTTGATTATATTATCTTTTACAGGTTCTGTCCATATGGGAAGTAAGAAATCAAAAACAACACACACATGGAAAGTATATCACACACGTAGATAATAACCATGAAGGTACACTACACACATTGGAATATACACATGCGCTTTTCTACCCTAGGTTCACTCTCATCAATGTTTTACACTTTTACATCTTTAGTCTCCACGCTCCATCTTTTTATCACTCCACACTTTGTTTAGTCCTTCAGTGCATTTTCTACAACACTCTACATGGATTATTAGGTACACATATTTATCTACTTTATGTTATTGAACATTCTTCTCACCAACATAAAGTGGGGGAAAATGTAGTCACTAAATCACACACTTTGAGTCAATATGTAGTCCCGGTCTCATACTACTATTCATATGGTTTTTGAGTGAAGACAATACTAATTAATTCACGTCCTTTAGACTTTTTACTTTTCTTTTTGTCTTCACTTATGATCCTCCGACCATACTTGCCTAATATGTTTTGTGATTTTGTGTTATTCCTATTTGTAACTGGGGCGCCCCAGGCGTCTTGGTCCCCTCTGGGCGCCCTGATCCTCTTTGCACTTCACTTCCATCTTTTGGGAACTTTCTAGCCATTTGAGATTTCCATATTTTAGTGGTCAAACTTTTTGGGGTTAATTAAGAAATTAGAACAAGAGAACCATATAAATATAAAGTTATGAGACCATAATGAGGGACCTAGCACTAAGAATCTACTATCACCATCTAGGTTTGCATCCATCAAAGGCACCTAAAGCTAAATTTGCATCCACCTAGCTCCATCACAAGGCACATAAGGATGGTTCATTTGCATCACACTTCATAAGAGGGGAGTCTATTGTTTCCATGCACACATTTACTACATTCTACATATAGCTATTGCTCACTACTTCATAAAGTGTGATTGGCATAAGAGCAACCTAGGGCACGATTTACACACGTGCGTGTGCGTGCGCGCGCGCGCACACACACACACACACACACACACACACACACACACACACACACACACCTAGAACTACATTGGGTTTGAGATGTAGTGCAACACTTAGTAATTCCACCATTGTGGCCCTTGAGGACAGTCTGACCCCTTCATCTTCACTAAGATAAATTTGAAAAGTTGATATCACCAAATTTGAATAAGAGAAGGTGATGAGTGGAAGATTACATTCAAGAAAAATAATGGATTGTATGAGTGACTAGTTATGCCATTTGGTTTTTCAAATACACCAAGCACATTCATGAAACTCATGAATAAATTTTCAAATCCATTTATAGGTAAGTTTGCGATTGTTTATTTAGACAATATTCTAATTTTCAGTCGTTATAAAGAGGATCATTTGAGGAATTTGAATTTGGTTTTGGATGATTTGAAGGAAGAAACATTGTTGATCAACTTAAAGAAATGAAGCTTCATGCAAGAGGAACTAATATTTTTGGGGTATTTGGTCTTGAAATATGGGTAAACAATGGACCTTGAGAAGGTTAGCGCAATTGCAAGGTGGTCTTCACCAAAGCGTATGTTTGAGACAAGGAGCTTTCACAGGTTGCCAAGGTTTTATCAAGAATTTATAAGAAATTTTAGTGGAATACGTGAAAAAATTACATAGACTATGAAAGGAGATAAAACTAATTTTCAATGGACAACTGCAATAGAGAATAACTTTCAATTTTTAAAGAAAAAAGTGACAGAACAACTAGTGTTAGCTTTACCAAACTTTGGAGAAAAGTGTTTTGTGTTGATTGTGATGAAAGTGGGACACCCATATGAGTGGTGTTAAGTCAAGAAGGTAGGCCAATTTATTATTTTAGTGAGAAGTTGAATGAGGAAGAAGAAATAGTTAGTCCATGACCAAGAGTTTTATGTAATGGTGCAAGCTCTCAAGAAGTGGTGGCATTAATTGTTGTTAAAATATTTTTTTGTACACAGACAATCATGATTTTTAATTGATAAATAGCCAAGGTAAACTCAATCAAAGGCATATTGACATGAAATGGGTAGAATTTATTGAAATTTATTCTTCTTTTTGAGACACAAAATTGGGAAGTCCAATAGAGTTGCAGATGCCTTGAGTAGATGAGGTCTTGTTTTAAATGAAGGATTTGATTCAATGAAGGATTTGTATGAAAAGGACTTGGATTTTATACATGCATGGACAATTTTCATGAAACCAACGAGAATGGATAGAACTCCATGGCTGGAGTATGTGAGTCATGATTGGTTGTAGTTAAAAAGAAAGAGGTTGTGCATACCTCAAGGTTCCATGAGAGAGATCCTTTTGAAATAAAAATACATTAGAGGTCTTGTTGGTCATTTTGGGCATGATAAGACTTTAGCATAACTGAGTGACAAGTATTACTAGCCACAGATGACATTATATGTGAAGAAGTTTGTGCAAGGGTGTAAAGTTTTCCATTTTGCTAAGGGAAAAGTTCAAAATACGGGATTGTATCAGCCATTGCCTTTTCCAGATAGCCAATGAGATGCATTGAACATGGATTTTGTTATTGGTTTTCCAAGAATATAACGAGTTAATTTTTCTAAATTTGTTGTTGCTGATTTATTTTCAAAGATGGCTCACTTTCTAGCATGCAAGAAAATAGTGATTCGACACATATTGCTAATTTGTTCTTTCAAGAAGTAAGAATACACAGGTTGCCAAGAAGTATTGTATCAGATAGAGATACAATGTTTGTTGGCCACTTTTGGAGGATGCTATGGAAGAAGTTGGGCATGAGATTGGACTTTAGTTCAGCCTATCACCCTCAAATGGATGGGAAAATAGAAGTATTGAATTAGAGAGTCTTGTTAATTTGCTCAGATGCCTCATTGCCTAGTTGGTGACAAGCCCAAATAGTGGAATTTGATGCTAGCACAAGCTGAATTTTCCTACATTTGGGTGGAGTGGTGGATGTCCTTTTTGCTTGCATGTGCATTACAACATTTCCAAAAAATGGGACTGTGAGTAGCTAAAACATGACAACAATAGTAATGCATGTTTGAGGTAACCCCTTGCACAATGAAAAATCAAACTCAGAGTATGAATAAGCCAACACAAACATTGTCCTAGAACGTCTCCACTCAAAATAAGAAAAATTTGCTATATTTTCTATTTTTCACACAACTTGAATGTCGATATTTTGTTCTAGTATACAATCATATTGGAGGTTGGCCGTCTAAAGAAGATAGGTTTGGATTGTCGCTTTGGGCAGAAAGAAATAGTTCTTTTCTTTATTCTTGGCCATTACCTCTCAAATGCCATAGGGTTAAGAAGGAAAAATTAAAAAATACGATGATAGGAAAGGATGGGAGGTGATAGGAAATGTAGATCAGTCCGACACTCATGGGTAACGTGATAAATGTAAACATTATCATCTCCTCCAATTTAAAATGGCCCATGGTTTTGGATGCTTGTTTTGTATGTAACATGCTTTTTCATGGATCTAATCCTTGACGTAGACTCTATATGTGTGATCCTTTAGCACGCATTCTTTGATGAGCATGTATTTGTGCCTAAATTTCTTAATGGATATAAATTCCATGCTTTGTAATTAAAAATTCTAAATACGTAAACTTTTTAAAAATAACATTTATTAAGGGATGATATAAACAAAGACATCAATAAAACAATATTTTTGTAGACCAATTCAAGTTTGATTGGCATTTATTAGGCGATGGTTGTGTAAAAACACGATTAAACAGCATAAATTGTGACGAATAGATCCAAAACTTGATTTATCGAAGAGTTTAATCATTACAGGCTGAGAAAACATGAAAGCTTTTATTCAGATTTACAGTTCAATGGAAAGTTCCATGCATGGTCAAATATAGACGAGTAAACCTCTTTCTTAATACAATCCTAATCCCTTGTATTCCACGTGTTTAGTCTCCACCAACTGTGCTTTCGATTTTCCGTGGAGGATAAAATAACCGCTTGACCTATTCTCTGTTGGGTTTTGTGCCATAAAACGCGTTTTCCAGAAGAGATTAATTGTTAATTACACGGTCAAAACTTTATTCGGCAGGCTTCAGAATTTAGTTTGTTCTTTGTCATATCTTGTTAGCGTTCGTGAATTCAAAATCAGATGCCACGATGAAGATGTTTAGAGAAGAGCAGGGAAGTACGATTAAATTCCCTGCACGAGAATCACATGAATGCAAATTCACGAAAACAATGGCAAAATGTTGCAGATCTTTTCCCAAAAAAATTATGGCGTCGGAGTGGTGGAATTGTTGTATTGGGCAAGAAAATGATAAACAGTTAATGATGGAGGAAACATGCGATTCGGATTCTGTTAAATTCGAATGGACGGAGATTTTTTCTTATTCCAATTGTGGAGGCAGATTCAATAAACTGGATCACCTGTTTATAGCAGATGATGCAGAGTCTACAACAAGTGATACTAGTTGTGTAGAAAATTTAGAGCAAGAAGAATCTGTTTGCATGGAATCAGGAGAGCCTAAATCTGACAGTTATATAGAATATCTGCAAAAGGCTTCAGATCATGAACTGGGGATTCCTCCCGAGCCTAAATCTCACAGTTATACAGAATATGGAGATAATCATTTGCCTGAGCTATATGAAATCGACTTGGACTTTGACGTGGATCGTAATCAGAGAAAATCTGATGATTCACTTTTCTGGTTGTCATTCTTACCAGGCTAAACCATTTTGTATCATAAACAGCTTCGCAGTAGATGTTCACAGCTGGCGATCCATAACTAGCACACACAAACCCGGTGGTTTCATGGCCCTGCAATGTATTTTTGATTTTTTATTCAATTGCAATGTAAATTTTGTTATTAGCTGTTCAGGTAACCCACAAGCAAATTGATTCCTATAGTTGTGGCGTTTAATTGGGCAATCTTTATCCACGGGTCTATGTCTTTCCATTAATCACAAAATTCATAATGTTTATTGTTTACTACATTTTAGTATTGATTTTTTGATTGAAGGAGGTGTGGACTCCACACGATCTATGAATGGTAGATAAGGTCATCCCTTCAGTCAAAACCTTGTAATCTAAATTTGTAGGTCAATAGCTCTATTTAATATTTGATATATGAGGAGAGTAAGATGGAAATGTTATTGGTTAAGAAATAGTTTGTTACACATGTATGTTGCCTTTTTTCATTCATTGCATGTCAAGTATACAATGAATGAATAAATTTATTTCCTTTTTAAAATTGAAAAGTGCATTCAATTGGGCACTAGATTACATAGATTGTCGACATCTGTTCCCATACTTTCGAGGAAGCATACAATGGATTTACAATAACGAGTAAGCATACATCTAAACTAGTGATCACCTTTAGCTTAATTAGCTACAAGACCTTCAACTTGAGTAGCTAGGAGTAAGGGGCATCCATGCCGGCAAAGTCACCCAGGGCATGATCTTGGCCTCAACTGTTTTGACTCTCCATGTCGAGTATCTTCAAGTCTTGCACTTAGCAAGACTTGAGGCCCGATGGGATCATTCCAAGTCAATGAAATTCACCAATAGACCAAGAACCTTTTGATGAATACATTTATTTCTACTTGAATAAATTGATTGATATTATGTTGTCATAAATTGAAGATTTTAGGAAGAGAAATTATATTAATTAGGTGTGATTTGTAAAGGAAAATGGCACTTCACAAAGTGAAAAGTAAAGGCCATATAGAAGTGGTGGAATTCTTTTTGAAACACACATCAAGGGCTTTCATGACTGAATGCACCTTTGATTGCAAAAAATGCTCTACAATATGTTGTGTAGATTTAAGACCCACAAAAGGAAAAAGAGGCGGCTCAGTTATAACTGTGATATTGCATATCCGACAAAGAGATACCCCTTCTACTATTTTGTTAATAGGTAAGAACAATAAGTAAATGAATTTGTTATTTCTTCGTTTTTGCTATTTTCTTTATCGATGCTATTTACCATATTAATATAAACAACATAAGGCTCTCAACCAAATCGATTCCAAGACTTATACACATATAATGAGTAGACCACGTCAAAATTCCCCCAAACAATTAGGGGTGACGAAATACAACCCTATTATTACTCTTGTTGCGGAGGTGTTGGTGGAAGTATTTTCTAAGGAGAAAAAGGTTCGTTTCTATAGGGGTGATATGTTGGTTCAATGGATTTTAAACCGTCTTCCTGAAGCTTCATGAGTAGATCACAGTGCAATGGTAACCTATTTTGATAGATATTATGGAAATCTAGCCTTGTGTTAAGATTTTTTTCATTGTGGTTTTTGATTGTATTGAGGAAAAGAATATGGTTTTCCAAAGTCAAGTGTGGATTTGAGATCACCACCTTATCCTACTAAAACCCTTGTATCCAACTTTCAACCCTGTCATCGATGCCTTCAACACTAAGTTAGTCTCGGTAAGGTAGTCACACCTCTCGGTTTAGTTCTAGGTCAAGTCATACTTAGAAGCAATAGGTAACACCTTGGGTGAGTATCAATTGATGATCCCTCCAAAAAATCATCCTATCATACTACTTTTAGTCACATTCTAGTCAATATTGATGTATCCAAAGATTTTTTAGTTAAAATTGATATGAATGTTGATTATCATTCATGGTCTTAACCTCTAGACTATGAGGACATACCCTTTCGTCACTATAAATGTTATCAAATAAGAAACTTGATGTAGTGCCCACTCCTCTTCGACACATATTTTTCCATGGTCATGTTTATTAGTTGCTTAGTGACATGAACATTATTATGATATTTTGGATAACATGTTTTTAGACACTATGGACATTGCAATTATTATTGTGTTTTGGTTTTTTTATGGATTGTTTGGGTTTATGGAGGACCTTGATAGATGTTGCAGTACATGATGATGAATTAATGTTACTTTTTTTATATACGGACACTTTGGAATCTTGACAAGGGTGATTATGTTTAGATGATTGGACTAGCCATGTGATCTCGTTGATGCTGTGAATTATTAATAATGTGATGTTAATAGGTGATCAATAGTAAATTGTTGAATGCATCTAGATGGATTTAAGTTATGATCAATGTATGAATTGCTTGGTTGTTGTAAAATATGAATTGTGATAAATGGTTATGCATAATTGTAGGGTGGTAGTGAATGTTAGTGAATATAGTAAAATTGTGATAATTAGTAATTATGAATAATTGATTTATAATAGAATTTCCTAACAATAAAAATGACGTAGTTACATTGTATGATGATGTTATTTAATAAATGATATATGTTTTTTGATTTCTTGACCTATTGATATGGCCTTCAGGATGAAGATGGTAATGTCTTGGTTGTATGCCGGAAACAAAATCACAAAAAACAAAGAAGGGACTAGGAAACAAACTGTGGAAGAATACCAAGTGTTTACAACTTTTTCACCTTGGCAGCTGTGTGTGCATTGTCGTTTTTCTTGTTATGTTTGTTAGGAGGTATCCATGGGAGAGCAACCTCATAAGTTACCATGGGTGTGAATGTTGTATTTTTTCTTTTATTTTATTGTCTTATTTGTGTATGTGATTTTATGGAAATGTAATGTATTCTTATTTTATTGTACTTAATTAGTGTGCTCTTGATTTGTTTGATTGACTATGTGGATAATGTTAATTAGAAGATGTGAAAAAGGGGGTAATGAATGTGGTAGATAGTCCTTGTTCTCTTCATAATTTAAGATGGATTTTATTTGATTTTAATTTGTGTACCCTTCCCCATTTTCAAATCTCGGATTTGGGCTTTGAGCTCTTTTTTGGAGGCTTGTGGGACGAGTAATACTTGACCCATAATCCTTAAACTCTCCCACCAACCTAACCTATGATATGAGGGGTCAAATTTAGCTCTCATTATGTGTTTTTGAAGGATAAATGAGCAATTAATGCCACCTTTTTACTTACTCTCTTAATTGTGTCCTTGGAAGTATGGAGTGGAGGATTGTGTGAAATAATGAAAGTGTCATACCTTCACCTTAATCATTTATGGAATCCTGGTTTATGTGTTTGAATTGTAAGGTGGATTTGGGAGAAATGATGTGGCATCCTACATGGAGCCACCTCACCATTCTCTCCACCATTTTCTATTTATTGGAGTCTTTTAGTTGTTTTGGGGGTTACTTGCTTGGGAATTTGGAGGAGCTTGCATAGGAATTGGCTTGGATTTAGAAATAAGCGGAAAGTTTGTTGCTTAAATATTGAATGAGATTTCAATGGCAAGGTAGGGTCTTATACCTTGTATTTTAGTTTCTTGTTTTGTGTATTATGTTTTTAGTTGTATGAATGCATGTGATTGTATAAGGGATTGGGTAGATTCGGCCATAGAGATGGTGTAGGAAGAGAAAAATGGGGCAATTTGTGGAGGTAAAAGGGACTATGTGATGATTTTGTGGAGGGAGTGTGGGAAGGGTAATCCACCTATGTGGAGTTAAAAGGAAACTATATCATTTTGCATCTTTAAATTGGATAGATAAGGAGTTTTGATTTGTGTGTGTTTTAGTGCACTCGGAGGGTTTGGGAGGATACCTTTCCCACTTGGAAGGCATAAGGATATGGCCACCATGTTTCCCTTCTCATTTGGCTTAACTTTGAGCCTATGTGTTTTTATTATGTGGAAAATTTACCTCTTAGTGTTATTGTTTCTTGAATGTTTCATATTTGTGTGTATAAGTATTGTTGATGCCATTTTGTGTAGCTTCCATGGTTGTAAACACCCCTTATTTCTCCATTGTTGGGGCTTAGGGGCCAATGAGAAGGTAGGATTCACCTTCTCATTGGATTAAGGTTGGGAGGTGAGTGTTACCTATGTTCCCTTCCTTGTTGTTGTGTTGAAGATGGAGAAAGAAAGAGAAAAAGAGTTGCAAGTTGGTATATTGGATGGGGTTACATATGTGCTTGAGACATAAAAAAGTTAGAGTTTGTTGTAAGATTTATCATGTTGTCTCCATTTTGTGTGGAGGGATTTTTACACTTGTATTTTAAGTTGAAATTTTTGTAAATGAATTACGAAATCATGTAATGAAAATGGTTGAAGCAAGGAAATTGTAAGTGGAATTTTATGGGAAATGTAACTCATTTAAATCTGTAATTTAATTCAAAAGTTTGCATTTTATTTTCAATTCGAAAGTGTTCTTCTCAAATTAGAAATACATGGAAATATATTCCTTTTTATCATCTTCCTTTATATATTTCTTCCTTTTTTAAATAACTCAATGCCCATGTCATTGCCTCTACCTCCATTTGGAAGCTATAGTTCATCTATAAGAATCTCATATAGGATTGAAGTTTTGACTTTGATACTATTCGTAATTAAATATTTTTTGGATTCATTCTATATTTCTTAATTTTACATATAACACATTCCTTTCCCAAACCTCATAATCATAAAGGACCATTGGAGTGAAAAATAAACCCAACAATGTCTATTTTTTTTCCCAAGCACATAACTCTCAAATATTACACCTATTTTATAGAGAATATAAATCTCTCTACCTTCTTTGAAATATTTTTCACTATAGGTCTCCTAACTAAGATTATTGTGGAAATCATTCCCAACATAATTTTATTCTTCAAATACCTCTAGTGGAATTCCATTAAAAATGAAGTTAATTACTTCTTTTTCTATATAGAGAAAAGATCACGAATTTGTTTTTGATAGTGTTCACATGCATACCAACCTCATGAAATAATATTTGTAGCATCCTTGGATGGTTCTTAAAGTATAATATATTTTCAAAATTAGTATAAGATCATCTACATACGAGAGTAAATTAATTACAAGGATTTTTAGGTGAATTCCACCTCCTCCACCTTTGTTTATCTATTCATCTAGCTGATCAATGTGTATCCCAAACAAAATGGGGGAGATCAAACATCCAATTTTTAAAAAATGTTGATTTTAAATTATTATGACATTCGTTAACCCATTTTTATTTTGGATATGATTTTCTGATAAAGTTTGTGAAAGACTACTCTATTTTCATCCAATAGTCACATATCTTCCATTATAAGAAAATTGTTTTCTCCTATAACAATGTCAAATACTTATCTAAAGTCAACAAAGATAAATAAATATTTTTCTTCTTAGATATCCCATTCTTTTTTAATTAGATGCCTAAGGGTGAAACAATGGTCAATAGTGGAATGCTTTGACTAAAAACATGCCTATCCTTTTTCTGTATTCGCTTCTTCTTCTTCCTATTATCTAATTTATTCTCTACCATTTTACCAAATAGCTTTCCTGGGAGAGGATTGTGGTTGTAAGGTAGTTTGATGGATTATTGAAATATCCTCTTAGAATAACAATCTAGTAATCCAACTTCTCAAGAAGCCTTGCAAGATAATACCATCAAAAATTATTTTGACGTGATGTATGAGGCATTTTGAGTTCCCCATTTCAAATATTATTCTTACAACCTATCTATGTCATGTTCTTTACCACTATTATCCTCTTTGTAACTTGAGTAATATTATCCATAGAAAATATCTCCATGGTCATCTTGACTATAGGGGTAATGAATTTATCTTGATCATGTTCATAGAACAACTTTTCATATTCCAACAACTAGGAATTTGTGATATCAATATTTTTTTCCTTTTATTTTGTTGTAGCTATCTCCAAAATCCCTTAGAATTATGCATTCCAATGGAAATTAGTTATTTCCTTCTTGTGTGTGTGTATATATTATTTGAATTAATTTTTCACATGCCTCATTTTTTTCTTGTTCATCCTACGATCTCTCAAGGTTATCTTTGCTTCATTTTACTCTTCATCATACCATGTATTAGTTGGAAAACTAATTTTGTAACGCCCACATTTTACACACACAAATACAACAGTAAAATACCAGGATAATTTTTTTTATTTACATTTCTCACTACACAACGCCACTACGACTCTAAGTAAGGAAAAATCAACAACACATACGACACTTACATAAGTCATCGACTCACATAGACACATGACAACATCATATAAATGTCTATGCAACATTTTCCCCAATGAACGAATACTAGCAATAACCCAACCATAAGAAAAAGGACTCAAGGATTGGCAAACCCACAACACATCATTTCTTTAATTGTATCTTAGTTACGATTAACATTCCAAGAACATCATAGTGCAAGGATAATTTTCTCCTTTTTCCACTGACATATTCTTAAGTTCATTCCACAATTAAATTATAGTTTGACCATTTTAAGTTGGCTCTTTTTTTTCCCTTTACGGAAATTTCCATAACTTACATACTTATTTGGCATAATTCAAATTACATATAAAGTACTTAAATATCTTGTTCTTATGTTAAGAAATATGCTTCTCAAACGTTTATTAAATGTCTACATTTTACCCTAGCAACTCAAGTAAATCTAACTTGATGTCTAGAAAGCAATATTAGGATTTAAGGATGGTGGTTTAGATTCAAGATACCTTTTTCCCATAAACATTATTCGATCACTATATCTTTATTTCTCGATTCAACATTCCCACAACAGAAATTGTATTTAGATTTTATGTATATATCTTTTGTTTTTTTGCTCGAAGTTTGATCTCACCAAGGGAAACTCATATTCTTTGTAACAAATGAAAATGTTTAATTGAGTTATAAGGACTCCAAGAGTGGCATTATTCCTAACCTCAAATCTTGTTTTTTTTTACTCTTATATGCTTTACTTTTACATCGCATTATGGTCTCACTATTACCATCGCTTTATAACAAAAGCATTACAAAAGTACTTGCATGACATCTAGAAGAAGTACATGCTTGGAAGCATCATAAACTACACATGAACCACAAGTGATTTGTGTTCAAGGTAAGATCCCATGTTTCTACATTTCATGATTCCGCATGTGAAATTTCTTTTATTCTTAATGTCATAAAAGGGTATGACAAGGGATTTCAGGAGAAGATTTTGTTTTCCTGGGTTCTCTAAAGTCAACATCTTTCAAATCAATTTCATTTGCAAAGAGTTACTTATAATTTTCTACCCACAAGTTAACCTCCTAATCAACTAAGGTTTAGTTTAATTCCAATTTTCACTCAGGATTTATGCCCTATTATAGATTAGATTAAGGTTCAAAACATATTCACCCTAAAAACCCTCCGTAAATGGTCAAGACACTATATTGTCACTAGCCAAAGATAAGACATTTAGTTGAGAGGATCTAAAGAGTTCATTAACTAAATTTTAAGTGATAGTACAATTATTTCACTAGCTCCATGATGTCATCTGGGTCCCACGAGAAATTCATTCGATGAAGAAATTCAATTCTAAATCTATCTTCAGAAGACAAGGTAGTCCACTAGGATACGAAGGAAGAGTTAGCTCTACTTACTCCAGATACAGTTTGATTGTGTTGCTCCTATCTGTCAGGTTTATGACGATGTCACTAAACATACTGACTAAGATGATAAACCCATTCTTGGGCTCTTATTTACCTAAACTAGGATGTTCCATCGAGTGTAAAGTTTAAGTTCATTCTACGTTTCAATCTCTTCTATGGTAAAAAGGATCACACATGAAGACATGTTATGCACAGATCTTATACTAGGGTTGAGTGTTTCGATTAAATCTCTTTATTACGTTTACAAGGTAAGAATACAACCCAGTAATTAATTAATCATTTATTGCACACTGAAAAAGTACTACAATATATTAACTTCAAATTCATTTACTATACATATATCAAACCTTTTTTTTCATACACAACTATGAATCAAATTGAACCTGTGATTAAATGCACATTTCCTAAGATATCCGTAAAACTAACATCTCATACATATTAGAAAATTTCAAATATAACTTTTTTGTAACAAGAGACTACATTATACATTTATTCATTTTACAATGACCTATATAAATTACAATAATAAATAATGAATTACACATCGCCTTTTCCCCATATTTCTTGCATCCTGCAAAACCATGTGAGCATGAAATTAGCGATAAATTGCTGGCATGACATCCACCCTAATCTAACATAATTAACATTTTTTGAGTTTCCCATTTACATATAATAATAATTACAAATTTGCAATCAAAAGAAAAGGTTTAGAGACATGTATTCATTACATTTCATTTCACTTCATTTCGTAATCCAAGGAGAGAGAAGGAGAAAGGAAGAGAGAGAAACACCATTTTGTCAAAAGTTCTATTTCACACAACAAGTTACACTATGGAGTTTTCAAACAGTTATTTACATGTGTCAAAAGTTTCCACGGTGGTTTGGCAACCTGACAGGGGTCCTACAACTCTCTTTTTACATTTTCCTGCTAGCTACAAAAGCGTTCGAGTCAAGCTCAGAGGCTAAGAATCCACTTTCAAATGTTGTCTTCTGATGAGAAAACACACCATAGTTAACATTCTACGTGCCTAATTATAAACCAAGAGTTCATAGGAACTGACAAAATTAAGAACTAGCGAACGGTTTACGATTGGCGGCTAGTTTTCTGGGGCCATCGGTTGTAATTGGCCTAGTTGCAAATGATTGAAAGTTAGCTCAAGGGCTCAGAAAACCATGTCCAAAACTAACATTCGATGGATGAACGCACAACGAGGAACTTCCTACAAGTTCCCCTATAAGGATAATTCATCAGAGTCGACGGAACTGAGAACTAGAAAATAGTTTTCAAACGGCGACGAGTTGTAATTGGTCCAGTTTGACCTCGTCAAACTGCGACCGGAGGCCTACAAAATGCCTTTGCCAAACTAACCTGGAATGAGATTTTTCGGAACCGAAATTCTCAAGTAATTATCTAGTAAAATTATTAGGGGTTTTCAAAGGTGGATAAGTATTTCATTGACCCGGATTAGAATGACGAGCTGATACGAAACCCAACTTTTCAATTTAAGTAGCTTCCTACAGCTGCAAAACGGTGAAAAAGGATCCTAGAAGGGCATCCAAAAAGGTCACAAATGTTCATTCGGGGTCAATCCAAAGAATAAAGTGACACCTCACATAACAAGGTAAACGAAGGAAGCTTAATGACTCCTTTTCAGAGTTACGAAGGTTACTTGGCAAGTCTCAGAAAAATCGCAATTGATCTATTTAAACAAGGGAGTGGTCAAATCATTTACAGGGAACTCAACTTCAACCTATCAATAAAAAAGGGTAATGTAGTAATCTAGTTTGGTTGCGACATTTTCTAGATCATCACGAAGTGAGTGTTCAAGTTTATTGTCTACCAAGAAAAATTGGATCTTGTAAGTTATGATATAAGGTTTTACTATTTTTAAAACAAGTTTATTTTATATAGTATAATATACGAAAATCCTTCGGTTATAAATTTTCATTTCGTTGCAAAAGAAAAACTAAAGAACATAAATTATGAGAGATGAGGAGAGATGAACCATGCCTAGGAACGAAGCCAGTCAAAACCATGGGATTCGGTTCAGCATCTCACTTAAGCATTTTGTCGAACAGTTCATGAGCATCCACAATTTTACCATTTCACCTTTGCTCGAAATCCTCAAAGTATTTTCCAAAAAACCCATTTTCCACATTACCATTAATAAAACCACACAAGTTTAAATGGTATGCCGATAATAAGATTTTAGAGCCCCTCAAAGAAGTTAGCGTACTCCTCGCATTCTTATGTGATCTACAGGGGTACCAACCAAACATGTCCACACAACCACCATAGGTTAAATTGGTGTGTTGATGGTAAAGTTTACAGTTTCCTCAAGATAGCCAGCATAGTAAAGAACGTCGACCAAGAAGTCATAAAATTCAGTGGTAGGTGGAATATTATTACCAGCGCTTATGCCATTGAAGTATTTACAACCCTTTTCCACTAAACCTGCGTGCTTGTAGAAAGCATAAAGAATGAAGCTTTCCTCCACAATTTTGTATCCATATCTACCTTGGCACATGCATCTACAATAGATGGGAAATCGTCCAACTATTCTCCATGGTCAGCCGATTCAAGCTGTATGAGGTACAAACCCCCATGAATCATGATGGCAAGGAACCCCAGTTCGAGTCATAAAAGATAGAGCTCTTAAAATAATGTGGCAAGGTACC
This sequence comes from Taxus chinensis, assembly GCA_019776745.2. NCBI lineage: Eukaryota > Viridiplantae > Streptophyta > Pinopsida > Cupressales > Taxaceae > Taxus > Taxus chinensis. The sequence goes on along the minus strand of CM034146.1, from coordinate 260,802,326 downwards.
AGGTCGAGGAAACCTTCATTAGGAGCAACCAGGCCATACAAATCATAGACAGAATGTGACCTCAATGGCTCAGGTTTGGGTAGATCTTGAGCTCAGTTTGAAGGAACAATGGTGGCCGGATAGCAGATATGTAGAGAGCCCAACAAATTTGGGTGATTAAACAAAGAAACAGTGACCCACAAAGTGAAAGCACAAATTTATAATGTGGACATAGCTCAATGCTCTCATTAACCAGGAAAGCTCATGCGTATACCACAAGATGAGTGTAAACACGTGAATGGTGAGTCAGAAAGAAGAGCATTCAAAACCAATCCCATCGAAAAATGGAGCTGTGTAAAAAAAATGAACAGGTTCAAACCCCCAACACTGAACTACTCACCATAGATCAGAGAAAACTATTATGCATATAACAGAGTTCCAGATTACAACCAACACTACCATGATTGATTCAAACAGAAACCAGAAGACCACAATATGAGATTAACATAAAGGAAAACCTAGCTCAGGTGTGAAGGGAGAACTCAGAGGAAAGAAAAATGAGAAAATCAGAGCTTAGGCTCTGTCAATGGCGGCTCCACATAAATCACACAAGCTAGATCTCCAAAACCATGGAGACATCAAAAAGCACAGATACAGAGCTTCAATGATGATCCATGGCCGCCCCCAAAATTTTTCCAGCATCCTTACACACCCACTATTTCCACTGCCAACATGCAAGCACCCACGTTTTTGCAGACATATCTCTCAGGGCACTAAATTGTGTCACTACAACTAACCAACCAAAATTAAATTTACAACGTGCTCTTTTTGAACACATTTTTTTTCACTGTCATTCGGGAAATACGTAACTGGCTAGAGGAAACAATTAAAAAAATCATGTATTATTGAGAAAGGAAGTGACAGGTCCTGCCTTCCACCTGCCCATGCAACTCCACCTTTCTACCTCCTCCCACATCCCTACCAACCCCCACTGCTAGCACTAATTCCATTAAACTTTCATTTTTTATTTTTTTTATCAAAGTTTAATTTTTTTCTTTTATTTATAAATGTTTGTAAATGTTGGGCACTACATTTCCCTCCCCTTATAAGAGCATCATCCTCAATGCGACACAACACCAAATCTCGGAGGATACATAGGCAAGAAGATAATAATGACCCATGTCGTGTATCAAAACAACTGGTGGGTACAACATGACCAAAAAGATGAAAACTAATTCTAGCAATATCTTAAATTATAATGTTATGTGAAGATTAGTAATTAGTTATATTTTACTTTACTACTCAATTAGTATTTTCGTTTACAAATTTTTTTAATCTCAAGCTCTTTATATTGTTCATTTAGAATTTCAATTGTCTTATGTTCATGCGTACCCAACAAAAATTGGCCTCAAGGTGACGCACAAAAAATCAACACAACATAAATGACCCACAAGACATCTTGCTATATAATTTCCCGACTGTAACACATCATAAGATCTTTAATTCCACCTTGGAATGAAAAAAAAGTAGTCCACATAACAGAGAATTTCCAACAATTATGTCATAGGCATAAACCCAACACACACATGTGACTAACAACAAAATCATCACACTGATATATATACAACATGTATCTCATGACCCAAAATTCTAGGATTGTACCAACATAGTGCTAAGAAAATATCCAATAGTCCATAACAACCAAGGGGAGAGTCAAGCCTCAAACATAACAATGTGTAACAAGACTCACAAGAGTACACATAAATAAAATACCAACTTCATCCACCTCTTAAAACATCACAAAAATACTCCATATACCTCCTAAGGTATCATAAAATAACTACATATACCTCCCAAAGCATTAATCACACCCACAAAAATCTCTTATGCCTCCCTCAAGTAATAAAATAAAGATAAATTTTCCTTTTCACTCCCCAAAAGAGGCCGGTCACCCTATGGCCCTAGGCGCATAGAGTCCAGATGCCTCTAACCAAAGTGACATAATAACTCGTGGTTCAAGAATCCACTAGTTATCTGTAGCTCGTTGGGGTGTACCCCCATACAATGAAGTGGGTCTATAGGCTCCACAACTCCATGGTGAATCCCATGACCCTATTCCAACACATTAGGACTGTAGAACTAGCATAACAATCCATATCAAACGCCAAGTGGCAACAATCCCAAGCCTTCGGCTAGGCTATAAATTTTTTAAACTTGATACACAATTTAAAAATGAGAAAATAAAATGGCTAATTAGCCATGGTTAGTACAAAATATGAAAGTTACTGCAACAACCAAATAAATGCCTAAAATATAAGAGCATGTCAGTCAAGAAAACTGTTGGTTCTAGCAAGAAAAGGGAAAGCGTTCAATTTACAAATAAATTACATGTATAGGAGTGACACATTACAATAACTATGTGGCCTTATACAACCACCAAGGGGGGGTATTCAACGAGTTTCTGGAACTCGAAAACATCGAGCCTTAGCTTGTAAAATATCATATCAATAATACAACTGTCATCATCTTTGTTTGAATCATCCTGCCACCACTTTGAAAAGGCTCAACATAGTCAAAATCACATAGGTTGATCCATACCACAACCATATCAGGAGAGAGAAAGGAGTGCAAGTCACCATCTATTGATCCTAAGGTGTCCACGAAACACAATATGTATGACACGCATTGAGCAAGTGCCACACATACCAAACAAACAAAAGTGGGTTTTCAGCCTATGTAAGGCTCCACTTCCTATCTCGTACTCGGCTCAAGTGAATGGTCAATGGTACACATTTCCTCACTCCAAACATACACCTTTTATGGATTTCTCTTAGGGTCTGTTAGTGTAGGGTCCATAACATGACGTATAACTACTTCACTAATACAATGGTGATTCACACAAATTAACCATAACATCTTACGCATGGTATATATATAGGGTAAAACACAATTATTACTTTCATGTGGTACGATACATCACATTACCACATTCTACACCCAAAGTGCAATCATTGTACAATAGGGATCATACGCTCACCATATGCCCCTAAATCACGACATGAACCATCACATATTACATGAATTATACGTATGAGGAACACAATGTCTAACTTTACAACATATAGTCAATTGCAATACAACATGGTGATGCACACGATTCATCACCATACAATGATGACATCACGATACAATCTAATTCACTTTACAACAATTTTTTCATGCAATACATCAATACACCTACATATCACATAATGACAAAATGCTCCAACACTTCACAATCCACAATAACATTATTTTCTCACACACAATAAGGTGGTACATCACAGGTGAACTCTTCGTTGAATCCATGAAAAGGAGAGAGAGTACTCTCATCACAAGCACATCAACATGTGAAAAAAATACACTAAGTGACATACACAACATGTGCGTTCACAATTTCATAATTACGACATAGTTCACATTACGCTTGAATCACATTACTCTTCCAATATCCACCACCATCATGCAACACCATCACAACTCACATCTTCCCCATAGGTTCGAGAGTATGAACCTCACTCTGATACCAAATGTAAGGCCCACATTTTACACACACAAATACAACAATGAAATACCAAGATTATTATTTTTTAATTTATGTTGCTCACTACACAACGCCACTAGGTCTCCAAGTAAAGAAAACTAAATAACACATACGACACTTACATAATTCATCGAATCACATAGACACATGACAACATCATATAAATGTCTATGCAACATTTTCCCCTATGAATGAATACTAGCAATAACCCAACCATAAGAAAAAGGACTCAAGGATTGGTAAACCCACAACACATCATTTCTTTAATTGTATCTTAGATACGATTAACAATCCAAGAACATCACAGTGCAAGGATAATTTTCTCCTTTTTCCACTGACATATTCTTTAGTTCATTCCACAATTAAATTACAGTTCGACCATTTTAAGTTGGCTCTTTTTTTTTCCTTTACGAAAATTTCCATAACTTATATACTTATTTGGCATAATTCAAATTTCATATAAAGTACTTAAATATCTTGTTCTCATGTTAAGAAATATGCTTCTCAAACATTTATTAAATGTCTACATTTTACCCTAGCAACTCAAGTAAATCTCACTTGATGTCTAGAAAGCAATATTAGGATTTAAGGATGGTGGTTTAGATTCAAGATACTTTTTTTCCATAAACATTATTCGATCACGATATCTTTATTTCCCAATTCAACATTCCTACAACAGAAATTGTATTTAGATTTTATGTATATATCTTTTTTTTTTTCTTGAAGTTTGATCTCACCAAGGGAAACTCATATTATTTGTAACAAATGAAAATGTTTAATTCAGTTATAAGGACTCCAAGAGTGGCATTATTCCTAACCTCAAATCTTGTTTTTTAACTCTTATATGCTTTACTTTTACATCACATTATGGTCTCACTATTACCATTACTTTATAAAAAAAGTGTTATGAAAGTACTTGCATGAAATATAGAAGAAGTAAATGCTTGGAAGCATCATAAACTACACATGAACCACAAGTGATTTGTGTTCAAGGTAAGATCCCATGTTTCTACATTTCACGATTCTGCATGTGAAATTTCTTTTATTCTTAATGTCAGAAAAGGGTATGACAAGGGATTTTGGGACAAGATTTCATTTTCCTGTGTTATCTAAAGTCAACATCTTTCAAATCAATTTCATTTGCAAAGAGTTACTTATAATTTTCTACCCACAAGTTAACCTCCTAATCAACTAAGGTTTAGTTTAATTCCAATTTTCACTCAGGCTTTACACCCTATTATAGATTAGATTAAGGTTCAAAACATATTCACCCTATAAACCCTCTGTAAATGGTCAAGACACTATATTATCACTAGCCAAAGATAAGACATTTAGTTGAGAGGATCTAAAGAGTTCATTAACTAAATTTTAAGTGATAGTACAATTATTTCACTAGCTCCATGATGTCATCTGGATCCCACGAGAAATTCATTCAATGAAGAAATTTAATTCTAAATCTATCTTTGGAAGACAAGGTAGTCCACTAGGATACGAAGGAAGAGTTAGCTCTACTTACTCCAGATAAAGTTTGACTGTGTTGCTCCTATCTGTCAGGTTTATGACGATGTCACTAAACATACCGACCAAGACGATAAACCCATTCTTGGGCTCTTATTTACCTAAACTAGGATGTGACATTGAGTGTAAAGTTTAAGTTCATTCTACAATTTCAATCTATTCTATGGTAAAAAGGATCACACATGAAGACATGTTATGCACAGATCTTATACTAGGGTTGAGTGTTTTGATTAAATCTCTTTATTGTGTTTACAAGGTAAGAATACAACCCAATAATTAATTAATCATTTATTGCACACTAAAAAATCACTACAATATATTAACTTCAAATTCATTTACTATATATATATATATATATATATATATATATATATATATATATATATATATATATCAAACCCTTTTTTTCATACACAACTATGAATCAAATTGAACTTGTGATTAAATGCACATTTCCTAAGATATCCCTAAAACTAGCATCTCATACATATTAGAAAATTTCAAATATAACTTTTCTGTAACAAGAGACTACATTATACATTTATTCATTTTAAAATGAGCTATATAAATTACAATAATAAATAATGAATTACACATCGCCTTTTTTCCATCTTTCTTGCATCTTGCAAAAGCATGTGAGCATGAAATCAGTGATAAATCACTGGTATGACATCTACCCTAATCTAACATAATTAAAAAAAATTAGCTTCCCATTTACATATAATAATAACAATAATTATAATTTGTAATCAAAAGAAAAGGTCTAGAGACATGTATTCATTACATTTTATTTCACTTCATTTCATAATCCAAGAAGAGAGAAGGAGAAAGGAAGAGAGAGAAACACCATTATGTCAAAATTTCTATTTCACACAACAATTTACAATATGGAGTTTTCAAACAGTTATTTACATGTGTCAAAAGTTTCCACAGTGATTTGGCAACCCGAAAAGGGTCCTACAACTCTCTTACATTTTGCTGCTAGCTACAAAAGTGTTTGAGTCAAGCTTGGAGGCTAAGAATCCACTTTCAAACGTTTTCTTCCGATGAGCAACCACACTATGGTTAACATTCTACGTGCCACAATTATAAACCAAGAGTTCATAGGAACTGATGAAATGTGGACCTAACGAACGATTTATGATTGACGGCTAGTTTGTTGGGGCCATCGGTTGTAATTGGCCTAGTTACAAATGATTGAAAGTTAGCTCAAGGGCTTAGAAAACCACATCCAAAACTAAATTTCAATAGATTAACGTGCAACGAGGAACTTCCTACAAGTTCCCCTATAAGGAGAATTCATCAGAGTCGACGGAACTGAGAACTAGAAAATAGTTTTCAAATGGCGCCAAGTTGTAATTGGTCTAGTTTGACCTCATCAAACTACAACCAGAGGCCTGCAAAATGCCTTTATAAAACTAACCTGGAATGAGATTTTTTTGAATCGAAATTCTTAGGTGATTGTCTACTAAAAGTATTAGGGGTTTGTAAAGGTGGATAAGTATTTTATTGACCTGGATTAGAATGACGAGCTGATACAAAACCTAACTTTTCAATTTAAGTAGCTTCCTATAGCTATAAAACGGTGAAAAATGGCTCCTAGAAGGGCATCCAAAAAGTTCATAAATGTTCATTCGATGTCAATCCAAAGAATAAAGTGACACCTCACATAACAAGGTAAATGAAGGAATCTTAACAACTCCTTTTCAAAGTTACGAAGGGTACTTGGCAAGTCTCAGAAAAATCACAATTGATATATTTAAACAAGGGAACAGTCAAATCATTTACAGGGAACTCAACTTCAACTTTTCAAGAAAAAAGGGTAATGTAGTAATCTAGCTTGCTTGCGACATTTTCTAGATCATCATGAAGTGAGTGTTCAAGTTTATTGTCTACCAAGCAAAATTGAATCTTGTAAGTTACAATATAAGGTTTTATTATTTTTAAAACAAGTTTATTTTATACAGTATAATATATGAAAATCCTTTGGTTATAAATTTTCATTTCATTGCAAAAGAAAAACTAAAGGATAGAAATTATGAGAGATGAGGAGAGATGAACCATGCTTGGGAATGAATCCGGTCGAAACAACGGGATTCAGTTCAGCATCTCACTTATTTTGTCGAACAGGTCATGAGCATCCACAATTTTATCATTTCTCCTTTGCTTGAAATCCTCAAAGTATTTTCAAACGAACCCATTTTTCACATTACCATTAATAAAACCACACAATTTTAAATGGTATGACGATAATAAGATTTTAGAGCCCCTCAAAGAAGTTAGCGTACTCCTTGCATTATTATGTGATCCACAGGGGTACCAACAAAACATGTCCACATAACCACCATAGGTTTAATTGGTGTGTTGATGGTAAAGTTTACAGTTTCCTCAAGATAGCCAGTATAGTAAAGAACGTCGACCAAGCAGTCATAAAATTAAGTGGTAGGTGGAATATTATTAGCAGTGCTTATGCCATTGAAGTATTTACAACCCTTTTCCACTAAACCTACGTGCTTACAGAAAGCATAAAGAATGAAGTTTGCCTCCACAATTATGTATCCATATCTACCTTGGCACATGCATCTACAACAGATGGGAAATTGTACAAATATTCTCCATGGTTAGCCAATTCGAGTTGTATGAGGTACAAACCCCCTCAAATCATTACGATAAGGAACCCCAGTTCGAGTCAGAAAAGAAAAAACTCTGAAAATAATGTGGCAAGGTGCCAGGTCGAGGAAACCTTCATTAGGAGAAATCGGACCATACAAATCATAGACAGAATGCAACCTCAATTGCTCATGTTTGGGTAGATCCAGAGCTTAGTTTAAAGGAACAATGGTGGCCAGATAGTAGAAATGCAGAGAGCCCAACAAATTTGGGTGATTAAACAAAGAAACATTGACCCACAAAGTGAAAGCACATGTTTATAATGTGAACATATCTCAATGCCTTCATTAACAAGGAAAGCTCATGCGTATACCATGAGATGAGTGTAAACATAGGAATGGTGAGCCAGAAAGAAGAGCATTCAAAACCAATCCCATCGGAAAATGGAGTTGTGTAAAAAACGAACTGGCTCAAACCCCCAAACACCGAACTACTCACCATAGATAAGAGAAAACTATTATGCATATAACTGAGTTCTAGATTACAACCAACACTGCCATGATTGATTCAAACAGAAACCAAAAGGCCACAGTATGAGATTAAAATAAAGGATAACCCATCTCGGGTGTGAAGGGAAAACTCAGAGGAAAAGAAAAATGAGAAAATTAGAGCCTAGGCTCTGTCAATGGTGGCTCCACATAAATCACACAAGCCAGATCTCCAAAACCATGTAGACAACAAAAATAAAAGATACAGAGCTTCAACAATGATCCATGGCCGCCCCCAAAAAAATTTCGGCATCCTTACGTACCCACTATTTCCACTACTAGCACGCAAGCACGCACGTTTTTACAGACATATCTGTTAGGGAACTAAATTGTGTCACTACAACTAACCAACCAAATTTAAATTTACAATGTGCTCTAGGGTTTTTTTTTGGTAACTGGCTGGAGGAAACAATTAAAAAAATCATGTATTATTGAGAAAGGAAGTGACATGTCCTACCTTCCATCTTCCCATGCAAATCCACCTTTCTACCTCCTCCCTGGTCCCTACCAACCCCCACTACCAGCACTAATTCCATTAAACTTTCATTTAAAAAAAATTATTTATCAAAATTTAATTTTTTTCTTTTATTTATAAACATTTGTAAATGTTGGGCACTACAACTTGTATTTCCTCTTTTAGACCAAGATATTTTTCTTATTCTTAGTGCCCTACATATTTTTTTTCATTGGATTATTTTTCAAGAAATGTGTTACATATTACTTCTTTAATGTTTTATTTAATGATTTTTTTGAACATTTCCTAATTCTCCTGAGTGACATATGAGGATTTTACACTGATGAGGTATTTTCTTTTGAGTGTGTTGGATTTTTTTCACCTTGATAATTTTTATATGCATGTCAAACCTTACATAAATTGGATTATGATTTTATTTTATTTATATATGAATTTCCTCAAATTCTATCTCCACCAATATGTAAATAAAATTTTGTGATAAAAAACATAGTCCACTATATTTTTTAACATAGTACATTTAACAGGAAACGCTTCTTTTACTTCAACCAATTTTTCATGTCATTGCATATAACTATCTCATACAATATACATATGCTTAATATCTTCACCATATAGTGTGAAACACACTCATATCCATCTTTTTACATCCTTTCCCAAGGTTGGTCTTCTTCCTCTTCTATCCATATGGATTCCTTTTCACTCCACCTCTAGTTTCTACATTAAGGACTTGGTAATTTTTTGTTCTCACATTGAATTCCCCTATATTAATATTTCTCCCAAGGTTTTGAATACTAAAATTTCATTTTTAAGGGATGCATAAGGATATTCATAGTCAAAGTTAATGTGTGTGTGCATGCACGTGCGTGTGTGTTTCTGTGAGCACGTGCATGAAAAAAATACTAAGATGACATCCTAATGCTAATATTTACCTCATTTTCCATTATATTTAGTGATATGTATTGTTTATTTTAGTCTTCTTTCTCAGCGTCTATAATTCTACCCCACTCCTGTACAATAGCCACTTTACACATTTTCTCGCTTTTCAATCTCATTCCTTTCATTTGAAACTAAAATTTTCCAACATCCTTCAAACTTTCAGACTTTGCAAGTATCATGATCATGATTTTTAGTAAGAATTTTAATGTATTTTATTTTTAGCATCTAACATAGGGAATCTCTTCCATAGGTAGTAATTAAAATTATTTCTTGCCGATGATTATTTATTAAAAGGGACCCAAATCCCTACTAATAATTTTGTCAAATGTAAATGGCTGATTTGATAATTTCCATTTTGTAGCCATGCCCATTTTCTGCTTCTCTTGCTTCCTTCATATTCTCAATTTTTTTCCTTCTCAGTTATTGTTACATAGAGGTTAAGTCTTCACCTAGGTAGATGAGTGTAATTCTAAAAAAACTTCTATTCCTTAAAATATTTTGTTTGTGTTATATAGTTTTAATTATAAATTTTACATGTTTTTCTTATCCTAATGCACTTTTGGAATCATGTATGTTAGGGAAATTTATCATGTCCATTGCAATACATCTCCAAGGAAGTCCTTTTATAAGTTTTAGGTGTGCTCATCATCCACATAGTTCTTAAGTCCTTTATTAATGCAATATGTATGTACAAAGTAATAAATAGGATATTAAAGGATACATTATTCATATCATGAGTGATATTTACAATTCCTTAGTGGATTCTGAACTACTTTTTGATGCCTCTATTTATTCAGCTACACACAAAATTTCTTATTACCACCTAGTCTCACTTTAACTTCTTTCTCCATTTATTACTATGGGTGGTGGGGGAGGCAAAGTTATGGTCATAACTTCCTTACAATAATGCAAGCAATGTCACAATGGATGTTTTCATTCTATAATAAAAAGGTTTATTGTCTATGAGATGAGTATGTTTTCTCAGTACTCCACCATCCCCTTTCCTCATAATTGGATTTTTAACCCAAACACTTCCACTTGATCAACTCTAAATACATGCCTTTATACCATAATGCAAATATGCATCTTGAGTGCATATTTGAATCACTTCAACTACTTTAAACACCTAATTCATTCAATCCCAGATGCATTTCTTATAACATCTAAATTTTTATAATTGTTGCAACATATTATATTGAAAACAATATATTTACTAATTAATAAAATAAAAAATCTAATCTATGTTCTAATTGTAATATAATAAAAAATTATTAATCCCTAGTTCAAAATTAAAATATACAATATAGAAAGGTTTCCATTGGTTATGTAAACATAATAATATTCTTCCTAATCTCAAGCCACATAAACAAAAAAATAATAAGTGGAAGAGATGTTAATTGTCTGTGTGAATACAATTCTTTATGTAACCCATGTGACAAGAGGGAACTAAAAATATAATGGTTGTACCATTTTGTGCACACACAATATGTTAATGAAATTACAAAAAAATTACCAAAAAATATTTCATATCTTCAAAATACTATAGTTCAAAGAAAGTAACAATGTGAACTACATACAACTTTACTATGAATAAATATAAAGTAAAAAATGCACATAAATTTAAGATTCAACTCAAACAATTATACATAGAAAAGAAGAGATATGAAACAACACTACAATATCTATCATATAATACATCCTCAATTTTTTTAAAAAAACTAATGTGTCCACATGGAGTTCAATATAGATTTAAATGAATATATTTTTTCAATTCCACCTCTTTAAATAGATAAAGGAAATTTCATAGACGACACATCCTCTATGGAAGTAGAACCACTCAATTCCATGAGAGAGATATAAGTCATTTATGCTTAGGTAATTTATCAAAATGCAGATTTAGTAGAATCAATTTCTTGTCCACAAATTAGTACATATCCTCTGAATGAACACATGATAAAAGGTTTTCTAGATGTGAAATTATCGACTCTATTTCTTGATGAAAGGTGCAATTGGCTATAACAATGACTAAAGTGCATATATCTACAGGAAAAATGTGAAACATCTTATACGACACCGACATAAGTATATTAGAAACACACCAAGTTTATGTATCTTCCCATGAATAAGATAATTCAAATCAAGTCAAAATTCATCATTATATTTTGTAAAGAATATCCTTCATGAATTAACCATTAGATGTGATGAATTATGTGAACACATGAAGAATATTTGATATAGTACAGATCTAACTTATTGTAATGCCCGATAAAACGACCACTCGAGACCTAAGAACAACCTAGGTTTAGATAGAAAAATTATGGAATAATGTTTATTTTTATTTGAAAAGTGTGACCACTACTAGGCTTTAAGCAACATTTGTAACAAAAAAGATTCAAATTCAATTATAATTAATAAATAAAATTTTCCCGTTATAACAAATATTAAATCCACACCACAAAATTAATGAGTGTAATTAATCCAATATAGTTAAATTTCTCTTAGGTGTTAATTTAATAAATAATTAAATTAACACTATATTTAAATGTTCCTTAATTAATTTTAGAGGGTCAAAGGGGTCAAAACAATTAAATGCCCAAGGTATTTAATTTTACTAGGTCCAAACATTAACCAAGGTCCTATTTACATGGGTTAGAGGACAAAAACATTCTCTTATCCCCTAGCACGACCCTTCAAAAAGGTCAACCCATGCTCTAGAGTTACTCATGTAAGTTAAAAAGGGGTAATTTCCCACTTACCCACTCTCAGACTCATCTTTTCACTTCAACCTGATTTTTCACATATTTAATGCATTTAAGGTTTCTAGAAAACATTTCCATTAGATAGGAAATTTCTTCCCCTTTCCAATGATATAAAGAAATCCTCCTAACTCTTCATATTTCTTAAGTTATAGGCCGACATACCTCAGGAGGAAATTTTTCCCAGTGGCAGCCCTGTGGGCACGGGAAGAAAATTTTCCCAAAGGTGGGCCGACGGAGAGACTTAATATTTTTCTCCCTTTTTAAAAAAGGTAGAGTTTGAATGTGCGGGCCTACGAACCCACAGAAGTATAATTTTTTTTCAAAAGCAAAGGATGCGGGGCCGCAGAGGAACTTGTGACTTTTTGCATTCTTGCAAAAAGTACCCTAAGTAATTTTCAGGCCCACAGATCCGATTTGCAAATATTTCCTTTTTTTTCTTATAGTTATTTTTTTTTGAAACCAAGTGAAGTAAAAAACTTCGGAAGGCCATAAATTTCGACTAGAAGCTCAGATTTGGGAAAAATAGGACTTTTTGGAAAGGGATGGAACTCCACTTTGCATGGGAAACTTTAAAATTATTTTTTATCAAACATAGAAGGGTGAATTTTAAGAAAACTTCTTTCCTTCCATAAAAATATGAACTAAACTTTTTCAAATGCCAGAATTGGTCTAATTCACTATTCTTTCTCCTTTAACACCCCAAACAAGCGTGGAGAAATGCACTTGAAAGATTTCTAATGGATTGCAAGGATTAGTTAATTACTGTTGAGATTTCAATACAAATTTCTTTTCTTTTCTATGAAATGACATTATTATGCCTCTTACTCGATTACTGGAGTTATGAATAAATTACTAGGGCAATGTAGTTGTTTTATGATATGCTTTATTCATCCTTAGTTCATTCCAAGGTTTCATTTTGTCTTTTAAGTTGCAGAGTACTCTGTATATTTTCTAATATTTATTTGCAGGCTTTACAAAGAATCCAAATGGAAAAACATACTTAAGCCCAAATTAATCTACTTTTCATTATCATACTTTAGATATTTAAGTTCATTCCATTCCAATTTTACAATGCTTAACTTTACTTCAATCCATGCGTGGAAACCCAAAATATAGTTCTACTTTCAAAACATGCATTTCAGATGAAACAAACAATGTAATATTTCTTCATACGTATTTTTTTTTTAAAGAGAGATTTAAAAATATATTTCAAACACATATTTCAAATGAAAACCATACCATTTGTGGTAATTAAAACAACTCCTATCAAACTCCAATAATTTTCTTACAGCTTCCTTTTTCATTCATCAAATACAACTAACAGAGTATACATCTCTCACATTCAAATGTAGGTTCCATTTTCAAAACAGAGCAACTTTCCACCACAAATAATGTTACAATGCCACCCACTTGAAGTGGAAAATTTCACAATAAAGAACCCAAGGAGAAACTGTAAAATTTGTCTTTATCCTTAGCTCCAGAACAACAACAAGAAGATCCACCATATATCTTTTAATCTAAAAAAAAGGAGGAGAAGCAACACTCTCCACCCAACCAATAATTCTAATAAAGAGGAGAATCCATCCTCCTCATTGGCCCCTGAACCCCAACCATAAAGCAATAAGAAATGTATTTCAACTCATGGCAACAAACTGGCTTCCACAACACAAAAACAATTTACACAAATAGAACACAGTCCAAATACATACTACAGTTTACAACCGCAGGAAGAACAAAAACCAATACTTAGGTTTCATCATGCACAAGCCAAAGGAGCAAGACCTATGAGGAAAGATGCTTATACCTCCCAATGGGGAAATGGGTGTCCACCTTAAAATAAACCCACCAATATATATATATATATATATATATATATATATATATATATATATATATATATATATATATATATATATATATATATATAAAATTTCAAAACCCCTACTTGCCCTTATGCCTCCCCCAAGTACCCCTTATACCTCTCATTCTCTTATGCCTCCCCACACTCTAATGGCACCCCATAACGAGTAAAGAAATGTAAGATATTTCTTTTATAAGGTGGAACCCAATCCCAAACTCCCTCCACAATAACACTTATACCTCCCCCAAAACTCTTATGCCTCCCCACAAGAGAACCCCATAGTCTTCTCCTACACCATACCTAGGCAATCTACCCAATCAGCCAACAACATACCAAAATATTCAAGCATTCACATATGTATAAATAAAAGAAGAACATTATAAAGAGCCAAGCTCCTACCTCTCCATGGTAGAGTTTGCTCCAAAGGTTCAACAAAAAGATTTTTCCAATCCAAATAGTCTAAAAGCTCCATCAATCCACAAGCATTCAACAAAATCTCTAACTCTCTTCCAAATTATAAGAGCTCAAAACCAAAAGAAGTAACCGAAAATGAAGTCACCAAATGAAGTAACCCCCCAAAACAACAAAAGAATCCGAATAAATAGAAAAGGGAGGAGGATGAGGTGGCTCCATGTAGGATGCCACATCACTCATCCTCCACTCCACCTCAAAAGTCAACTTCAAACTCCAAAGCACAATTAAAAATGTGGGTGAATGAATGAAATTTTATTACGCACACACAAACCAAGTCCACACCCCAAGGACCAAAATTAATTTCATGCAAGAAGGTGCAAAAAAGACTTACAACTTGCCTTCCCAAAATACATAATAAGGCCTAGTTTTGACTCCCCAACTCATAGATAGGGTTGGTGTATCAATTTAAGAGGTGTGGGATAAGTTTAACTTGTCTAACAAGCCTCCAAAATCAACCCCTAAGGACAGATCCGAATTTCAAAAGGAAGGTGGAGTGTTTCACACTCAAAATTACTTACACATTACTTACAACACATAATCTGAGAGCCATCAGCTCTAATAAATGCATTCTTTTGACCCATTTTAATTTATTTAACAACATGATTACTCACTAATCTAAACACAAATAAAATAAATAATAAAGGGGAAAATACATCACTAATATCCACATACTAAATTTAAACAAAGGAACTAAATAAAAGAACACACATAACCCCTTGGTCACATTCGAAGGTGATTCCCCCCTATGGGGATCCCTAACATCAATTTAAACACACACATACATAACAAATACATGTAGCCATGGTGACCCTTGTTGAATTCATTTAGGATTCCAATGTGGTTGATCTCCAATCCCCCAATGTTTGTTGTGACATGTTTACCTGCAAAACACAAATACCTCCTTCGGCCTTATGGCCACATCAAATCATCCAAAATAATTATACAATAATATCTAAGGTCATATATATATAAACATCATCAAGCAAACAACAACATCATTTACAATTTCCTCAATAGCCATATGATCATAAAATTAGTTTAATTTTCTAGGTTTGCTCAATATGACAACATATCACATGTACGAAAAACACACACACACACACATGTGTGTGTGTGTGTGTGTGTGTGTGTGTGTGTGTGTGTGTGTGTGTGTGTGTGTGTGTGTGTGTGTGTGTGTGTATAACCATGCCAAGCATTGTATCAACATCAATATCAAATTTCTCTAATAATACACATGCATCATATATGAATCAAATCAACCACAGTCCATGATCTCTAATGTCTGACATCATACCAACTCGAAAGCTATAGTAATGTCCATAAGTATAGTTGACAATATCATAATCAATAACAAAAGGTGTCGAAGGGAAGTGGGCACTACTTCCCCCTCCCCTTAGAGTTAAATTCCTTATGGAAGTCACTGGAATAGGTGTGGAAACTAAACTCGTAGAAAATTAGCATCCTCCCATGTAGTCATTGTCTCATTATATCTGTCCCACTACACTTGAACCTGGTCAATATTTCTTCCTCGAAGGCTTGGGATCTTGTGCTCTATAATGTGAATGGGCTCCACCATCACCTTCCCTTGATCCTTCACCTGCAGTGAGGTCCAATCTAGCACATAAGAAGGATTTGCAATATATATCCTAAGTACAGAAACATGAAACACATCATGGATGCGAGAAAATTTAGGTGGCAATGCTATACGATAGGCCAAAGGACCGATATGCTCCAAAATCTCAAAAGGGCCTATGAATCTAGGAGCTAACTTAGAACCTTTTACGTAATAGATAGGGCTCTTATGTGGTCTGACACGAAGGAAACACTTCATGCCCACATAAAAACTATGGTCAGTCCTATGTTGATCTGCATACTTCTTTTGCCTATCATGTGCCTCTTGCAATCTCTGCCTGATCATAACCACCTGCTGTTCCATGTCCTGCGATAAATCTGGCCCAAGATAAACCTTGTTCGCTAACCTACCCCAACTAAGAGGTGTCCTATACTCTCTGCCATACAAATCCTGAAAAGGAGCCATTCCTATCAAACTCTGAAACTATTATTGTAGGAAAAATCCACCAAGTACAAATACTCCTTCCATCCTGATTGGTGATCCATAACATACATCCTAAACATGTCCTCTAGGATCTGATTCACCCACTTAGTTTGTCCATCTATCTCAGGGTGATACATCGTGCTGAAATTGATCATTGTCTTGAGGGCATGCTGCATGGTAGTCCAAAAGTGGGAAGTATACAGAGGATCGCGATCACAAATGATATTCCGCAGAACCCCGTGTAATCTAAAAATATCTTCTAGAAAAACCCTTGCCACTGCACTAGCTATATAGGTGGTCTTCACCGGAGAAAAATGAGCCACTTTCATCAATTTATCCATCGTGACCATGATGGCATCTGGGTGGTTTCTTGACATCGGTAGCCTAACAATGAAGTCCATGGAAATGGTGTCCCATTTCTACTACATACAGAATGAACAGGTACATATTCACACATTCATCCGGGGCCTAAACATAGATGTGGGTGGTGCAGTGCATATCCATTGTCCGGAGACATTATCTGAGGCCATTGAGAAGGCCTACATATTAGAGGAGACTTGAGGAAAGACATAGCAGGCCAGAGATAGAGTACGGAGCCACATCTAGTAGATGCAGGACAATAAGTTGAGGGGGTCAGCTCTTCCTCCTCGTGGTGGACCGGGTTCAGCATAGTCATCTTTTAGGTTGCAGCAGTAGTAGTAGACCCAGCCACCGTACAGGCATCCAAAAAGATTCAATACACAGAGGGGGCAGAGTATGGGGACTCCTCCTAGGGGTCCCATTAGGACACAGGGTGCACCGAGAGCTTAGTCAGTAGGAGCTCATCAGCAGAGAAATCAGTAGTCCATAGCTAGATCATCAGGATCCACAACACATACCTCCAAAGTACTTGTTGGACCTAATACTCATAGGAGAGGATTGGGATGTTATTTTGGTTGTGGTGTTGCTAGACATTTTAAGAGATACTACCCACAAAACCCTAGTAACAAGGATAAGGTGCAAATATCAAAGCCTACTGTTGGTGACATGGGGCATGGTCATCAGATCTATGTAGCAGTCGAGAGCCTCTAGGCTGAGAACCAGAGTACTGTGATTAAGACAACAAGTAGCATTGGTGGTGTTTCTCCCTCCATTCTATTTGATTCTAGTTGTTCTGATTCTTTGATTGCACCATCTTTGGTAGAGTGATGCAAGTTGGTGGCAGTTAGGCAAGGTCTTAGTTGGGACATTGAGATGGCTTCTGGAGCCAAGATCTCTATAGAATCCTTAGTTAAGGAGTGTTTAGTGGATTTGGGACCCTTCACCACTACCTCGGATCTTTGTATCCTTCCATTAAGTTTATATGGAGTCATCTTGGGCATGGACTAGTTGTCTGCACACAGAGCTAGAGTGGATTATTACCATAAGATTATATCATGTACAAATGATCTAGGAGTTGATTTAGTGATAGTAGGGGTTAGGAGACCCATTTCCATTTGCACCATCTCCAACATGCATCAAACTATCATGTATAATTCATTTACCTATTTCATTAGAAAGGAAACCAATAATCTTCTTTATCTTAAGTGTAGAAAACATGTCTTTACCATACCTCCATGTACTAATTCTAGCAATTCCTCGTGTAGATCTACACAAAAAAAAAAATGGCAATAACATTTAACATAATTAACCATTATGAGATAGATTCTCAGTATATGCACATTAAAAATTTAGTGTTTCGAAAAGATATTGTTATCCATATTTCTCCCCCGAGCTAAATATTGGATCGAAACACAACCCCGCATAGGAGAAACCCAAGGAAACACACTCAATCCTACAAATTGGAAGCAAAAAAGGTCCAACAATGAAGTGGCGGGGATAAAGAAGAGCAAAGGATCATACACAGAAAGAAATGACTCTGTCAGGATGTTTCTACATCTTAAATCCATTCTCCAAATCCAGGAAAGGAAAAACTATGAAATTGTAGGGTCAGACAATGAGGATCAATGCAACAAGGAGCTAGAAACAAGGAGGAAGAACAACAAATATTTGAAGTCCCTGGGCTTGAAATGATTCAAGAAAAGGGAAAAAATTGACTAAGTATGAAGGAGGCAGTGGAAGAGGCCACGTGTCCTAACGACGCTTCTCCAAAAGTGAATCCAAAAAGAGAAGCTCAAACTTACGCCGACCCTCCACGTAGCAAATGGTCAAACTGATTCAAAGGTAGATAGGGTGGGCCTCAAAATCGACTAACTATAGAAGTGTAAGTGGAGAGTGCCAAGTGTCAGCTTGGAGCATTTTCAAGAGTTGGCCCAAAGGCAGAGACCCAAATGATCGCAAGCTCACCACGTAGCCCAAAGTCTAAAAGTAAGAAGACTATTGAAAAGTCCAGAGATCAGCGGAGGCTGAAAAGTGTCAACTCAGTGCTCCTCCAAAGGAAAATTTTGGGTCGGGTTTACAAATAAGCAAGGTGCCTCCATGTGTTCTACCAAAGGGGGTAGAGTCAGTTGAATAGTCAATGCACAAACAGGCCAGCGGAGGCTGCCAAGTGTCTCAATGGTGTTGATTCAAGGGTCAAATAGAGAAAAGGTTTCCAAACAAGCACCAGAGTGACATGTGTCCTAGAGGAAAGTGGGGCATTGGGGAAAAGGTTGATTTTTCACCCTTTGCCTAAAAAGGGAGTAAAAGTTACAAAATGGCCCGCAACTCCACCCAGGGGAAAAGTCAGCATTTAGACCTGAGTCAAAGCCAAGGCAGGGAGTCGGGGCAAAAGGTGAAAATTTTCCTTTCACCCAAAAGGCATAAAGGTAAGAATGGGAGCACATTTCCCATCCAACCAAAACGGGCCACGTGTCCATGCTGAGCTTTAGGGCCGCGAGAACTTTTTAAGTTTCATGTTTTTTGCCCAAAAGGATAAAAGGTGAATTGCAGACCCGTGGGCCTGAATTTTGTTCCAATCTGGCTGCCACATGTCCTAATCCAAAAGGGGGACCCATTTTTCAAAAAAATTCCCACCCATTTGTACGGAATCGATTCAAACTTCAAAGGGGCATATCTTTCGACCCAAGGCTCGAAATATTGCAAATCTGACACCGTTGGAAAGATCTCGATCTCTTCTACGCCATGGGAGTCTGAAACTTTAATTTTTGGGAGTTAGGTGGAGGTAAAATGGAGAAACGTCTTTGAGATTTTCAATGCAAGATCATTAGTATCAACAACCAGATCAGATTTGATCTATTTTTGTCATTTCCTCTTCCTTCGAGGCACCTAACTAAGGATCGATGCAAAAAGATGGATTTAGGGTAGATTTTAGTAGAGGCATTAAAAATGGTGGTTGAGCCTCGAACCGTAGTTTATCGCTTCTCTCTCTCTCTCTCTATTTCTTCTTTTAAGCTGAATCTATAAAGACGGATGCAGGGTTCATTGTAAAGGGTTGGATATTCTTAGTTTTGTAGGCTCCCTTCTCCTTCTAGCAAAATATTTGTGGGGTTCAGGCCTTCCATTAAAACTGTAACACGTCTCTGCCATTTGGCTATTTTGTAATGAACTGTATCAATCTTTGGAGCAATAAAATACATTTGTGATCAATCTCAGATCCTTCTTGCTTCTTTTGCTTCTATCTGGTCTCTCATTACACGTCTGGCTATCTGTGCTTGTTTACTGTATACATTTTTATTGGTTTGTGTCAAAGGTAAACTAAGTATTCATCATTCCTTTGGTGCATCACCTGGTAGTTTAGTTATTTCTCATTTCTATACTCTTTTATCCCTGTCTCCTTGGAGAGCTTTAGACTAGGTATAGATATAGATCCTCTGCAAATCCTTACGTATGCACCTGAACAGAGGGATAAGGAACCAACCTTTAAATCTAGAGAGATTTTCCAATTTGTAAGGTCCCACACCTTAGGAAAAGTTCCATGTTATGTAATCACACTAAATGAGCCTGCCTTAGAAAAGAAGATCTTTTAGAGCTCATTTTGGGGGTGTTGTGATTCTGCACTAACAGTTTTGGCACGCCCGATGGGACCAAGAAGTCTCCATCTTATTATAGTAGGGATTGATGTACACTTGCTGTGATTCTGGATTTTAAGAAGCTTTTAAAAATGTACATCTGGTGACTCCAAAAGAAACAAATCTACTGGTTTCAGCAGTCCAAGTAAATTCATGAGAAGAATACAAACACGGTCAAGAACCAGAGAAGAGGGACTATTTGTCTATTTAGACTTATCCCCAGACAAAGGGAGAAGAAGAAGATTTCAGAGGTCTCTATCCCCACCAAGTAGAGCTTTATCAACACCTCCTCTCAGTAGACCATTCATTTAATCAAGAGGAGTGCTCAGGCCAATCAGAATGGCTCAACCAAATCCTTATGTTAATTTCACTGGCAGTAGTCCACTTGCCTTGAATGCACAAAATCCAGTTCCTATTGCAACATTAAAGAGTATCCCATATTTCACTGGGGAGAACCAAAATTCTCTGGGTGATCATGTCCAAGATATTGCAAATGTCTGCACAATCCATGAGATTCATGAAATGGACATAGCAGTCAAGTTGCTTGCCTCTTCACTCAAAGGGAAGGCTTCACAATGGTTCAAGAGTCTTACAACAGGCTCCATCTAGAACTGGAACCAGTTGTGCACGGCCCTTCACAATCAATTTGGGGAAAAAGGTGATAACTTGTCTTTGTTGGAACAACTAACAACAATCAAGAGAGCCCCAAATGAACAACTGATTGAATTCAACCTCAAATTCTAGTGAACTTGGGATAGGATTCCAACAGTAGTAAAGCCCACTGATGAAGGTGCCTTCTTATACTTTCTTAGGGCTTTAAATTCTGATATTTCTCTAATGATTCAGTCAATGGGGGGCACTACATTACCTGCAGCCTATAGCCTCTCTATAGGGGCTGAAAACCATTTGATTCAAGCTGGAAAAATCACTCCTAGGCCATCCATGCCCTTGTACCCTGAGTTAGGAAGCCCAGATACTAACCAAGCACCCACATTAGCTCCTATACCCACCCCCAGGAGTCAAAGCTTAGCTGAAGCTTCCACTTCATCATCTAACACCTCTAAAGAGCTTCAAGAAGTGATGAAGCAACTACAAAACCTGGGAAATGAACTAGTGACCATCAAAAGGTAGCAAGCACAAAGCTCTAGGCCATATCAGCCTCAGGCTCAATATCAAACTAGACCCCAATACCAGCAGAATAGGCCACCACCTCAGACTACAAATCAGAATCAAAATCAAGGAAAGCCTCAATATGCTAGACCTTTTAGGTCTTATGATCCAAATACAACCTCAACATCAAAGGCATTGGTCCCTGCACAGAACAATATGGCATAGGAATATGATTGGTGTTTTCCATGCAGTCAGCCACATAACCAATCCATGTGTTTTAATGGTGCTCTGAATCAAGCTCTAATGGTGCAAACCAATATGGTGTCACAAGAGCCTAGTCAGGAAGGAGATCAATAGCAAGAAGCTCAACAAAGTGAACCTCCAGGAGAGACCATGCTTGTAAATTGGTAGGCTGAAGACTTTTGTGGGATGAATCAGTTCCCTCCTCAAAGTGTAGTTTCCAATACACGGTCCAAAAAGAGAACTATTGGAGAGGGCCAACCACTGAACTCAGGTAACCCTCAACCTTCCATCACTCCACAAGGTCCTGGTGTTCCAAGTGCAACTCCCAACATGCAGCACCAATCCAAGCCACCTTCCAAATCCAGTCAGGCACCGGTTGTAACAGCCTACGTGCAAGAAAGAAATGTGTCTGGGAAAGGGCAACAGAAAGATAGCTCATTCAATATTATTGAGTAGATGAAAAGGAAAAGTGTGAGCATTTCACTATGGGATTCATTGGCCATTCCAGGGCAGAGGGATCTATTGCAAACTGCCATGCAAAATTGGTCAAGCTCAAATCAACCCCCTAATCAGTCAGAGAGAGTGCTTGCCAATGCAGTTCAACCTAAGAAGAACCAAGGAGGAAAACAAGGTAAGAACTTGAGACCCCCTCCATTCTATGTCTCATTAATTATTGGGGACAAATTAGTGCACAATTGTATGATTGACTCTGGGGCTAGTAGTTCTATGATGCCCAAACAAATAGCCGACCAGTTGGGTCTCCAATATGAGGTTATCTCTAGAGGAGTAGTTCAATTAGATGGGACAACAGTAACCACTATGGGAATCATCAAAGATCTGAGCCTCACCCTACATGCCTGCCCCAATGTGACTGTCTTGCAAAACGTGTCCATCATAGATTTGCCACCACATTTTGCTTTGTGTCTGTCTAGGGACTTCACTGCCAAAATTGGAGGCTACCTGTCTGCTGATTGGTCACATATGCTCTTTAGGACAAGGTATGGGGCAAAGGCCACAATCAGATCTGAACCTATTGCTGACTATCACATTGAATCCTATGTACCTAGCCTAATCAATGCTAACTTCTCAGCCTTTGATCAAGAAGACCTTCTAAGCACTAATGAAGCAAATACCAAGTTGGAATGTATCCCAGACTTGACTCTAGATGAGTGGGCCAGAAAAAGACATGCTTTTGACCCCTATAAAGAAATGGAAGAATCTGAGCTGGGTGTCTACCTTCTACATGAAGAAAATCACCCTCTTCCTACCTTAACCAAGCCAGAACATAAAGATGACAATGAGGTATGGAAATTATTCTTTGATGGTTCAAGGAGTAGACAAGGAGCTGGAGGAGGAGCTATGATTGTGTCTCCCAAAGGTATGAAGTATTATTCAGCCTTTAGATTTCAGTTTTCTTGTTCAAATAATGTTGTTGAATATGAGGCCTTAGTCTAAGGTCTTCATTGGGAAAGAAAGCTAGGAATCAAGAATCTACAAGTATTTGGTGATAGTGAATTGGTTGCCAACCAAGTCAGAGGACTAAATGCTGTCAAAAATGACCTGCTCAAGAACTATAAGAATAGAGTATGGGACCTCATAGAATATTTTGAAGCCTTCAGCATTATGTCCATACCCAGAAAAGAAAATGAAACTACTGATAGACTTGCAGCAGTTGGAGCATCCTTTGATGTGGTGGACAACATCAAAAGAGACAAAGAACAACCACATATCCATGTGGTTGTGAGACCAGTAGTGCCAAAAAATAATACATGCTGGAAAGTGTTTGAGAATGATTAGCAGATCATTAAATTTTTGCAAGAAGAAGCTGAATTCTCAGCCCATAATCAAAGCAGATTGGGACAACAATATGGAAATCAAATAGTACAGCTGCATACAAACAAGCTTCCCAAAGGCTTGGTAACACTGGAATCTATTTTCAATCCTAATGACCAGCTCAGAAAAGAGAAAGCCAACATACAGATCAAGGGAGAAGATTCAGAGTCAATCCCAGTTGGAGAAGACAAAACACTTCAAATTGGAAAGGTGGCCACCGAGCAAGAAAGGTATGAATTCATACAACTTTGCCAAGAATTCCCTGATGTGTTTGCTTGGAGTTATGAAGACCTAAGAGGGTTCAATCCAAAACTAGCACAACACACAATTGAATTGGACCCAGTTGCTCAGCCTATCAGGCAGAAGTAGAGACCAGTCAACCCACATATTGAGCCCCTAATGAAAAGGGAGTTGAACAAGCTAATAGAGGCAAGCATCATATTTCCAATAAAACACTCAAGTTGGGTTGCAAATCTGGTCCCAGTCAGAAAGAAAAATGGAGAAATCAGGTTGTGTGTTGACTTCAGGGATTTGAACAGAGCCTCTCTTAAGGATCACTACCCACTCCCTTCAATGGAACAGATCTTGCAAGTAGTGTCTGGGTCAGAGAGATTCTCTCTCTTAGATGGCTACTCAGGATACAATCAGATCATGGTGAAAGAAGATGATCAGTTCAAAACTACCTTCACCACCAAATGGGGCACCTATGCATACAAAAAAATGCCATTTGGACTGTCTAATGCTGGTGCTACTTTCCAAAGAGCCATGGATATGGAATTCAAAGGGCTAATCAACAAAATAGTGTTGATCTATCTAGATGATATCACTGTGTTCTCCAAGAATGCAACAAACCACCTTTTTCATCTAAGGCAAGTGTTTCAAAGATGCAGAAGATTTGGGGTATCTTTGAACCCTAAAAAATGCATATTCTTGGCCCATGAGGGCAAGCTTTTAGGCCACATTGTGTCTAAGGAAGGTCTAACAATTGATCCAGAAAGAGTTGAAGCAATAAAAGCACTGCCATTACCAAGCCACAAGAAGGCTCTTCAAAGCTTCTTGGGGAAGATCAACTTTGTTTGAAGGTTTGTCCCAAACTTTGCTGCTCTGGTTAAGCCAATAACATTGATGCTGAAGAAGAGCTTAGCATTCAGATGGACAACTGAAGGAAAGGCAAGCTTTGAGGCTATCAAAGAGGCTATATCACAGGCCCCAACTCTTGTAAATCTAGATTTTTCCAAGGACTTCATACTGTATGCCTTTGGTGGCAATGACACTATCTCTGCAATCCTAGTTCAGCAGAACAAAGAAAACTCAGAACAACCAATTGCTTTCTTCAGTCAGAGTCTAGAAGACTATGAGGTGAGGTATTCCTTCATTGAGAAGCAAGTCCTGGCAGTGATCAGGGGACTGAAGAAGTTTAAGCATTTAGTGTCAAACAACAAAATCCAACTATTGGTCTCCCATGCAGGAGTCAAAGAATTCCTCCTCAGCAAGGACCTGAATGAGAAATGTGTAGGGTGGATCACCCATGTCATGGAATATGACATTGAGATCAGGGTCACCAAGCTGGTCCGTGGGAGGGGCTTGTGTGAGAAATTAGCCTCTGCTCTACAAGATGAAACAAACAGTGATAAAGAGGTCATTCTTATCTTACAAGATGATCAAGGAGAAGGGAGAGATGATATACCTGCTCCTTGTTGGACCCAAGACATGGTGCACTTCCTTCAAACAGGTCTATGTCCTCATGGGATGAGTAAAGAAAAAAGAAGGCATTTCAGGCTACAAGCCATCCCATATGTCCTTATTGATGGTGTCCTGTTCAAAAGAGACATCAATGGTATTCTGTTGAGATGCATTGGATCAGATCAGGTGGGGAGAGTGCTACAAGAATTTCATGTTGAAGCAGCTGGAGGCCATTTCACTCCAAGAGTGACAACACTCAAAATCATGAAAGTAGGATATTATTGGCCCAGAGTGTTTAGTGACTGTTTCACATGGATCAAAAGGTGTAAGAGTTGTGCATTCTTCAAAGGCAAAGAGAAGCTAGCAACACTTCCATTGCACCCAATCTCAGTAGACCAACCTTTCATGCAATGGGGATTGGACTTCATTGGAGTCATCAACCCAAACTCAAGCCAAGGTCACAAATGGATCCTGACAGCAACTGATTATTTCACTAAGTGGACCGAGGCAGTGGCACTCAAAGAAGCAAATGAGTCTAGTATCCTGGATTTCTATGAAGGGATAGTGACCAGATTTGGAGTACCAGCCACCATCATCTCAGATAATGCATTAGCATTTATAGGTTCCAAGATCACAAGATGGGCTGTTAAAAATGGGACTTATTTGAGCACTTCATCAAACTATTACCCTCAAGGTAATGGCCAAGCTGAGTCTACAAACAAAAACCTGTTGAAGATCATCAGAAGAACCCTTGATGAAAATCAGAGGACCTGGCACACAAAGCTCAAAATGGCCTTATGGGCTGATAGAATAATTCCCAAGAGATCTACAGGTAGCTCCCCATTCAAGCTTGTCTATGGGAAAGAAGCAGTGTTGCCCATATCACTTGAATTGCCAGCTTTGGAGCTTGTGAAGCAACTAGAAATGTCTGAATTTGAACCAATGGAGGCCAGGTACATGGAGCTAATAGAATTAGAAGAATCCAGAGAGAATGCTCTCCAAGCATTGGAGAAGAATCAGGCTTCGATCAAGAAATGCTTTGATAAGAAGGCTAGAGCAAGGACCTTCCAGGAAGGGGACCTAGTTTTGAAATGGGATGCAGATCGAGCAAAACCAGGGAGACATTCTAAGTTTGATGCCATCTGGAGTGGCCCCTATATGATAATAAGATGTAAAAGTAGTAATGCTTTCCAATTGTCTACATTGGAGGGTGAAGAGTTACATATTCCAGTGAATGGGATCTATCTTAAGCACTGCTACTAAAAGGGAGGTCCCACCCTGTACATATCAGTTTAGTTTCTCTTTCCTCTAAGTGCTTCTACACATCGTCTTGTTGTAGTGTAGATTGCTTTTCTCCTAAGTGCTTTTGCACACTCTGCATGTTCCATTTGGAGCATGTATGATTTTCAATTTTGTACATAGTCGTGGTGTTGTTTTGTTGCTCTTATGCAGTTCATTCAGAAAAATAGATGAAGCCCTGTTTTAAAACAATTTTCTACTCTCAGAAATTTTCAATTCAAGTTTTTCTTATAAAATATGAGAATGCAAGTGGCCGGGCTCATGAACTAGAGGCAGAATTAGTATCATCCTGTTATTCTTGACTCCATGCCCAACAGATACGACAAGGCAACTGATCTCTTCATCTAGCAGGTAGATGTTCCCATGAGTCACCAAATTGTTATCCATATTTCACCCCCGAGCTAAATATTGGATCAAAACACGACCCCACATAGGAGAAACTCGAGGAAATGCACTCAATCCTGTAAATTGGAAGAAAAAAAGGTCCAACAATGAAGTGGCGGGGATAAAGAAGAGCAAAGGATCCTGCACAGAAAGAAACGACTCTGTCGGGCCGTTTCTACATCTTAAATCCATTCTCCAAATCCAGGCAAGGAAAAACTATGAAATTGTAGGGTCAGACAATGAGGATCAATGCAGCAAGGAGCCAGAAGCAAGAAGGAGGAAGAACAACAAAGATTCAAAGTCCCTGGGCTCGAAATGATTCAGGAAAAGGGACAAAATTGACTAAGTATGAAGGAGGCAGTGGAAGAGGCCACGTGTCCCAATGACGCTTCTCCAAAAGTGAATCCAAAAAGAGAAGCTCAAACTTGCGCCGGCCCTCCACGTAGCAAATGGTCAAACCGAGTCAAAGGTGGATAGGGTGGGCCTCAAAATTGACTAAGTATAGAAGTGTAAGTGGAGAGTGCCAAGTGTCAGCTTGGCGCATTTCCAAGAGTTGGCCCAAAGGCAGAGACCCAAATGAGCGCAAGCTCGCCACGTAGCCCAAAGTCTAAAAGTAAGAAGACTATTGAAAATTCCAGAGATCAGCGGAGGCTGACAAGTGTCAACTCAGTGCTCCTCCAAAGGAAAACTTTGGGTCAAGTTTGCAAACAAGCGAGGTGCCTCCACGTGTTCTACCAAAGGGGGCAGAGTCAGTTGAATAGTCAATGCACAAACAGGCCAATGGAGGCTGCCAAGTGTCTCAATGGTGCTGATTCAAGGGTCAAATAGAGAAAAGGTTTCCAAACAAGTGCCAGAGTGACATGTGTCCCAGAGGAAAGCGGGGTGTCAGGGAAAAGGTTGATTTTTCGCCCTTTGCCTCAAAAGGGAGTAAAAGTTACAAAATGGCCCGCAACTCCGCCTAGGGGAAAAGTCAGCATTTAGACCGAGTCAAAGCCAAGGTGGGGAGTCGGGGAAAAAGGTGAAAATTTTCCTTTCACCCAAAAGGCATAAAGGTAAGAATGGGAGCACATTTCCCATCCAACCAAAAGGGGCCACGTGTCCGTGCGGAGCTTCAGGGCTGCGGGAACTTTTTAAGTTTTGCGTTTTTCACCCAAAAGGATAAAAGGTGAATTGCGGACCCGTGGGCCTGAATTTTGTTCCAATCTGGCTGCCACGTGTCCCAATCCAAAAGGGGGACCCATTTTTCAAATTTTTTTCCCACCCATTTGTACGGAATCGATTCAAACTTCAAAGGGGCATATCTTTCGACCCAGGGCTCGAAATATTGCAAATCTGACACCGTTGGAAAGATCTTGATCTCTTCTACACCATGGGAGTCTGAAAATTTAATTTTTGGGAAGTTAGGTGGAGGTAAAATGGAGAAACATCTTCAAGCTTTCAATGCAGGATCATCAGTCTCAACAACCAGATCAGATTCAATCTATTTTTGTTTCCTCTTCCTTCAAGGTGTCGAACCAAGGATCGATGCAAAAAGATGGATTCAGGGTAGATTTTAGAGAGGGCATTAACAGTGGTGGTTGAGCCTCGACCCACATGTTTTCCCGCTTCTCTCTCTCTCTCTCTCTTTCTTCTCTCAGGCTGAATCTATAAAGATGGATGCAGGGTTCATTGTAAAGGGTTGGATATTCTTAGTTTTGCAGGCTCCCTTCTCCTTCTAGCAAAATATTTGTGGGGTTCAGGCCTTCCATTAAAACTGTAACACGTCTCTGCCATTTGGCTATTTTGTAATGAACTGTATCAATATTTGGAGCAATAAAATACGTTTGTGATCGATCTCAGATCCTTCTTGCTTCTTTTGCTTCTATCTGGTCTCTCATTACACATCTGGCTATCTGTGCTTGTTTACTGTATACATTTTTATTGGTTTGTGTCGAAGGTAAACTAAGTATTCATCATTCCTTTGGTGCATCACCTGGTAGTTTAGTTATTTCTCATTTCTGTACTCTTTTATCCATGTCTCCTTGGCAAGCTTTAGACTAGGTATAGATATAGATCCTCTGCAAATCCTTACGTATGCACCTGAACAGAGGGATAAGGAACCAACCTTTAAATCTGGAGAGCTTTTCCAATTTGTAAGGTCCCACACCTTAGGAAAAGTTCCATGTTATGCAATCACACTAAATGAGCCTGCCTTAGAAAAGCAGATCTTTTAGAGCTCATTTTAATGGAAATATAGAGGGTATCCACATGAGCATATCGTTTCTTATGGCTAGATGGAGCACAAAAAATGGACACTTTAGATCGTAAAATTAGTGATAAAGTTAAAGTTTCCCAAAACTATTTTAATGGAATTACACATGTATTGAACCATTGGGGATGCAAATAAAATGGACATACATTTAATAAATTATTAAACTCAAAATTTTCTCCATTAAAAATTAAGTATTAAAATACTAAATGGTTGGGCATTTGGGGTGATTATCTCCAATAACAGATAAATCCTCATATGCAAGTACAATACAAATAAGGTTACTATGGAAAAAAATTAGAAACATTAGTAAAGTAGATACATTTTTAGAAAATAATATCAAATTGAAGAGAGACAATGATTCTGAGATCTTGTGACAAATATAAGAGATGTCAATATGATCGTTGAAGATTTGTGGTGGTTAATGACTAGAACTTGTACTTCACTTAAAATAGTTGAAAATGAGGATTTTAATAGAGATATGATTTTATTTGAAACAAATAAATTTATTTTTCAACATAATAAGATAACATATTATGTAATGAATCGACCCATTTCCCAATGCATTGCAACTACAGGATGAAACAATATTTTTGTGGGATTAGATGATGACCAATGTTGTATTGTTGATTTCTATTGACACAAGGGTGATGCTCAATATCAATTCATGAACTAAAGAATCTTGTATCAATAGAACACTTAGATATGTACAAACTATTGTTTATGAACTAGGATTGAGATTATGTGAACCCCACACACACACACACACACAAACACACACAATGGTTCAATTTGATAAGTAATATTGTATTCAATTTGATGATGCAAATTTAACTACATTTCGAATCAACCCTATAGAAATGGGTTACATGTATCAATTACCTCTGAAATTTACATAAAGATTGAAAATCCAAAAATCACAAGGCTTAACACTTAACAAAAGCACAATCAATATAGAATTTACATAAAGATAAGGTTTGACCTATTTTTATCTATATAATGTGTCAATTCATTACATTGATTGAGGATCTCACCATCTTTCATATATGAATGGTTTGAGAAATTGAAGATTGAAAAATAAGTAGATAAAAGAATAGAAAAAGAGAAAATAATTCAATTGATGGAGGATAAATTGTATAGTGTTTGAATATCATAAAACTAATTTTTATACTTCATACATATCATACATCTATTATTTTAAATTTTACTAGTATTGTGTTGTTCCTTATTTCCCAATTTAATATTGCATTAAATTAAAATAAAAAATTACTTACATTAAATGTGTTTTCATGAACAATATATATTTACTTTTACCTTACACAAAAACAAATTCTTCTACCATAAACATCTTAGTTAAATCTATGTAAAAAAATTCAAAAAATACTATTCTCACAATGCCTGTTCCGCCTATCTTTCAAATCCTTTATAGGTTCCCTAAGAATAATATCGTGAGATGGAGACTAGAGAAGAGGGAAGCAAGAGCAGATGTAGGGATGGCTATGAGAACAAGGTTGTGAGTGAGGAAAAAAAAATCTCAGCGATTGGGGGTTCGCTGGTCTCCCCTGTGACCAAGACATGGGTGGCCAAACTCTTTGGAAAAACCCAGCAGGAAACATTTAAAATCCTTCCTTCTTGGACCGATAGGGAGCCTTAGCTAGAGATTCTGGCGGCCATCATGGATAGAGCTAAGGAAATATTCAAATACACAATAGTGGGTAGGTTTGCTGGGTTAAAACCCAACATTTACTTTGTATGGGATTTGTGCAAGCAAAAATGGGATTGCAAGATGAATGTGAGGGCATTAGCAGGGGAAGAATTCCTCTTTTTTTCCAAGAAGAGAAAGATTTGCAAATGGTTTTTGTGGGCTCACCATGGTTTTATGGGCGAGATGCTCTTAACATTATTCATTGGTAGCCTGGGATGGATTGCGATTTTTCTTTCGTGGAACTTCTGGTTTGGACCCACCTCTCTACGCTTCCCTTGGAATTCTGGGAGCCCGAATTTATTTTGGGGGTTTATTGGGTGATGGGAGTGCTGATTGTTGTTGATCCCACTATGAAATCTAGGTCCAGATTGGTCTTTTCTATGTTATGCATAAATATACCGGAAGGGCCCAAGGTACTCAAGCGTATTATCTTGAACACGCCCTGCAGAAAATGGGAACAAACTATTGATTTTGAACCCTTATGGATTATTTATGGCAAATGTAGGAAGACAGACTACGATGCTAAGTCCTGCTACTGTGAAGCGAAACCATCTCAGGAGGAGATAGAAGGATGCAATCCCTGTTCACCTATACCGCAGGTTGATGATTGATCTAATAACGATGATTACGTGGATGAGCCTTTTGTTGGGGGTGTCCTGCAAACCTTGTGATGTCAAATGGGGTGTTGACTAGAGACGGGTTATCTGTTGGGGATGGGAGTGCTGGATGCGATGGTATCGGTGTTGTTGGAGCCAACGAAGGATTGGTGGTGAACGGGAGGGGTGTTAGTGGGGGCTCCTCCCCTTCCAATGGATCCATTGGGTGGGTAGTGCCCAAAAAAAAAACCATTAATGCCACGGTGGGAGTAGTTGGATGCATTATGGAAGTGAGGGAAGTCTCATCATTTGGATACAACATGGGGAAAAGTGTCGAGTTGGTGACCGACTTCAAGGAAGGATTTTTGGAAGTTGATCGAGTGATTAATGATGAACCCTTTAGGGGAGCAACAAACCTTGACATGGATGGGGGAGGTTGGAATACAATCCACCAGAAAACAATGGCGTGCTCAATGTGGATGATGCGTAGCTGTTCGCGGAGGGCCACTGACGTTGGGACTTGATTGTTGTAGGGTTAAGGTTTTTTAACCCGATTTTTCCTTTGTCATCTTTGGGCCTATTTCTTTTTCTCTTCTTTCTGGTCTGTTGTTTCTTATGGCTACTAGTATAGGCTTGGTTTTAGATCATCTATTGTTATATCTTTTCTCCACTTTGTACTACTGGGTTTTTTGGTCCCCTCAAAACCATACAATAATCTAATATAAAAAATTAAAAAATATTACCTCTCAACATATTTTACATAGATTTATCTAAAATTGATATGTTATTATAACATTAAAATTATATACATGTAAAATCTAGGGTTCATCATTCCTCTTTTTTCAGGTGATAGTGTGGTTATGAGAAATATCATATAGTTCAATAATGTTCTTCTTCCATATATGATTGGTGTTTTCATAGTACATCAAGTTTTTTTTACAATTGTGTTGTAAACCTCAATTCAATGGAGCATTTTGAGAAAATCGAATTGTGTGATTGTGTTTTATAAATCATTTGATTTGGTTTTATTCATAAGTGCATCCCAAGAATCATGATTTTAATAGTGAGATTATCTTCATTATATTTAATTGACGTTGAATGGAGATATTGTTGAGGTGTTGGAGGGAGGAAGGGGAAATACCACCATAAACCTCTAAACTACGTAATTCATTTAAATAGAAATCACTTGGTCAAGTGTATTTATTTACTTTTTAAAATCATACAATTTCAAAAAAAAATATTGATGTAGATATTTAAATAATTCGTACATGGTAGTTGAAATACCCAAATGGTTACAATATATTATATTAAAATTAATAAGTTCACTAACTAAGAAAATAAAAAACCTAACCTAAATTGTTATTGTAATATAATGTAAAATATTAGGTTTTGTGAAAATCAAAGTATTTCAATAATTAGCAATATAATCTAAAATATTAAGTTTTCTGAAAATTAAAGTATCTCAATAATATTTTTCTACTATATTGTTATAATAAAATTATTAACTAACAATATAATATTATTTTTCTAAATGAATGAAGATTCTGAAAAAATTCTGTCTTAGAATTCTAAAAAAAATTGATCACTTTCAGGGATGTGCATTAAAAAATGATGGTAACAAAATAATATTTGTGTTTGTACAATGATTAAAACATTGAATGTAAGTTGTCAATGTGTAGTTGTTGACCATGCCTGATATACACCGACCATGAAAATATACCTGGCGACCCAAAGGAATTATGATAGTGTACACAACACAATGTAATTTTTAAACTTGTTTATCCAGATGGTGACTAACTGCATTGGAATTATTAGTTGCAGGAAACTTCTAATGCTGGTCAAATATAGACGTGTCAAACATACCAATTTGACCAGTTCCGTGTCACATGGGATAATGACCGAGTTATGCTTGGCATTAATAATGTATTCATTCAAATTATGCAGAAGAATGGGAGGAATCTACAACTAAAGTTTAACTGTTTTCCATTAAAGGATGGATAATCTATTTTTTAATAAATTATTCGAGACATATTAACAGATCCTCCCAGTCTATTTTTAGCTTCCTAAAGTTTTACAATTCTTAATAAATTGTATGGAAAAGTGAAACATGCAATGTTTAACCTTTGAAGCCATACCATTCGGAATGCTTTCTGCATACCACCAAAATCTTGTTGATCTATGGTGAATCCATCACTCTCTATAGTGTTGGAAAATGTAATCTCTCCCACCTACTTGTGATAAATAATGTCATCATGTAGTTGAATGGGCAATTCAAAATTTCATAGGGGAGAAAATATTTTGTAATCAAGTTTGACAGATTTTGTATGTAGGTGAATGTTTGCATTAATTTTATACCAGTTAAATCCTATTGTAAATATGGGCAACTATGTATTTTTGGCAAGCTGCAAAAGCTCTTGGAAATTTTTCAGTTTTATAAGTCCTCTATAAATATGAGGCATTTGTATTCATTTTGATGTGAGAAAAGCGTCAAAGTGCTGCCAAAATTTTATTTGAACTTACAAGTTGTTTTTATGTTTGTTTGTTTGTTTGTTTGTTTTTGACTCATTTCCCCTTTCATTTTAGTATTAGAGCCAAATGTTACCTACAAATATGTTCATTTTCAAGTTTTAGAGAAGTGTAGTTTAGAGGAAAGAGGAAAAACGTATTTCATAGGAAGAGAAAGTGGATTTTGTAGCTCTTTCATAGTCCAATGATGGCAGCAATGACAAACGATAGTGAGTTGTCTCAGCCTTAGATTTTGTTTTTAATGGTAAAAACTATAACTTCTAGTGTAGAAATTTGAAAAAAATTATCCTCTCAAGATTTGTGGGAATTAGTTGAGATTGGGGTTATTGAGCCTGAAGAGCAGCAAGCTTTTCAACTCTTCACATAAGATAATTCTTTTTCCTTCTGAAAGCTAATCCTAAAAAGGATGCAAAGGCCATGTATGTTGTTCAACAGCCATGGACGAGTCTATTTTCTGTAGTGATTACTACAACTAGGTCTAAGCAAGCATGAGATAGTTTAGAAACTACTTACAAGGGGTATAGTAAGGTTAAAATGGCCAAACTTAAAATATTTACAAGAATTTTTGAGAATTTAAGCATGAAAGATTCTAAGTATATAGACCAGTTCTTTACTTAGGTCATCAATATAGTAAATTAAGTTAGTCTCATTCAAAGACATTAATTCTAACCAACAGGTTGTTGAAAAGATTCTTAGAATCCTACCCAAAAAAATTCACAGCATTTTAGTGGCCATTGAAGAGTCGAAATATCTAAACTGACTTATTATTGAAGAACTATTTGGTTTCTTACAGTCACTTCTTATGTCTAGAATTAACAAATATGGTAACTCCTCCATGGAGCATGCCTTTAAGAGTCAAGTTTCAGTTGGTAGAGGTAGAGGTAGAACTTTGAGAGGAGGTGGAAGGAGTAATACACTAAACGATGGTTGTCAAACCAATCAAGGATCACTAATTCTAGTTTTAGAGGGTGTAGTACTAGCCAAAACACCCATAATCAAGGCCATATGTAGAATAAGTCTAGAGTTTAGTTCAATTATTGTAAAACATATGGCTATCATGCAAACAAATGCAGAATGAAAAAATTGATAAAACAAGAAGAATTAAAATTCTTTAAAATAAAATTCAAATGTGTTTGAATGCCATGCTTCTATGTTTATCACTTGTAATGTTGGTCAAGAGACTACAAATTATATGTGGTTTTTCGATAGTGCCGGTGCAAAAACTATATGAAACGAAACAAAAATATGTTCACAAATGTGGACGAGTCTATTCAATCAGAGATTAAACTACAGAATAAAAAGAAAATATCTATAATGGAAAAAAGGGCTTATAATAATTTCACAAAAATAGTAACTAGCAATAGCACCTTTGGTGCTATAATCAGGCCGAGAGGTCTTATTTTTTTAAAAAAAATTAATTAATAAAATGGCCTTAATCCATTTCTATTGCTTATTATTTGCCTCGTATAAAACATAATCTCAGAAGTGTCAGAAAACTAATTCAAAAATGTTAATTTATATATTTTGGGGATAATTCTTGGGCAACTATAGATAAATTTGCAAATGAGAAGTTGGTTCCCAAGGTTGAAATGATTAGAAATCATTATGTTTCTTTTGAAAATATAACATGAAATATCTATGCAAGTAGCCGAGTATGGGATCTCAAAACTCCTTGTAGGTCTAGTCCTCTTCGAACCCTACACATTCAAAAAATATCGTTAAAGAGATTATTCACTTGCATTCAAATATGTGTTCACTAGCCCCTCAATCATCAAATATTATTAAAACAAGTACTTTAAATGGATTGCTTCTTCTAAAAATTGAGGGGTTGGTGGAAACATATGTCTTCTTCTCAAAACTCCTTTTAAGTCTAGTTCTCATCAACCCCTATGCATTCAAAAACTATCATTGAAGAGATTATTCACTTGCATTCACATATGTGTTCACCAACCCCTCACTCACCAAATATCATTGAAGCAAGTACAATACATGAATATTTACTTCAACTATAAATGTAGCACGAAGATGTGTTCAATTCAAGATAATTTAAAATTTTAAAACAAATTGTTATATGAGATTCTAATGTGGGCCATATGTTTCGACTTAATTTTATTCAGAGAGATGATCAAGCTCTTGTGCCAAAAGACACAACCTCATCATAGTTATGGCAAAGGATACTTGGTCACATAATTTTTGGATATCTAAACATACATCACCATTATGATACGGTGAGGGTATTTTCATCTCTAAAAAAGGATTCTAATAAATATCATCATTTTTTGGAAGGAAAATAACATGGAGCACCATTCCAAAAGAGTACATTCCAAGATCTATGAATATTGAAATGGTGCATACCAATATTTATAGACCCATGAGACCTAGTAATGTTGGTTTTCAATATTTAATGTATTGTGTTGATGATTTTTCAAGAAAATATGGATATATTGTCTTCTTCCTAAAGATGAAGCTTTTGAGAAATGTAATAAATTTGAAGATGCTAATGAAACTAATATTAGTCATAAAAATAAAATAATCCATTGGGATTGACAGAGGAATATACCTATAAAAA
Source organism: Taxus chinensis (assembly GCA_019776745.2). Taxonomy (NCBI): domain Eukaryota; kingdom Viridiplantae; phylum Streptophyta; class Pinopsida; order Cupressales; family Taxaceae; genus Taxus; species Taxus chinensis. The sequence continues at coordinate 260,765,342 of CM034146.1, read as the reverse complement.
TTCAAAGCATTATTGGAAACTTGCATAATTTTTTGTGAAATGGATCCTCCACATACACAAAAAATCAAATGATTTTTTTGAATGTCGAAAACATACTATCATGGAAATGGTGTGATTTATGGTCGATGATTCTAGCTTTTCAAAGACATATCAGGCTTAAGAAACCAAAATGGGAGTATACCTACAAAATATATTTCTCACCATCTCTCTTGATGGGGTAATGTATGACGGAAAAGTGACAAGCGATCATGGGAATCTACAAGTGACTCTTCCTTGCACCCGACCTCTCGAGGTCGTGTCGAGACAGCCAGTGGGGATGGAATATGTGTGAGATACAGACAAACTAGTTAGGCAATCTAATGTCTTCAATGCGCACTAACGGAACTTGCGAATCTAAAGCAAAGAAAGCCCTCCCTACTTGGGCTGGTGTGATAGATCGGTCAGCAAGGATGATTGCTCGAAGGCTCCAATCAATATCGAGCTCTGGCGTGATTCGATTTATGGGTTGTGGAATACGTGGAAAATGACTCGGGATAGTTTCGTGTATTTCTCCGGACAGGGTCATATGGTGGATGGTAAATGTAGCCAATTCTATGGACAGTTCTCTGGCCTAGTCCAGAACTCTCTAGCTTTGTTAGTTGTTGTGTCTAGCAAGGATAATTGTTCGATGATGATAGGTGGAAGTGGAGTAGACTGGAATACTAGTGTGCGTAGGCCAGTGTCTATGTCTAATTCTCCTGTGGATTCGTTGGGCTGTGGGATTTGTGGGTCACAACCGTAAAACTCTTAGTCGTTGTGGACTTGTTATGGTCATGCGTGAAATCAAGTCCTAATCCCTAATATCTAGTAATCGTATGCTTTCTCAGCTTCTATGTTTAGGATCAATAGTTGTGTGATTTTCTCATAATACCCTACAAGTGTTCGTGCAACCTGGATTCCTAGGCTTGGTATCTATATCTAGAAGAGTGTCTCCTGCATCTGGCTGTGGGACCAAAGGATCACAACCAAAGGTTCATTCTCTTTCGAACCCTTCTACAGTCATATGAATTTTTTCCTAGGGTAATCTGTAGTTCGGTTGATTTGACCAAAATGTGTGTGCTTGGTCATCTTCTATGTTTAGTCCCCTCAACTAAGAATTGATTTGTTTCAAGCTTACCGTTGTTCGAAAGACTTGAATCCTAAGATTTTGATCTATATCATTTATTTCCATGATGAGATTGGGATGGGGCACGATTGGCTCGAATATGTATTCCCTGGGCTCTTTAGGTCCCGTGATTGTCATACAAAAGTAACAAAGTAAGTTAACTGTAACAAAATGAATTTTAACTATGTGAAGTGTATCTATAGCATATATGTTTTCTCTATCTTTTTGTGTTTTTCTGATGAACTTCTTGAATTTAAGAAAACAGCTATTTAAAATATCTAGAAAGACAACTAAAATAATAATTAAAAAAAAACAAAATAACCGAGTGTAGCTATTTGTCTGTGTAATTTGTAGATCTATTCTAAACAATAAAATAGCTCATCTAATCTATTTGCAAGATTCTCGATCCTACCTCAGAAGTGAGGAGTGAATCATAGTTTCTCAGAAACTATCAATCCCCACAGCTTCCCTGGCAATATCAAGAATAGAATTTACTGAAATAAAGCAATTAACTACTCTATTTGATATGATTATAACTAGAACTTTGAAAGCTAGAACCTGGATTCTACAGAACAGTGGCGAATCCGATGGTGTGTGTGATCTTGTCCCCTCAGTATGATCTCCTCATTCTTTCGTGTTCACGTGGATCCAGAAAAAACATGTAATGCTATCATCAACAGAAGTAGATATTGGGATAAAGGCAGCTCAGAATACACACCGAATACAATGCGAGTAGGAGAGGGATAGCGCAAGAGTACAGAGCTTGGCTTATGCAATTCCTAGTGGGATCTATTGCGAGTCATGCAACATAAAGCATCCAGAACCTGAAACTATCATGTTTGAGGAGCAAAACCTGCAACTTTAATGGCTTCCTAAGCTATTCTACTCCAATGGATTGGATGAAATAACAACACTGTTTGAACAAGATGGATATGTGGCTTACCAACAATAAAACAATGCTAACTAAGCATGTAACAAACTAAACTATGAATCCTAAGCAAAATAAAAGACTGAATTACTGAAAATGTGAAGATGAGAAGTGAATGAGGGGCCATTTTTCTTGAGCACAAGCCATCTATTTATAGCATTTGCATTTACACAAGGTAAAAGCCAAATAGAACTCTTAAACTATAAACAATGGAAAAACATTATTCCAGGGAACCAGAATCATAAATGCAAGCTTATGGCAGTGAAAGAAAGCTGGTAAAACGTTGATTTTACGTGAGTCGTGTTAAAAGATCTTTCTGGAAAATGCGTAAAGGTCCCGCCGCCCTGAGCAGGGCGGCGGTTTGTAGGACTGCCGCCCTGAGCAGGGCAGTGGTTATAGGACCGCTGCCCTGTTCAGGGGCGGGCAGGTCATGAGACCGCCGCCCAGGTAGGGCGGCGGTTGTTCGTCACTGAAGAGAAAAAGGCTAAGAAAAGAGGGGAAAAGGAAAAATAAAGCACGCGGGGGCTAAGCGGGGCATGCAGGATGTTAACGCACACTTGGAGAGATTTTGTCGGATCCCGAACACCTTGCGAAGAGACCTGTATCATCATTGGGGCACGTGTCACGTTGTTCTGACAGTACAGTACCTTACAATTTTGGGTACGTACATATTGCTCCCTCGGAGAAGCATTTTAGCCATGAAGAGGTGTAAAACGGTGGGTCCGAGTATGGCGGTCCCAAAATGGGAAGTTTAGAAATTATACCTGATACATTCGTGTGTTGAAAGGACAACCGTCCAAGATTCTCGCTACCTGCAAAAACGAAAGGAGAACTCAAGTGCAGATAGACACAAAAGTTTGAAAATAAATGCTAAAATAATAGGGAATGAGAACGTACCATTTGTGCGGGGATAGGAACTTACCTCCGTCAGTGCTCTAAACCTGTGAAAAAGCCATTTAAAACGAATTAGAGCGCTATATATATGAAAGTGGGCCCATTTTCCTATTCATTTGCGCGAGTTGATTTGATTGATTTTGAGCTCTGGGACCCACAGTGACGGTTTCTTGTGTGAGTAGAGTCAAAACGTCCATGACGAGATAGCAATCATGCCTCCACATGCAGAACATCAACCCATGAGATCACATGTTAGTTTTCTTCAGTTTATCCCTTTTACCCCCTTAAATTTGAAATGCTAAATACTTTGTCATGGGGGGGTTAATTTTTGAAAATGTTAGTGTTAAAAGGTCCACCTAGGGGGGGCGCCTATTGGGTAGGCTTTGCTTTTAGGTAAAATGGTCATTTTTTACGTTTTTAGGCTTTTTAAATTTAAAAAAACCGCGTGAGTTTTCGGACCACGACCACCACCCTGCCCAGGGCGGCGGTTACACGACCGCTGCCCTTAAGGCGGCGGTTACAAAACCGCCCCCTGCTCAGGGCGGTGGTTCTGCACATAATGTAAAAGGAATATCTTTTTGAGATTGTGTTTGTATTTTTAGCATTTCTACGTGCTTTCATGATTTTTCTAGTATTACTTGGATGCTAACTTGCTTTGTTTTGTGTGTTTTTGGGTGTATGCAGGCGAGGGAGGAGTATATCCGGTGGAGTAGAGAGAGGGAGTGTGATTGGCTCCCAGGGGTTCTAGATGTCCTCTCACATGATGAGGAGGACACTCTTCAGTGGGCTGGGATACTACGCATTTCACGTGTGCCCCACATTACACCATCTAGTCACATCCTTTGTGACTTGTTCTCATACTAGGATGCAGATTGGAACACCTTTCAATTGCCAGGGGTCCGCGGTGAGTGGACTATTACATTGGAGAACGTCTATCGCATTTTGGGGGTCCCGATCATCAGGAGTGACTCACCCTAGAGATAGTAGGCTCATGGGCACAGATTGCACAGTGGGCCACATATATGGGAGATGCAGTCATCTCCACAGGATCGAAGAAGGGGGTGAGAGTTTGATCTATTCCTTCTTTGCCCATCCCCCTACTTCGTCAGGCCATCATAGGGATCCTTGCCTTGAGACTGATTGGGGACAAGGGAGGAGATACATTATTATACTGCTGGTCCCCCATTATTACACAGATAGAGGGGCATGGTCAGATATATTCCTGGGGAGTAAACATTCTTGGGACCACCTACCACGACTTATACATGGTGGTCCGTTTACAAGGGCAGTCATTGAGCCACCTGACTCTAGTCATGAGTTGGGTCTATGAGCATTTCATCCCTTATGGCAGGGGTGTGGAGGTGGCAGATCCTGGAGCTGTGAGGGTAGCCAGATGGAAAGACATGTCAGTGCTTAGAGCACCTCATCAGCCAGTTGCCTCCCTGACTACTGCCGACATGGAGGCCACACCATACCAGACTATGGCAGGCATATGGGGTGAGGAGGCTCTTACCTTGATCTCCTGCTCCACCACAGGGAAGCTTATTGATAGAGTGGGGCGAGTGGAAATGCACCCCTTTGGCCGAGTTCCTCAGCAGTTTTGCCTACCATACATGGGTATGCTTCCCCCAGTGGCGCCAGTATACAGATCAGTTCGAGAGGCTAGAGGGGGGCCTAGAGGCCGGGGTTAGACAGTGGTTACTCTCCTGGCGTTCCTATTGCAACGAAGAGGATAGTTCGTGCCAGAGGGAGAGCTGGTGCGCCTCAGGCACTTTTACTTCAGATTGCCGCTGGTCCTGCCCATAGCAGCAATGACCCCATTGAGGTAGACTCTGAGTCTGAGGAGTTTACGGGGGGGAGACAAAGGAGGAGACCAAGGACAGTGATCCTAAGTGGCACGACACCCAGGACATCATGCAGGAGGAGAGGGCCGAGCAGAGTGCAGAGAGGGTGACTCTGGTTTCAAAACGAGCCACTCTCCCAGGGCCATGGGGAGGATGAGTCTGTTACAAGGCGTTACGTTGCTCCAGCTACAGGAGTAGCCCCTTAGTCAGTAGCGGCATCCATGGCGAGCATTGACCCCATAGATCCATCTTGGAGGCCTGGTGATCCGAGTAAGTTACCCTCTCTCCCTTCTAGTGTTTGTTTCTTTGTTAGGATCTCCTTAGTTGCTATCTTGTATCTTTTAATTCCTTGTTTGGTTTCTAGTTTGTTTCCTTAGTTTGCAGAGACCGCTGATGAGTGGCGGGACTTGATCCGCAGGGTATGCACTGATACCCTGATGATCCCCATGGAGAGGACCCGCGCAGAGCTATCCGTGGACACTGGGGAGCCTTCGAGAGCAGGCAGACATACCGACATCTTTTCTCCAGTCTAGCATGTGGCCAGGATGGTATTGACCCTTCGCACCGAGCTAGCGGGGTACAAGACGGCTGAGCGTCTGATGAGGAGCCATTCTCATGGTGAGACTGTGGCTACCCCTCGAGATCCTGAGCCCTCCATGCATTCAGAGCGTCGGTGTAGCCGGAGTCCTAGGCGTGGGCGTGCACCTTTAGAAGGGTCTCGTAGGGATTGAGAAGCCACTTGGCTCTCGTATATTTTGTACTATACATTCTTTTGTATATCCCGGGCTCTTTGAGTGTTTTGACCATGCTTAATGCATGATGACATTGTATATAAACATTGATTATTTATATATATGCATTCGTTCTGGATCAAAATCTTGGCATTTATGGCTTTCTTTCTATTTCCAGTTTCCTCATGTATGCTATGATGTACGTTTATATGCTTCTTTTTAGAATATATGCAATGGTGAACAAATGATGCAAGTGTTTTACTTTCCTTTTGTGTTTCATGATACTGATATATGATAATGCAGATATAATGTGATTTTGAATCTTAGTTTCTGTAAGTAATTTTGGATACTCCATGTTTGTTTTGGCAAAGTGATGAAAATAAACCGGTACAATGAACAGATAAACCTGCCCCTAACCCTAACTCCACACAACTAGTAAGACGCGAGGGCTTATCACCAAGAGCTGGGAAGGGCGCAAGTCATGAGGTGTAGTGAAATGATAGTGATGGAAGACAGACAAAGATTTGGCGGAACCAAATTAGGACACCACAAGTCCACTCCACTCGAGTGACTTCGTAGTTTTGGATGCAATTTGCTTTGCGGTTTATCCAGACTTAGACCTGTAGATGGCCACATAGTAGACAAAATCTGAGTTTTTAGTATTTCAACTCTCTTGGGATTTTGAACATCTTATTCATTTGTTCTTGACTCAAAGTTTCAAAGTTTGAATTGTTTGTGTATGACCTTTTGCATTTATTTTCCAAGAGGACCCCCTACACTTTGCCCCATGCTACTTGTAAGAAGCGTGGATTTATCACCATGGGAAAAGCATAGGTGAGTAAGGGCATTCCCATCCTTTCCCAACCCTACGTCACTAGTAAGAGACACAAGCTCATCACCAAAGGTTGGTGGGGCAAGGAGATGTGTAAAATTAAAATTTTCTATTTGATCAATGTTTGACTTGTTTATTTGAATAAAATGTCAGTATGTGTTCATTTCCAAAGAGATGTACATATGGGATAGATGTGACACCATGAAGCTTCTAGAATAGACCATAGGCAAGAAACCTACCCTAAGAAGAAATCAAAAGTGAGAATAAACTTGCAGATCTTGGTATGGTTACCGTTAAGACTTTGTCATGTCTAGCTTTATTTGATAAAATGATTGCGAGATAATTCGATGATATCATGAAAATGGAGAAGTATGATTAAAGTGTTTATGCCAACAACATCATGATTTTGTAATGAATTTCTTTGAGAATAGATTCCTTAATCAGCATTTGTGTATGAAACAAGTGGACAATATGATCCTGATCTATATGAAGATGCAATGTAGATAGATATATAAGTAGTGCTAGCTTCTTACGTGTAAAAATGCTTGAGGTGTAGGGAATTGACTGTTTTGCCAAATTCCTCACCTTCTAGCATATATAAGAGGTATGCACCGTTCCCATAGTCTTTCATGAATTGGTATGGGCCTAACCATTTAGGCCGGAATTTCCTTCCTTCGTTGGTCTTCTTGTCGATCCGGTTGTCTACTCTTAGAACTAGATCACCTTCATATATGTCATGTTCATAGATTTTCTTATTATATTGCCGGCACATCCGGTTGGCATAGAATCTATGCCGCTGTTAAGCATCTAACCTAGTTTCATCTAGGCTTTCTAGTTGGGAAATACGTGCTTCTCTGTAAGCATCTTCATCCAGAATCCCTTGTAATGAAATGCGGAGACTGGGTATTTCAACCTCGAGTGGGAGAACTGCCTCTGCCCCGAATACTAGTAAAAAAGGAGTTTCTCCCTTTGGTGTTTTTATTGAGGTTTGGTGGGCCCATAAGGCTGGATATAACTTCAAGTGCCAATCTTGTTTGTTTTCTTTCACCGTTTTAAGGAGAATAGCTTTTATTGTTTTATTCGTCACTTCAACCTATCCATTGGCTTGAGGGTAATACAAGGAAGCCGTATGATGGCTTATTTTAAATTTATTGCATAGCTCATGAACCTCTTCATTCTTAAAAGAAGTTCCATTATCAAAGATAATGATTTGCGGGATACCGTACCTGCAAATGATTTGGTTTAAAATGAACTTGGCGATTACAGAACCAGGTACAGTAGTAAGAGGCATAGCCTCTACCCATTTGGTAAAATATTCGGTGGCCGTGATTATAAAATTATGGCCATCTGTGGACGAGGGAAAGAATTTCCCTATTAAATCTAGGCCCCATGTAGAAAAAAGGCCATGGAGTAGTGATTGGTTGCAAAGCTTGTGCCGGCATATGGATCTCATGGGAGAATTCTTGGCACTTATGACATCTGCATACGAACTCTACTGTGTTGTGTTCTAGAGTAGGCTAGAAATAACCCATTCGATGTATTTTATGAGCGGTGGCATGACCACCGAAGTGGCCTCCACACATTCCACTGTGGGATTCATGGAGAATCTTCTTGGATTCTTCTGTGTCGACACATCTTAGGAGCATTCCATCGAACGCTTTTCGATAGAGCACTTGCTCTATAATGATGTATTTAGCTACGATAATACGTAACCGCCTTCTTTGTTGTGGTGCAGCTCCTTCTGGATACGTATGGTCCATGATATAATTAATGATATCAGCGTACCAGGGACACTCAGAGATAGAGGGTCGGGTTTCGATGTAGTATATGCACTCATCTAGAAAAATCTAAATCTACTAGATTGCCTCCATCTAATGGGTTATCAGCTAACCAATCTGCGATGATTTGTCCTTTAACCGACTTCTGATTTACAAATGTTAATTCGAATTCCCCCATTAAGGTTATAAAACATCCAGCCTTTTTAGAAAAGGACCCTTGTGTGAGGAAAGTTCGTAAATGGTCCATTTTTACCATGAACCTTGTTTCTTGATTCAACATATAGTGTCTTAAGCATTTGGTTGCAAAGACTATGGCGAGGAATTCTCGTTTTGCTTGGGTATAACGTGTTTCATAGTTGAGCAATGTTCGGCTAAGGAAATAAATCATGCGTTCTCTCTTGTCATCATCTTCTTGAGCCAGCATGCAGGCTATCCAGACATTGGTTGCTCGTGAATATAAAATTAACGGGCGATCTAGCTTAGGTGGCATTAGTGTAGGTGGTGATAACAGGAAACGCTTAACTGCATCAAAATCTTCATTGCAATCTTCAGTCCAATCAATGCTATAATATTTCTTGAGAAAATTGTTGATTGGATGTATGGCAAAACTTAAGTCTAGGTGAATCTCCGGATTGCACCCAGCTTTCCGAGGAATGACCTGATTCCAGATTCATCCGAAGGTGGAACCATTTCGAGGACAGCCCGAATTTTCGTTGGGTCGACATCTATCCCTCGTAACGATATGATGTAACCTAGGAGATTCCCTCCTGTTACTCCAAAGATGCACTTTTCTGGATTTAGCGTGACTCCGTACTCTATCAGCCATGAGAGAATGATGTGGAGTATTTCCGGATGGTCACAACGCTTCTTGGCCTTAGCCAACAAGTCATCTACGTAGGATTCCATGATTTTATGAATTAAATCGTGAAATATATATGTCATAGCTCGCTGGTATGTAGCACCAGCATTCTTGAGACCAAATGGCATGACAGCATAGCAATAAGTTCCCCAGGGAGTTATAAATGTGGTTTTAGCTTGATCTTGTTCAGATATTTTAATTTGATTGTATCCCGAGAATCCATCCATAAGAGACAAAAGTTCAAACCCAGCTGTTGCATCAACAATGACATCAATGGATGGCAACGGGAAGTCGTCTTTAGGACACGCTTTGTTGATGTCTCGGAAATCTATGCAGATGCGTATCTTTCCATTCTTCTTGAGAACGGGAATGATGTTAGACACCCATTGGGAGTAATCGACTGGCTTGATAAATCCTACTTGGAGGAGTTTTATTACCTCCTCTTTTAACATGATAGCTACCTTGGGTTTCATGGGTCTCGATTTTTGTTTAACTGGCTTTGCATCAGATTTAGTGACGAGGTTGTGCACCGCGATGTGGGGTGCAACCCCTATCATTTCCTTATAATTAAGTGCAAATGCCTTCTGATGTTCTTTGAGGATCCGAGTGTGTATTTCTACTTCCTATAGGGTTAACGAGGACCCTAATTTCAATATCCTTGGTTCGTCTTCCGTTCCGATCTTAATATCAATTTTTTCTTCGATCAAAGAGGTGTTACCCTCTTCAAACTCAGGTGGCGCTGGAGGTAAATCCAAATCATCCCCATTTTATACTGTGCATATGCTAGGTTCCATTTGTGAGGGAAGATCCACCATGGGATTTCCAAAGTAGGAAGACCAATGTGGGATTAAGGACAAATCTATCATATGATAGGAGAGATGTAGTTCCGCATAGGTGTTTAAGTAATCCAAAGTGGCCATATCACTATCAACATGGTCTAGGATAGTAGATTCATTTCTGTTTAAAAGAGAATTTGTCATTGTCTTTATCAATGGTTCATCATGAAAGGATACTATGAAACGGGTATCCTCTAACTTATTGCTTGGAGTAAAAACGTGATGTGGAAGTTGCTATTGAATCAACGAGAAGATTTTCCTCTCGTGGGATTGCTTCAATTGATATGAAGTCAAATTCCTTGCTTAAATCTAATATAGCTTTTTTGTAAAGCTGTAAATGCTCGGCTTTGGTTTCATATATCTCTGAGACTTGGTTTGCTACCAATTGTGAGTCTCCTAAGACTCTGATGTTATCAACACCAATTCTTTTAGCTAAGATGAGGCCAAGGAGGAGGGCTTCGTACTCAGCGCCATTGTTTGTGCACTCGAAATTTAGTTTAAACGCAAAAGGTAAGACTTTTCCTTCAGGGGAAGTGAAGATTACACCTGCCCCCGCTCCGTAACGGCATCTAGCTCCATCAAAATGGAGTGTCCAATATTTGACTGGGAATATGGATGTTGGGATATCTGTTGTGTTTGCATATTCTACTTCCACCATACAGAGATCCTCTGCTGGAAGAGAGCTAATGCCTAGGGGATATCCTATGCCTACTTAATTGAAGGGTAAGAATATTGGTAGATAATTTTCTAGCAATTCAATGATTTTTGCAGTAGTTCTTAATGATACCGCTTCTACAGTGTTAGCCTCATCTTTAGGGGTTGGGGCTACTTTGGCTAGGCTCATAGCTTCAAGATCTGTCATAGGTACCAACTTTTCATTTGTTTTTGTGTCGGTAGGTTTATTAAGTTGATTTGTTGGGAGTTCAAAATCCGAGTGTATGCCTGGTCTTTTCTTTAAGTCAGCTAGGTGTACATCAAATGGTTTTGGATCACCTTTGGCCATGAATACCTTTCCTAAATGTAAAAACCTTACTTCTTGAAATAGTGTAGAAGGGATTGCCTTCTTGTGGTGTATCCAAGGTCGGCCGAGGATCATATTATAGTTAGTTTCCCGATCTATAATATAAAACTCAGTCAAGATGGTTTTGGGTCCTAAGGTGACCGGTAATATTATAGTTCCAACCGAGGTGGCTTTAAGACTATCATAGCCCCTTAGTGTATTTCAAGTTGTGGAGAAATTGGTTTCTCCATACCCTAGCTTTTGGAGGAAAGAGAAGGGGACTATGTTAACTGCTGCCCCATCGTCAACCATTACACACTTTACATAGTTATTATAAACCCATACTTGCAAATGTAAGGCTGGATCACCTCGGCGTGCGATCTCAGCATCTGTCGGCATTTTGTTTATCTCGAATATGAATTTCACATCCCTATCTGCCTATCCTGGAGGATGAACATCAAATTCCACATGATTTACCTGTGTTTCAAGAGGTGGAGTGATGTTAATTAAATGACCTAAACCTAATGCTTCTAAAAGAGCATCCCTATGGGCAGGAGAGTTCTTTAGTAAGTCTAAGAATGAAATATGCGAGAAGGTTTTTGTTAGGTCGTTAATCAAATCATAGGCTCCCACAGGTTTTACTATGATTTGTTGGATGTCATCTGCCTCTGGCAGGTGGCTTGGACTTGGCTGAAATAAATACTCTCGCGTCCTTGTTATAGCTTCGATGGGTAGCTCAGCATCTAACTCTACTAAACCGACTACCTTAGGTCGTGGTTGACTTCCTAGTTGCGGGGCAACTAATGGATTTAGCGAGGTCGAGGCTTCATGATCATTGTTTCTTGTCATTGCACCTTTGTTCGTCCCAGTTGGATTTAGCCTGTTGTTATTGTGATTTGGGAGTGGATCATTAAAGATCTTCAGGGGTGCGTTTTGAGGGGAAACTGCCCCTAAAAAGGTATTTGACGTTGGTGACGTAGGATCTGCTAAGAACATATCCATAAAAAGTTGTTTTTGTTCATCTGGAAAGCGTTACATGAATTTATTGTAGTCACGGCACGTTCTAGTGTCATAGCCCCAAATTTTGTGGAAACCATAGTACGAATTAGGATTGTAATTCCTACTTTGTTGAATTGATGTGTATTGTGGCCCAAAATTTTGATCAAACCGTTGTCTATTAAAATTTTACGTTTGTTGTCTTTGGTTTGAATTTTGGTTTTGGTACCTAGTTTAATTTCGGCTTGGACCCTGTATGGGATTTCACCGTTGTTGTTGTTGTTGTTGTTGTTGTTATTGTTGTGGATGATTAAAATCCACTGCATTGACTATCGGGGTAAAGTTGTTGTTTCGTTGGTTGTTTATTTGTGATGGAGTATTGACAATATTTACCTTTTTAGGTTGGTCGGTTACTCCATCTGTTGTTACACCCTGATTTTTGTTAAGGATTTTAGGTCTTTGATTGATGTTCATGGTAGTGGGATAAGTTGCAGTGTTCTGATTGGGGGCGATTAACCTCCCATTTGCTCCATATGTTTTGCGACCACTATCAATTGTTGCTTGATCTATTCGAAGAGCACTCTCTAGTACTTCATCGTAAGTTCATAATGGGAACTTCTGGACTACTTCCTTCACTTCTCTGCTAAGTGAATGAAGGAATAAATCACATAGTTCCATTTGATCCATGTTTGGAGCACTTTCTGAGGAATAAAGGACTGTACGCCACCTTTTGATGAAATGGGCGACAGATTTGTTGTGTTCTTGTTTGATGTGTAAGAACTCCCTGATTCCTGTTCTTAATAGTTTGTTCATGTCGAAGGCCTTGATGAACTCTGAAACAAGTTGTTTGAACGAATGGATGGAAGCCTCAAGTATTCTATAATACCAATCGAGAGCGATGCCTTCCAAGGTTTTTGGGAATATTTTAGCAACAACCCCATCCCATGGGAGTAGTTCTCGAATGGCTATATCGTAAGCTTTGATATGCGTGTTTGGATCTCCCTCTCCTTTGTATTTTGGAAAATCAGGAAGAGGTCTTGGAAGCATGATGCTTCGTATGGTGAAATCCAAGGGTTATTTCAAATATTCTGAGTAAGTCCCTATCGCATATGTTTCGACCATTGACGGTGCCTGCTGAGGGAGCGGTGGTGGGATGGGTTATTGATATGGCACAACGTATGCGTTGGCAAGGGCATAAGGAAGCCCCTGTGTTTGAGCAAAAATGTCGGGAGAGGAGAACATATCCCCTTGTGGTGATTTGGAGTATATGTTTAAGTATGACGGGGTACTATCCAGGAATTGATTGTTCTGTACTAGACCGGGAGGAACAGTGCTAGAGATGGTGGGTCTAGTTGGCATTTGTTGTGAATATTGAGGAGTCATGCCTAACGTGCCTACTCCTGTGAGGAGATCCACTTGGCTAGGATGGTGTGGAGGATTGGAACTCCCTGCTTGCATGATTTGTGAATTTTGACTTGCTTGGGCAAGTTCTAACCCTCTAACCTTTTCTATTAGAGTTGAAATGACTTCATTTGGTGAAGTTACAATATTCTGCCTTGGTGACGTTTGTTGTATACCATGGTTTTGTATAGGAATGTGATATCCTACTATGAACTGATCGCTATCTTACAAAGTTTCTCTGAGAGTATTTCCTATATGCAGTGGCATAGAGGTACTTTCTTGAAAAGAGACCTCGGGTTGTGGTTGTAAACCTTCTATAGGTGGATACATACCTCAAAAATGTTGGTCGTTCTTGGCATAACGTACCAAATATTCATCATCCAAACCTTGGTTTGAGTCTGATTGTCTACCAATTTGTGGTCTAAGAAACATCTGAGGAGATGAACTAGATTCTCCGGTAAACGTCATGTTATTCGAGCCTGAAGGCTCTGTTTGTTACGTTTGAGTGAGCTGATCTAACTCCTCAGTTTGAAATGATGAGTTATATTTGATTCTTAGAGTTTTTGTTGACAACTGGTTAGTTGAGTAGTTGTCACCCCATACTGAGAGTGAGGGTGATGATTGTCTATTCTATTGGGCGTAGTATGCCTCAAGACCCAAGAGGGGTTTTCCATATGGATCGAATCCCGACATATTCGGGGGGTATATGAATACCCATAGAATAATGGGAAGGAGCGAAGGTGAAAGCCAATGAGGCAGAGAAGATGAAAAGTATACTAAATTTGGAAGAACACGTAATACTATGACTCTGAACTAGAAAGTAGGAAGTTCACATCAGCTTCACTAATTTTGTTTGTTTCACGTCGGGTTCACCAATTTTGTACGATGGAAAATTGAAAAGCGAGCGTGGGAATCTACAAGTGAATCTTCCTCGCACCCGACCTCCCGAGGTCGTGCCGAGACAGCTGCTGGGGATTGAATATGTGTGAGATATAGACAAACTAGTTAGGCAATCTAATGTCTCCAATGCACACTAACGGAACTTGCAAATCTAAAGCAAAGAGAGCCCTCCTAACTTGGGCTGGTGTGATAGATCGGTCAGTAAGGATGACTACTCGAAGGCTCCAATCAATATCGAGCTCTAGTGTGATTCGATCTATGGGTTGTGGAATACGTGGAAAATGACCCGGGATAGTTTCGTGTATTTCTCCGGACAGGGTCATATGGTGGATGGTAAATGTAGCCAATTCTATGGACAGTTCTCTGGCCTAGTCCAGAACTCTCTAGCTTTGTTAGCTATTGTGTCTAGCAAGGATAATTGTTCGATAATGATAGGTGGAAGTGGAGTAGACTGGAATACTAGTGTGCATAGGCCAGTGTCTATGTCTAATTCTCCTGTGGATTCATTGGGCTGCGAGATTTATGGGTCACAACCGTAGACTCTTAGTCATTGTGGACCTGTTATGGTCATGCGTGAAATCAAGTCCTAATCCCTAATATTCAGTAATCATATGCTTTCTCAGCTTCTATGTTTAGGATCAATAACTGTGTGATTTTCTCATAATACCCTACAGGCGTTCGTGCAACGTGGATTCTTAGGCTGCTATCTATATCTAGAAGAGTGTCTCCTACATCTGGCTGTGGGACCAAAGGATCACAACCAAAGGTTTGTTCTCTTTTGAACCCTTCTACATTCATATTAATGTTTGCCTAGGGTAATTTGTAGTTCGGTTGATTTGACCAAAACGTGTGTGCTTGGTCATCTTCTATATTTAGTCCGCTCAACTGAGAATTGATTTGTTGCAAGCTTACCGTTGTTTGGAAGACTTGAATCCTAAGATTTTGATCTATATCAGTTATTGCCATGATGAGATTGGGCTGGGGCACGATTGGATCGAATATGTATTCCCTGGGCTCTCTAGGTCCTGTGATTGTCATACAAAAGTAACAAAGTAAGCTAACTGTAACAAAATGAATTTTAACTATGTGAAGTGTATCTATAGCATTTATGTTTTCTCTATCTTTTTGTGTTTTTCTGATGAACTTCACGAATTTAAGAAAAAAGATATTTAAAATATCTAGAAAGACAACTAAAATAATAATTTAAAACAAACAAAATAACCGAGTGTAGCTATTTGTCTGTGCAATTTGTAGATCTATTCTAAACAATAAAATATCTCATCTAATCTATTTGCAAGATTCTCGATCCTACCTCAGAAGTGAGGAGTGAATCATAGTTTCTCAGAAACTATCAATCCCCATAGCTTCCCTGGCAATATCAAGAATAGAATTTACTGAAATAAAGCAATTAACTACTCTATTTGATATGATTCTAACTAGAACTTTGAAAGCTAGAACTTGGATTCTGCAGAACAGTGGCGAATCCGATGGTGTGTGTGATCTTGTCCCCTCAGTATGATCTTCTCGTTCTTTCATGTTCAGGTGGATCCAGAAAAGCGTGTAATGCGAGCATCAACAGAAGTAGATATTGGGATAAATGCAGCTCAGAATACACACCGAATACAATGTGAGTAGGAGAGGGATAGCGCAACAGTACAGAGCTTGGCTTATGCAATTCCTAGTGGGATCTATTGCGAGTCATGCAACATAAAGCATCCAGAACCTGAAACTATCCTGTTTGAGGAGCAAAACCTGCAACTTTAATGGCTTCCTAAGCTATTCTACTCCAATGGATTGGATGAAATAACAGCACTGCTTGCACAAGATGGATATGTGGCTTACCAACAGTAAAACAATGCTAAATAAGCTTGTAAAAAACTAAACTATGAATCCTAAGCAAAATAAAAGACTGAATTACTGAAAATGAGAAGATGAGAAGTGAATGAGGGGCCATTTGCTTGAGCACAAGCCATCTATTTATAGCATTTGCATTTACCCAAGGTAAAAGCCAAATAGAACTCTTAAACTATAAACAATGGCAAAACACTATTCCAGGGAACCAGAATCATAAATGCAAGCTTATGGCGGTGAAAGAAAGCTGGTAAAACGTTGAATTTATGTGAGTCGTGTTAAAAGAGCTTTCTGGAAAATGCGTAAAGGACCGCCGCCTAGGCAGGGTGGCGGTTTCGTCACTGAAGAGAAAAAAGGCTAAGTATATGCACCTCTATATACATTTGGGGAAAACCAATTTGAAGGATCTAAGTGTATGCACCTCTATATACATACATACATACATATATATATATATATATATATATGTACACATATATATACCTGTAGATCATTAGATCTACATTCTGTTTAAGTTTCATTTCTTTAAATCCATTGGTTTGGCCAAAAATCATGTTTTTTTTCAAATTGTTTCTACACACAAGTGACTAGTAGCGGTCACTTGACTGGTCGCGGTACACTCTGGCTACTGAAATTGGTTCCACTATCGGTGTCGGTTCTAGAAAATCTAGTAAGTTTTATAAAATAATAGATACAAATGAATATATCCTTAGATATATTCATATGTATACATTCTTGTGTCATTTTATAGTTTATCATAGTCATTGAATGCTCTGACTTACACCAAAATTAATAATTTCTGAGTTTAAAGTTGAAAGTGTGATTTACATACAGTTTCAAGTGACCGGTGCTGGTCATAAGGATGTCGACACTGTTTACTGTAGATTCAATATATTTCAAATAACATGAGTACAAAATGGATATTTTCAAATCTATTCATTTCGGTGAGTCTTTAAAATAGTAAGTAGAGTTTCAAAATTATTATATATGGTTTTCTAAGCATAAAATTGTATAACTTAAGTTGGAAACGAATTTTCTAAAATTGTAACACCATAAAGTGACCGATGTTGGTACAAATTCTACCGATGCCAGTTAAAATTACCGGTATCGATCTCTGTGTGAGGAATAAAGCTATAAAAATGGATATATATATATATATATATATATATATATATATATATATCACAAATAGAGTCGGATAAACTATTCTAAGACAGAAAGCAATAATGAAAGACAACTAAATTCATTTCTTGATTAAAATAATAAGTTTTTATCATTCTTTCCTTGCAATTTCTTTGCAATAAGGTATAAAACTTAACCATAATATCAAATCCAAACCATTCTTTTCACATATACTATTTGGGGAACAAAGATAAGATACAACACACTTAATAAAATCCTTTTTCATTTCAAGTTTACAACAATACAACAAAAGAACTCCCGAATACTTTCTTTAAAATAACATCATTCCTTTCCAAAGAATACATTCTACCACTTGAATAAAATCCATAATTTGGAGAGAGTTTCACTTCCAATCCAAAACACAACTTTAAGTTTTCTCTTTTCAAATATACATTACAAATTTGCTAAATAAAATTTACACGACTTTCTTTTAAAATGCAAGGTTACAAGCCTTCCACTTTAAGTGGAAACAACATGGAAACTTTTTACAAATGTAGGATTCCCTTTTTTTGTCTTCTATAAAATACTCTAAGTCCAAATCTTCAACTTGAGCTCCACCATTTCTTCTCTTCAAGCACAAAAACAAAGAAGGGGGAGTAGGAAACACTCTCTGCCCAACCAATAATCCAATGAGGAGAAGAATCTATTCTCATCATTGGCCCCCTAGCCCCAACCATAGAGTAATAGGAAATGGATACAACCAATGGAAACTTTCAAAAATGCTTCCACAATACAACACACATGCAAACAATATTTCAACAAACACACAAGCACAAAATAACAATATCAAAGAATGAAACTTTTCCAAACAAGAATTGAAATCTCTAAGCCAATGAAGTAAGGAACTATGGGAAAATCACTTATACTTCCCAATGGGGTTAGGTTCCCACCTTGAAACCTTCAAAACATAAAACACACCCAAAACAATACTCTTATGCCTCCCACAATCTCTTATGCCTCCCTCAAATAAAGCATATAAGATAAGTAAACATTTTTCTTATCTAAAAGGTGGGGCACCCAACCTAACTCCATCCCAAGATGTGAAACAATAATCTTATGCCTCCCTCCAAAATATCCCCATAAACATTCTCCTACAGCATAACTAAGGCCATACTACCCAAGCCCAAAAATATGCACACACAACATTCATTTATTTACATACACACAAACACATATATAAATAAATTTCATGGGTGAAGCTCCTACATTTCCATTGTTAGAAACTTGATCCAAAATCACAACTTTAAGATCCTTCTAGGATCAATCCTAAATCCAAGAAAGCTCCAAGAATTCCAAGCAATCAACTCAAACTAAAACTCTAAAATAACCATGCACAACAAAATGAAGTAACCCCAAAACCCTAAAAATTACTTACATATATAAAAAAGAGGAGAGGAGGGTGAGGTGGCTCCATGTAGGATACCACATCACTTTGCCTCAACTCCAAATCACTAAGTCAAACATCAAACCCAAGGTTAATAAATTAGTGGTTGAGGAAATGACAAACATCTTACACACACAAACTCTTACCCACATCTCTAAATGACAAAATTAAAAACTCATGTAAGAAAGTGCAATAAATATCACCTTTACCTTAAAAATCACATAATGAGGCCTATTTTTGACCCCTTAACCCATATTTATAGTTGGTAGATGAATTTGAGAGGTGTGGGACAAGCATATCTTGTTCCAAAAGCCTCCAAAAATGGCCCTTAAGCCCAAATCCGAATTTGACATGCAAGGTTGAGTACACAACACTTAAACCAATAAAAATCCTTTCAAATGCAAAATAAAATCAAGGAAAATCTACCAAAATTAAATATCCCTTGGTCACATCTCATATTACTTTAATTAATAAGATTAATTAGCTTAAATAGAGCACATTAAATAATAATAATAAAGTGAATCACATTATTATAATAAATCACATACAACATAATAAAAAAGAAAAAGGAAAACACACATAGCCCATGGTCACAATTTGAGGTCATCCCCCATGGGGACCTCCTATCAATCTAACAATACACAACAATAAAACTGAACATAAAGATCCCATGGTGACCTTCGTTGTATCCATCTAATATTCAACTATGGTTGATCTCCTATCCCCCTTTTGTTTGTTGTGATATAATCACCTGCAGAAATCAAACAATACCTCCTTCGGCCTTGTGGCCGCATCAAATACATCAATAATAAAATACACACACATCCATCAATAAACATCACCAAATCATGAAGTCATCATCAAAGCTAAGGAATTCTATCATTTGTTTATCATTTCAAAAACATCTCAATTCTACCATTTCATCAATATCAGTGAGATCACAAGATTAGTTCAAACACCAAAACATAGTCAATACGACGAAAATTCAAATTGTCAGCATTTATGTAAGCTAATCAACACATCATCATCATCAATGAAAAATGTCTATCCATGCCTCTAAGAATCCATACAAACATAATATGAGTCACAACATATCAATAGTTAGAATATCTCTACCATCTATCATCATGCTAAACCAAAATAACATAGTAAATTCCATGTCTATAGTCCATAGTAATCAAAATCAAAATATGATAAGTGTCGAAGAGGAGTGGGCACTACAAAGAGAGTCTCCGTATTTATTTCCCTCCTATACAATTGTTTACACTATCTACGATATGCACATTCTTCTCTTTCCAAACTTATAAGGGAATGATTACAATGTTTGATTTTTGCACACACCAAAATACTAAAATATTAAAAAAAAAAAATTGAAGACCATGCCCTCATCGCATTTGCATCCATATGTTTGTGATCACTGCCATATTGATCATAAACAGTATGGTATGGTTACCACTGCCACCTGGGAACCAATCCTAGATTTAGTTATTTTAGCATAAATGTGGTGCCACTAATCCTATTTCACAACCTTGTCGCTAGTGACTAATGAGAGGTCATTGAATGAACTCCTTCCTACATTGCCTCCATCTAGTACTCAGTAAATACTATCTTTAATCACATTTATTTCCACATTGTGATTATTATTTTTCTTCCCCCATAATGTGAAACACTTTGTTTTTCATAAGACGTTAGGTTACATAGAAATTGTGTCTCTAAGATAATTTTTTTAATTTTTAATTTTCGACACTTTGTGAAAACTAGTTAGGATGTCTGGTTCTCCCAATAATGCATCCAATTTTGAATATAACAATTTTATAAGCTAACCAATAATACTCTCACACTAGACTTCAAAAAGTTTTAAAAGACTTGACCAAAAATAAAGGCCAATAATATAAAGAACATAGTAGATTGAAGAAAAAATTATATACCAAATCTTTATCATTATAAACTATAAATATACCTCTTTGATGTAGTTCCCACAAATAATACACCATGCCAACCCACAAACATTACACCACTATGCTAAAAACATGACCAACAATTTTTATTTTATTTGAAATGCGTAAACCAATCTTACTTATGTTAATTTCAATTATAACATTGTTTGATTATTCAAAAGACACATACCCTTCTGATTTTATTTTATTTGATTAATTCACACTTAAAAATTTTAAACCCCGAAACCCTAAACTCGGCTAAATTTTTTTCCCAATAACTACTGCCTAATATAAAAGAATATATTTCATTATATAGTGAAATGGACAATTAGTCACATGCATTCCACTATATAAATTCCTAAAAAATCTACTTTAGTCAATTCATATACTACGTGACCCTTAAAAGCTCTAACCTAATAATGTAAATCTTATTGTTGTACAATTATTATTTTTTAAACTTAACCTGCTTGTATTCCATTACCCATACTTACTAATATTAAATAATAGAATCAAAATAAGGTAACTTAACATCCAAATTATGCTTTATTTTCCCCACATCCATGCACATTCTTTTTAGGTTTCCTTTATTAGTTTTATTTGAATTATTTTCCCCACTACTAAAGTTCCTCACCTAATCACTTAAGAGATGAGGATCAAATCTCATCTGTTGATCCTAGGGCTCTCTCTATTATCCCTAAAAAAAACCTAATGAATTTCTATTTCATCCTTCCTTAACCCTCATGTGCCTCTACTTGCACAAGTGAGGCTACAAGGAGAAGGATGAAGACAAGAAGATGTGGCAAGAAACTATGTTATTCTTAGAAGATCTGTAAGTGCATTTACGGACGGGGGGGAGGGGTATTTTTCCCTTATCACATTTAACAGAGTATATTTCAGTTTAGAACCTAGGGTTTGATAATATTTTCAAAGAAATATTTTTCTCAGATTATCTCTTTTTTTTGCAGATCTAAAGCAAGTATATACATAATACTATTTTTTGTTTTTATTTTATCCTATTTGAGAGATCTTAGACTAAGGTAAATTTGTATACATATTTGTGTGTGTATATATCAAGTACTCGTAACATTATAAATTTTATGAAATCCTTTCGGGCTATTATGATATGTGCATGGGATTTTTATAGAAGCGACATGGCCGTTGTATTTTGCATATATATTTTGTTTTGGGTGGGGTGGGTCGACTAAGCCACCCACCCCCATATCCTCATAAAAAATAATGAGAAGGGAATGGGGATGGTTGTGCAACCCCCCACCCTTCTTTTTTTATATATAGTTTTTCATTTTAAATATTTCAACAAAAACAATACAATTGGAATAAATGTGTGTGTGTGTGTGTGTGTGTTTTTATCAAATAAACTAAAACCATTTTGACATATGTATATATATATTTATTATATACAATGTTGGAGATTTCTAACAGTTAAAAGTGAGAATTTTAAATGCAAAAATTTATATACATATATTTATCTATAGGTTGTTCATTTGAAAGATTTTTTTTTTCAAAGCTCAATTTCTTTAATCATGAAACATTATTTTATCTATGTAGGACTATATAAATTTATATGTATAAACATATATCAAAATACATGCATATACATACCAATATATATTTAAAAAATATGTTCAAACTGATTTCTAGATTGATAATATGAATAAATATTTGAGACTATACAATTGCAAAACCCATTCCATTATTCATAGGTCATATTAATGTGCATAAATGGATTTTTTAAACATATACACATGTATGTAAATTTGCAGTAAAAATTTACCCATTCAAATCTGATTTCTAAAATAAAGCAGATAGTTTGTAACAGACATATATATGTAAAAATTTTATAACATATCATGAAATTTTGAGAGAATAAAAAATTCAAATTTTCCAATATTTTTACATCAGATTTACAACATGTTATAACAACATTAAGAAATTAAAAGTGCACATTTCTTAAACAAGTTACATGTTGGTTTCATGAGGTAGAATTATAATAATTTTTACAAGTTTCCTAGAGGAACATGTTAATACAAAAATATTCCTTAATAAGGGCATAAAATACAACTCTTCAACTCCTTCGGGCACTAAGAATTTCAATTAAAATAGGTGCAATTAAATTTTATTACAATGCTAATTTGAAATAATACATTGCAAGGATTACAAACTTTCCACTTTGATACAATAGGATAAAATTTACAAAAGAAAAAGAAAATCTTCTTGTCTTCTAGATAATGTAACTCCTCCAAGCTTCAACTTTGCACTCTTTTATCTCTTCAATATTGAATCACAATACAAGGAAGGGGGAGTAGGTGACACTCTCCGCCCAACCTTTATTCCAATAAGGAGGATAAGCCATCCTTCTTATTGGCCCTTGAGCCCCAACCTTATAACAATAGGGAATGTTTGCAACTTTGACAACTTCACAATTATAATGGCTTCAACAATATCACACACATACATATTTTCAAAAATCATGCAATATATTTAACACTCAATCAAATCTTTCAATCAAGTTCAACAAAGAGTAATTTTGCATTCTTTTCGAAAACAAGCACATAAGAAGATTCACATTTTCTTCACAATCACAAAGGCTTAATCATAAGCCAAAAGTAGACAAGAATATGGATTCTTCTCCTTATGCCTCCCATTTGGGAAGAGGGTCTGCCCAATACCTCCAAAGTGCACACTCAAATCGCACACAACACCTTATTTCTCCCTATTCAAATGTAAAAATAGCATAGAAACCTTTTTCCTCTACATAGGTGGAACACCTCTCCCACACTCCCTCCACAATTTCCTCAATAACTCCCTTTTTTCTCCACAAAAATAACTCCATTTCCTTCTCCCACATGGTCTCTTAAATGCAAGCTACCCATCCCAACATAATATATTCACAACACACAAAACATACACTCAAATAATCACATATTTCGCAATAAAAACATTTACAATAATAAATCAATGGGGTAGGACCCTACCTTTCCATTTCAAGCTTCCAATATTCACACCACAAGCTTCAATCTAAGCAAAATTCCCCAAAAAGTAACTCCCCAAAATCTCCAAGCAAGAACCAAAAAAAAAATTCCAAAAAACTGCAAGAGTAGGAATGAGAACAAGTAACCCCAAATACTCCAAATTGACTTCAATAAATAAAAAAGAAGGTGAGAATGATGGGGTGGCTCCATGTAGGATACCACTTAATTTTTTCTCAATTCCAACTCAACAAGTCAACACATAAAGACCAATGATAATAAATGAGTAAATAAGGCTATGACTTGAACAACTATACACTCCAACATGCACTCCATACTTCCAAGGACATATTAAATGCGGTAAGTTGAAAAATTGAATATATGTACTCATTTTCACCCAACATATGAATTATGAAGGCTAAAATTAACTCCATACTTCATAAGTATGGTTGGTGGGTGAATTTTATAGGTAAGGAACAAGGTTAACTTGTCCCATAAGTCTAAAAAAGTGGCCACTAAGTCAAAATTCGAGATAGGGAAAGGAGGAAGAGTACACACTTCAAAATGAAATTAAATCTAATCAACATCAAGAAAATATCAAGGACCATATACCCTATTAAATGCCCAATTTTTCACATCTTCATTTTAATTTACTAATTAAGTTAAGTTAACTAATTAAAAACATATCAACAAGTACTAATAAAGTGAATACATTTTACAAATAATGAGATACATGCACCAAAAAATAAATACCTATAATTAAAAGAGGGAAACATCACAACCCATTGCCACACACATGAGGTCACCCCCCATGGGAAACCTCCTATCCAAGCATAAAAAGTAAACAACAAACACATAGAACACAAGTTGTCAAATTGGTCTTGTTGCAAACACCCAACATTATTATATGGTTTCTCCCCTATCCCTTTCCAGTGTATAGTGATATCATTATCCTACAATCACAAACAATAATACCTCTTCAGCCTCAAGGCCACATCAATAAATAACACATACATATCAATCAATAATCATCATCAAAATTAAACAATTCTAAAAATTGTCTACAATTTCTAATTAATCTGATTCTACCATTTTACTAACATCAATGAATGACAAGACTAGTTCAAACATCTAAATATAGGAAATGCATCACGAATATAATGTGTCAGTATAAAATAAGAACAATACAATTCAACATGTATAAAAATTTCCACCAGTGTCAGCTAGCATATCATAATCCAAAATATGAATCACAACATATCGATAATCCAAATGTCTATATAGTATATCCCCTGCTAATAAAAATATAATAATCATAATGTCAATGTTTGTAATCAGCAGTAATAAAACTCATAGTGAATAAGTGTCGAAGAGTATTGGGAATTACATCCCCTTCCCCTTAGACTCAAATTCCTACTCGATGTTACTGAAATAGGTGTGGAAATTGGGCCTGTAACAAGGTATCTTCCTCCCATGTAGTTTCAGGCACATCATAACTATCACATTAGGCTCGTACCTGATCAATATCGCGGCCTCAAAGGCCTAATGTCTTGTGCTCTATTATGCATATGGGATCCAAATTCACTTTCCCCTGCTCCTGTACCTACAATACGGTCCAATCCAACATGTGAGATGGATCTGGTATATATCTCCAAAGTAAAAAAACATGGAAAACATCATGGATACGAGACAAGCTAGGTGACAAGGTTAGACAGTAGGGTAAGGGACCGATGTGCTCCAAGATCTCAAATGGAACTACGAATCTTGGAGCTAACTTAGAGGATTTTCCATAACAGATAGGGCTCTTATGAGGTCTAACTCTCAGAAACACCTTCGAGCCCACCTCATTGCTGCAGTCAACTCTCCTCTGATCTGCATAGTTCTTTTGCTTATCTTGTGCCTCCTACAACCTCTGTCTGATCAAGATGACCTAGTGCTCCATATCCTGTAACATGCCTAACCCAAAAGATACCCTATCCTCTAATCTTTCCCAACTCAATGGAGTCCTGCACTCTCTGCCATATAATGCCTGAAATGGTGCCATGCCGATGGAACTTTGAAAATTGTTGTTATAAGTAAACTCTACTAGATAAAATATACACTGATGATCCATGACGTACATGCGAAGCGTATCCTCTAATATATAGTTCACCTAATTAGTCTGATCATCTGTCTCTGGGTGATAGGAATGTACTGAAGTTAATGTTTTGTCCCAAGGGGCATACTACATTGTAGTTTTAAAATGTGAGATGTACAATGGATCACGGTCACAAATAATCTTCCATAGAATCCCATGCAGTCTAACAATCTCATTCAAGTAAACCTGAGCCACTACACTAGCTATATAGGTGGTCTTCACTGGAGAAAAATGAGCCACTTTCATCAATCTATCCAACGTGACCATGATCGCGTCATGATGGTATCTTGACGTAGGTATCCCTACTATAAAATCCATGGAAATGGTGTCCCATTTCCACTCAGGTATGGCATGCAAGTAAATAAGGATAGTTGGATGTTAATGCTCAACCTTCACCCTCTGACACTCCAAACATCAAGACACAAAATGGGCTACATCCCTCCAAAGTCCTCTCTAATGATATAAATGTCTCAATGTGGTGTGCATCTTCTTCACCCCTGGATGGGCCAAGTAAGGTGCATGATGAGCCTCTGTCAATATATCCTATCACAAACCTCCATTTCTAGGTACATATACCTGACCTCTTTGCCTGAGAATTCCATCTGTCTCCAATGTCAATCCATCAAACTTTCCTTCAAGGGGTCTCTGAGACTTGATATTTGCTCTAGTTGAAAGGTATAAGCTGTCATATGGGAGTTTTTGTAAGATCTTGGTCCTTGAGTCTATGCCTACTACTTGTTAGGAAATAAGGGATAAAATATGTGAAATAATTCCTCACAGAATTGCAGCAGTAGAGACTAATATGCAGAAAATATTAAAGATCTCAAATAAAAGTGTAGAATAAAATAACACAACACAAAGAGACAGTATTTAACGTGGTTCACCCAATTTGGGCTACGTCCACCAAGAATCACTTGCTCAGATTTTATTACAAGCCACCACTCTCTCAATACAATACCCATATTTGTTTGGAGCTATGCTCAACAAACTCTACAAAATTTCACACCTAAATTCAAAGCACATCTACAATGTTTTTCATACATCTATCATATGCATAAAACCATATAAATAGATAACTACTTAAGCAGTTTTACAAAACCGTGGGTATCAAACCATGGGAAAAAACTGTCCCATTAACCTATGGGTCAAAATCCCGCCCATATGAGAAAATCATGTTTCCCGATATATCGGGCACATTTTAAGGCCCAAAAAAAAATTCAGGGGCTGCACCCCCGGACCCCTGCTCCCAGGGGTTGCCGCCCCCAAACCCCGACGAGGATACATGAAAAGTTTGCAGTACTCTTAGTGTACAGTCTTCAACACTTTCACACATGAAAATAGGCTCCATAACCTAACATTTCTGTCACCATAGAAAAATTCCTTCGACAAATTAAGGTGTTTGCAACCACATTCTCCTTTCCCTTCACATGCTCAATCTCCATATCATACTCACCACAGAAGCTCTATCCAATTTCATTAATGGGCATTGATATTGGGATGTGTGAAGAGGTGTTGTAAGCTCAAATGATCTATCCTGAGTGTTAACCTCCTTCCTAATAGGAAATTTCACCATCAGACCAAACCATGGACTACTTTTGTAATCTCAAGGTCGTGAGTCAAGTAATTAAGCTCATAAACCTTGAGTTTGTGAGCCTCAAAAGTTACTACTCAACCATCCTGCATCAATACACCACCTATCCTTGCCAGTGAAGTATCTGTGTATATGAATAAATATCTCTGCGGATCTGGCACTACTAGAATAGGTGCTGTCATAAGGCGTTCCTTCAGTGTCTTGAAGGAATGCTCACATCTTTCAGACCAAAAAAAATTCTTCCCTTTTTGTTGTAGGGAAGTGATGGGATGCGCGATATGAGAGAAATCCTAAAATAACCTACCAATCCTTTGAAGTTGTGCACCTTGGTCACATTGGTTGGCACTGACCAATCCATGATAACACTAATATTGGAATGATTGAATTTGATACATTCCCCAGAAATAATGTGCCTTAAATACTGAACCTCTGTTTGAAATAATGCACACTTCTCCATGTTCCCATATAGTTTTTGCTCTCGAAGACACTACAGAACCTTTTGAAGGTGCTCCTCACGCGTACGTGAGTATATCAATATGTCATCTAGGAACACAAGTACAAAGTGGTCAAGGAAAGTCCTAAATACCCCATTCATCAAACTTATAAACACTGTGGGGGCATTCGTCAATCCGAATGGAACAACAGTGAAATCGTAGTGACCGTATTGATTGTGAAAGGTTGTCTTGTGGATATCCGCCTCCACATTCCTTAGCTGATGATAACCCAACTTAATGTGTATCTTGGAAAACATGGTAGTCCCCTTCATCTGATCAAACAAATCATGTATGTGTGGAAGGGGGTAATGGTTCTTGATCATTACTTTATTTAGTTGTTTGTAGTCTTGATACACAAATGCAAAGATCTGTCCTTCTTCTCAAAAGTCACTAGTGCACCCTAAAGAGATATACTAAGATGGATTAGTCCTTTCTCAAGAAGGCCCTCTAGCTGAAACTTGAGCTCACATAGCTCAAGGGTAGTCATTCTATATGGCATGCATGAGATAGGCTCCGCTCTAAGAACCAAATCAATATGAAATTCTATCTCATGTGGGGGAGGTAACCCAGAAAACTCACTAGGAAAAACATATGAAAACTCCCTCAAAATGATGATCATCAAGTGAAGGTCCATGAGTCAACTCCTCTAATTGTTCACTAACTATGATGACATATAACTGACATCCCCATTGTGCACACCGCTTCAACTGCATAGCAGATATCATGGGAATAGAATGGGCCTCCTAACCCCAACTATCACTGACTCAACTCCCAAATCGTCTACACAAGAAATCACCTTGTTGTAGCAATTCACGGTAGCTCTATGTGTAGATAACCATTCCATGCCCAAGATAACTCCATATGAACCCAAGAGAAGGATACGAAGATCCAAGGTCGTGGTGAAGGGTCCTAGGTCCACTACACATTCCTTAACTAAGGAGTCCAATGTGATCCCTGCTACGGAATCCATCTCCACTTCCCAACTATGAACCTACCTATGTGCCACCAACCTCCTAATGATGGTGCAATAAATGAATTAGAAGAGCCAAAATCAAAAAATATAGCTAAATAAATCCAATGGATCCATCCCATAACGCCGACTATAGGCTCTGAAATAGGTGTTTTACCCTAATTAACAGGGTTCTATGGACAATCCTTCGAATGGTGCCCATGTGCCCCATATCCTTAACAAATACCAGGTCCCCTCCAATGGAAAGAAACCCCTCTAGGTCCCATATATGTCTATGATGTAGATCCCAATGATCCTGCTATAGAGTGTTGTTGCTGTGGTGGATATACTCTTGCTGATTGAGCTCAGGGTAGAGCATGTGTCCTAATGGGTCCCCTAGATGGAGGCCCCATACTGCACCCTCTCTGTGCATCATGGCATTGTGAAGGTTTAACATGTGGTCGAGTCTATTGCTGTTGTTGTGCCTGTTGATGTGGTCAGAAGAAGGGCTGCACGGAGCCATGTCAACCACGAGGGGAAGGGGTCACCCGCTTCGATCTACTATCCTCTAATTGCTAGATACGTCTCCTTACTATATCCCTAGCCTGTTGATTCTTCCCCTTGTTCTCCTTTGCAATGTATACCTTCTAAACATCCTCTGATAATGTCTGTGGGAAATGCATGCACACTACTCCTCCAAGGTCTAAGTTCAAGTCCCTAATGAGCCTGTGCACTCTAACTTACTCATTCTACATGTACTCAACATATTGTAACAAGTCCAAGAACTAATTCTCATACCCAACCACTGTCATGGTCTCTTGTTGCAAATCATGAAACTCATCGATCCGTTGTTGGATAAACCACCTGGAAATATACCATTTTCTGAATCTCTCCTCAAAGAGCTCCCATGTCACAGTCTCTGAATTTACGTGGAGTGTCTTCTCCTTAGTCCTCCACCAAACTCCTGCACCATCTCTTAGAAGATGAATCGTGACACGATCCTTTATGTTGTTGGTACATGGACATAGCTTAAAGCATCCACTCAAGCTAACTAACCGAGCCTCAGCCTAGAATACTCCTCTGTCTCAGAAAAAATGAGGTGGGAGAAGCTTCAGTATCTCTCAGATATGATTGGTCGTTGTCGTCTGTCTGCCTTTAGGTTTCTCCTCTAGTTGTCTCTTTATCTAAGGATCCTAGATTTCTCCCTGTGTCCTATAGCCCTCTCCTCATGTCCTCCCTGTGGTGAGTTTGGTCTAACTGGACCCACATGGGAGGTTTCCACCCTATACTCCTCACTTTGTCATGAAGGGGCATAAGCCTCCTTAGATGGCTCCCTGTCATACCAGCTAGGTTGTCCCCCTACTGATCCTCCTTGTATAACGACAATGACCTCTTGTAAGGTCTCTAGTATTTGTGGCAATATAGCAGTGACTTCCTACTTTGGGGTTGGTAGACCTAAATCCACGTGCAAGAACCCATTGTCTAGTTTACGCCTCCTACATAAACCAAGGCGAAAGTTAGTTCATCATCATATAGGTTTTTGTTTGTTTACTACATTTTCTACATTTTTAAATATCAAGCAATGTTGTGTATTCTAGGTGTAGGTTATGTTAGGTTTACTTGATGTGTTTCGTGTTGGCCCAGGGTCCAAGTGTTGAACCCACGACTTTGATACCAAGTGTAGAGCCCATAAATAATACGCCATGCCAACCCACAAACATTACACCACTATGCTAAGAACATGACCAACAAATATATTTTTTAATTTGAAATATTCTAACCAATCTTACTTATGTTAATTTTGATTATGACATTATTTACTTATTCAAAAGACACATACCCTTCTAATTTAATTTAATTTAATTAATTCACACTTTAAAATTTTTAACCCTAAACTTGGCTAATTTTTTCCCCAATAACTACTGCCTAATATAAGAGAATATATTTCATCACTAAATATTATGAATTTATATATATATATATATATATATATATCAATGCAGCAACCAAAAAAAAAAAAAAAACATTTCCTTATGCCTATTAATTCCTAAAAATCTACTTTAGCCTATTCATATACTACGTGACCCTTAAAAATATATATATATATATATATATATCAATGCAGCAACCAAAAAAAAAAAAAAAACATTTCCTTATGCCTATTAATTCCTAAAAATCTACTTTAGCCTATTCATATACTACGTGACCCTTAAAAGCTTTAACATAATAATGTAAATCTTATTGTTTTAAAACTCCTTTTTTATTTTAAAACTTAACCTACCCGTATCCCGTTGCCCATACTTACTACTATTAAATATAAAATCAAAAGAAGGTAACTTAACATCTCATGCACACTTTAAATAAAATAAAATACTTTTAATTAAATAATCCAACTTATGCTTTATTTTCCCCTCATTTGTGCAGATTCGAAATCTTTTTCTTCGGTTTTTTTTTTTTTTTTGTTTTCGCAGATCTAAGGCAAGTATATACATCCTACTATTTTTTGTTTTAATTTCAACGTGTAGACTAAGGTAAATTTGTATACATATTTGTGTGTATATATCCAGTACTCATTATATATATATATATATATATATATGAAATTCTTTCTGCTTTTTATGGCTTGCACAGGGGTTTTTATAAAAGTGGCCTGGTCGTTGTATTTTCTATTTTTTTGTTTTAGGTAGGGTGGGTTGGCCAAGTTGCCCACCCACATATGCTCATAACAAAAATTGGGAAGGGAATAGGGGTGGCTGCGCAGCCCCCCTACCTTCTCTTCTCTTTTTAATAATTTTTTGTTTTCATTTTAAATATCTCAACGAAAAAAATACAATCCAAATATATATATATATATAATAACGATTTTGACATATGTATATATATATTTGTTATATACAATGTTGCAGATTTCTAACAGTCAAAAGTGAGAAGTTTAAATGCAAAAATTTATATACATATATTTATCTCCAAGTTATTCATTTGAAGGATTTTTTTTTTTCAAAGTTCTATTCCTTTAATCAAGAAAAACTATTTTCTCTATGCAGGATTATATAAATTTATATGTATACACATATATTAAAACATATGTATATACATACCAATATATATTTGCAAAATATGTTCAAACTGATTTCTAGATTGATAATATGAAGAAATATTTCAGCTTATACAATTGCAAAACCCATTCCATTATTCAAAGTTCATATTAATGTGCATAAACAATTTTTTTTAAACATGTGCACATGTATGTAAATCTGCACTAAAATTTTACCCATTCAAATATGATTTCTAAAATAAAGCCAATAATTTGTAATAGACATATATATGTCAAATTTTTACAACATATCATGCAATTTTGAGAGAATACAAAATTTGAATTTTCTAATATTTTTACATCAGATTTACAACATGTTATAACAACATTAAGAAATTAAAATTGCACATTTCTTAAACAAGTTACACGTTGGTTTCATGAGGTAGAATTATAATATTTTTTACAAGTTTCGAAGAGGAACAGGGTAATAAAAAAATATGCCTTAATAAGGGCATAAAATACAACTCTTCAACTCCTTCCATCACTCAAAATTTCAATTAAAACAAGTGCAATGAAAGTTTATTACAATACAAATTTGAAAGAATACATTGCAAGGATTACAAACTTTCTACTTTGATACAATAGGATAAAATTTACAAAAGAAAAAGAAAATCTTCTTGTCTTCTACATAATGTAACTCCTCCAAGCTTCAACTTTGCACTCTTTTATCTCTTCAATCTCGAATCACAATACAAGGAAGGGGGAGTAGGCGATGTTCTCCACCCAACCTTTATTCCAATAAGGAGGATAAGCCATCCTTCTTATTGGCCCTCGAGCCCCAACCTTATAACAATAGGGAATGCTAACAACTTTGACAACTTCACAATTATAATTGCTTCCACAACACACACACACACAAACACACACATCTTTTCAACACTCATGCAATATATTTAAAACTCAGTCAATTCTTTCAAGCAAGTTCAATAAAGAGTAATTCTGTAGTCTTTTCTAAAACAAACACATAGGAAGATTCACATTTTTTTCAAAATCACAAAGGCTTAATAGTAAGCGAAAAGGAGACAAGAATATGGAGTCTTGTCCTTTGGCCTCCCATGTGGTAAGAGAGTACACCCAATACCTCCAAAGTGCACTATCAAATCACACACAACACCTTATCTCTCCCTATTCAAATGCAAGAATAACATAGAAACCTTTTTCCTCCACATAGGTGGAGCACCTTTCCCACACTCCCTCCACATTTTCCTCACTAACTCCCTGTTTCCTCCACCAAAATAACTCAATTTCCTTCTCCCACACCACTCTTAAAGGAAAGATACTCATCCCAACATAATTCATTCACAACACACAAAACTTACACTCAAACAATCGCATATTTCTCAATCAAAACATATACAATAATAAATCAAGGGGGTAAGACCCTTCCTTTCCATTGTAAGATTCCAATCTTCACACCACAAGCTTCAATCAAAATGAAATTCCCCAAAATCTCCAAGCAAAAACCAAAGCCAAAATTCCAAAAAAATGCAAGAGTAGGAATGAGGACAAGTAACCCCAAACACTCCAAATTAACTTCAATAAATAGAAAGGGGGGTGAGGATGATGGGGTGGCTCCATGTAGGATGCCACTTCATCTTTCCTCAATTCCAACTCAAGAAGTCAATGCACAAAGACCAATGCTAATAAATGACTAAGTAAGGCTATGAATTGAACAACTATACACTCCAACATGCACTCCATACTTCCAAGGACATATTAAATGAGGTAAGTTGAAAAATTGAATTTATTTACTCATTTTCACCCAACATATGCATTATGAAGGCTAAAATTGACTCCATACTTCATAAGTATGGTTGGTGGGTGAGTTTGAGAGGTAAGGGACAAGGTTAACTTGTCCCACAAGTCTCAAAAAGTGGCCACTAAGTGAAAATTCGAGATAGGGAAAGGAGTAAGAGTATACACTTCAAAATGTAATTAAATTTATTCAACATCAAGCAAATATCAAGGACCATCTACCCTATTAAACACCTAATTTGTCACATCTTCATTTTAGTTTACTAATTAAGTTAACTAATTAAAAGCATAACAAAAAGTACTAATAAAGTGAATAGATTATACAAATAATGAGATACATGCACCTCAAAATAAATACCCATAATTAAAATAAAGAAACACCACAACACATAGCCACACACATGAGGTCGACCCCCATGAGAAACCTCCTAAGCAAGCATAACAAGTAAACACTACACACATAGAACACAAGTTGTCAAATTGGCCTTGTTGCAAACACCCAACATTCTTCTAGGGTTGGTCCCCTAGTGCCTTTGGTGTATATTGATATCATTTTCTTGCAATCACAAACAAAAATACCTCTTTTCCCTCAAGGTCGCATCAATAACATCAAGAAATAACATATACATATCGATCAATAATCATCATCAAAATTAAGTAATTCTATCAACTGTCTACAATTTCTAATTAATTCGAATTTACCATTTTACTAACACCAATGAGATCACAAGACTATTCCGAACATCCAAACATAGGAAATCCGTCATGAATATAATGCGTAAGTACATAAAATAAGAACAATGTAATTCAACATGTATAAAACTATCCACTAGTGTCATCTAGCATATCATAATCCAAAATATTGATCACAACATATCGATAATACAAATGTGTATATAGTCTATCACCTGATAATCAAAATATAATAATCATAATTTCAATGTTTCTAATCAACAATAATAAAAATCATAGTGGATAAGTGTCGAAGAGGAGTGGGCATTACATTTGATGCATATATATATTTTTACCATATTGATGAGATAAATGAACCTGCAGTGGAAATATTTTTCTTGGAAGAAACCAAGACTATTTATCTCCTTCTTAATCATACAAATCAATACATATGACATTTAAATGTTAAAGCAACTATCCAAATGGCTAGCATACCATACACAGGGTCTAAGAAATAATGGGTCTAAATTCAATTGAACAGTAAAGCTCTATTTCAATGTCAGTGAAGGATGACTACTACGAACAATTATTAATATGGGTCTACTCGCTAATATTTTTGAATTGTCATGGCCACAAAATATGTTAATATGCAAATCTCTATAATTAGACTTACTGATCCATAATGAAAAAAATGCACCTAATCGATGATATCCTTGTTAAGTTTAGTGTTTATCAAGATTATCAATCCCAACTATAGTGTAAATATGAATAGCTGGTGAGGGAGATAGATAGAGAGCTTGATGAAAATTTAGCGTTCGCAATACAAACACCTATAAGTGATCCAACGCAGAAGAAAAATACTTCATGTACATTATGATGCGGTCAGGGAAGATTTTTAATGCAAAGAATATCAGTATGATTATATAAAAGAGAAATCCTTTGGATTCATATCCATATACAGTACCATAAATTATATTTATTGATGCCTTGACTTAGCAGATGTTGTCCTTCAACTTCATGATATCTTCTTTGTGTATCCTCATTGTAGAAAGTTATATTACAAAATTCTTTCCATATCCTTCAAACCTTCAGTGGGAAGATCATATCCATCAAATGCGTGTGTACATGCTGACTGGTCAACAACCAATGAGTTGTTCACCACTTTTGGGGGTGGATTTATCATTGGTTGGTTGACCATTCAGCCTTGCAAACATATGTGAGTTTTATTGTAAAGCACCATGAGTGATCCTAATATTAAGATTTTCACGGTAATGCTTTGACCAAATAGGCGATGCACACAAGTATGCAATGCAGATATCGATGATGAGAAATGAAAGATGAGTCAATTGAAGAAAAACTAAAATATTTGATTGTACGACCAAAATTAGAACTACCTCCGAATCCCAAGAACATGAAGCAAAGAATCACCAAACTCATAGTAATTACCTACTCTAATCTATTAATTTAAAAAAAAAATCAATTCATTGACGTGGGACAATTATGAAATCTATACATTATCTTGTACAATGTTTTAGATCTCAATAACTTCACTTTGATGCCAAATGTAATTTTTGTTTAAATTTTACTCAACTGTGTATAATGGATTTAACAAAAAGTAAACCCAACAATAATAATATTCTCTATATTCAATTCATGTAGGATCATTACATATTTAAAGGATTCACATCTTCTATGATATAAGAGAGCTATAAAATATCCTATAAAAACTCACTTCAACAATACACAACCTAATCTATGTGAGTGGTTTTAACCACCACTATTATTAATCTAAGTTGTTTACTAAACAAATTAGTTACAAAACCAATTACTCACATTTACCACTCTATAAATTATTACTTTACACACATATTATTATATTATCCCAAGCTAATATAATTTCTCATACTAAAATATTTTGGGCACTAACCAATTATTCCAAATACTTTATATTTCAAGAATCCCTACAATCCAAACCTTAGAAATATGCCAT
The DNA here is from genome assembly GCA_019776745.2 of Taxus chinensis. Classification (NCBI taxonomy): domain Eukaryota; kingdom Viridiplantae; phylum Streptophyta; class Pinopsida; order Cupressales; family Taxaceae; genus Taxus; species Taxus chinensis. Next base: position 260,729,176 of record CM034146.1, on the reverse strand, counting down.
ATATTTTGAATATCAATCTGTGATGAAGAAAAATACATGACATCTTGTTGACATTCCACTAGGAAAGAATCCCATTGGATACATATGTATATTCAAGACAAAGTATAGAATAAATGACACTATTGACAAACACAAGATGAGGTTGGTAGAAAATGGGTACGCTAAAAATAAGGCATTGAATATGAGGATACTTTTTCTCCATAGCTAATATCAAAACAATGGGAATGATTTCTTTCTAGCTACATATTTAGATTGGAAACTACACCAAATTTACATGAAAAGTGTTGATCTCAATGGATATTTGTGGGAAGAATTCTATGTTACTCAACATAAAGGTTTTTCATACCTAGAAAAGAAGAAAATTTATGTAAACATAGCATATCATTGTATAGTCTCAAACATGCTCCACATGATGGGTGCATTAAGATAGATGAACATATCACTCATCATGTATTCCAAAGGAGTCCTTAAGAACCCAATCTCTACCTTAATAAAGAATGGGGGGATCTTTATTTTTTGTCTATGTCGATGATCTATTCATCACTAGTAGTTTAATGAAGATGATATACTCCTCCAAGAAAGAAATTAATTGATCCTTCAACATGACTAATATCAGGACATTCCACTATTGTCTTGGCTTGGAAGTGTGGAAAAACAATAACCAAAGTTTTTTTTTATCTCAAATGAAATATTCCAATACCACGTTTTAAAATTTATGGATGATGAAAAGTGATATAATTGTCAAACCTATGGAGACAAGACTTCATTTGTCTCATATAGATCCTTCACCACAAGTGAATGCAAATTTATATGAGAAGATGACTGAGATTCTCATTTACTTTACTTACACTAGGTTAGATATTAACTACGTTTTTCAGTAATCTTTCCCAATTCATATAGGAACCAAAGATATATCAATGGAAAACAACAAATCAAATTTTGAGGTACATCAAAGGAGCAATGGATTTTGGCCTAGAATATAAAAAATGTGATTAATTATTCTTAACAAGATATCAAACTCATATAATTTTTGTAATACTGATGACGAAAATTCTACTTCATGATATGTGTTCTTTTTTGGGATCTTGTCCAATCTCATGGGGGAAAGAAACAAAATTGTATTTCTCGATCTTCCACATAAGCTTAGTATGACACTACACAAAGAGTTGTCCATGAAGTGATATGCTTAGATCACATATTGGAGGGATTAATAATACCACATACACAAACAACAACCTATATGTTGATAATGAAGGTGTTATAAAACTTGTTCACCATCCAGTTTTTCATGAAAAGATGAAGCACATTGATGTATAAATACATTTCATAAATGAACATATAGTCCTACATAAAATTCGTCTCTAAAATTTCCCAATAGAACTATAATATGTAGATATCTTCACAAATTCACTAGCACATGACAAATTTGAGAGCTTCAAACAATTTCTCTCATGTTCACTCAAGACCATGTTGAACTAAGGGTGGGAATGTTAGGTAAAATACCTCAATAGAATGTTAATTCAACATAGTAATAATGAGTTATTACTCACCTAAGTTAGTTTAATATTTGTTAGTTGTCAAAATAATATTTGTTTTATTAGAATAATAATTTGTTTTTGTTGGATTGTAAAGTTTGGAAATGTATTGGGATTGTTACACTTATATGAAATGTTTCTAGTATTTGGCTATTTAATGCCTATAAACATCACATCCCTCTATCACTACTTGTAACATATGATTTTGAATATCAATAAAATAATTCTTGGTTATTGTTTACATTTTTACACTATTATAATTTTAAACTCTAAAGAAAAAATGTTATGACACAAATAATATTATATAGAAAAACATATAGAAACAAATATAATTGTTGAATAGTTTTAAGTATTCTAACAAAGGACAAAAATATGACTCTCATATGATGCTTCGGCTCTGCTAGGGTTTTTTCATGCTTTTACTTGCCATACTTCGCTGTGGAAAATGTGCGTCCATAGCCTTTCTAGTGGTTTCCCCTTGGTCCTATCATAGTGTCTTCTAGATTTTTTCATGTCGTTAAGGCAGTGCCACACTTATAAATGGCCAAATATCCTCCCATAGAAACATTTTTTTTCAATCAGTGGAAATGGCTCCCAAGCGCACGAGGAATTTTGTGCCAAAATTCTACGACGAAGCATGGACTCTGAATCCTCTCCAGATGTAATATTTTTTTATGAATGTTTGGATCTTGTTGTCAAGTGGTATCAAAACCATTTCCTTATTTCCTATGTCTGTGGTCATATTCCCTTATAAACCTACTATCTGAACTAGATGAAAAACCATTGGGAGTCTAACGGTATCCTGGTCTCAGGTGTCTGTAACCTCACTAAGGGGTTTTATCTATTTTCATTTAATGAGCCTTCTCAGCTTCAATCTCTTTTGGTTAAGGCAGCATGTTAGTCCTTAGGTAATGCCTTTCTTGTGTTATCTCCATGGACCCAGGGCTTTAATCATAGTAGCCATGTCTAGCTCAAAATACCTATTTAGATCAAGCTTCCTGGCCATCCTATTCATTTTTGGTTTTTTTACTAGAGATAGTGAAACCCATTAGCAAGGTGATTTGCCATGAACAAGAGCATTTTTTCTTTTCTCATCCCAATAAACATGTGTTTGTTAGACTGAACCTTGAGAAAGATCTGTGGGACCATCTAAATATTCAATTTGGTTCCTTACATATCTCTTAAAAGGTGGTTTATTTAACCTCCCCAACACATGCTTTCATTGTCAGGCTCCAAACCACCACATTCAGGATTGTCTGCTTTTGGCTCGCTACAAGCCTGCACCATCTCAACCAGCCATTTAGAAGTCTAAAGTTGACCCTTCGGCTGATGGTTGTATTATGGATAAATCACAGCACCCCTGATTGCTCGCAACTGAATGGTAGAGGAAGTCAGTGTGATTCGTCAAACATGGAGTTATCCCAAAGTGTGGGACTTTGTGATCGGGATAACCCTTTGGAGAAGGTTAGCTTCCTATCCTATCCTAGTGCCAACTACTCCAAAGTGTAGAGAGTTACAAATCTAACCCTAATATAGTATTTCTAAGGAGACAAAGATAGAGAAAATGCATGAAAATAAAACCTACTCTAAGGTAAGTTGATGCACCAAGAAGGATGTTGAAAAACCCACATAATAAACACAGTAATACCATAACCTTGTAATGTAAACAACAATAATACACAATAACCTTGCATGTAATGAAAGATAAGAAAGTTACAATATAACATAGAAGAGGGTTTGAAGCATCCACAGATATGATTTTATTACTTTCAAAGTTGATACAATACATCACATTTAGGGGGGTAAAAGCACAATAAACTGTCCCACTTTTTGGTATGTTTTGTACCATTATAAACATGAATTTTCAGTTTCATTGATTTTCTAAAGGTAATAGCCATAAAACCGTACACATTCATGAAATTCCACAAACTAACGAAATGTTGTATTTAGAGTGTAAAATACATATCAATTTTTTTTAAAAAAAATTGCAAAAAAAAACTTAATTTTATTCATACGTTGTTTCTTATGTTATAAAAGAGGAATGATTGTCCTCGGGTGGTTTTTTTGAATGAAAATTTATTTTTTCACCATGAAATTTTAGATATATGTTCAAGATTTGAATTTTGAGGTGCTATCAAATTTTCATATTTTTTGGACTTATATTTTTTTTTTAATTAATTATTTAGTAAAAATATTTTCAAATAAATGGTGTACAAATGTTTATACCAATAAATTTTAAGATTTATATCAAAATTGAATTTTTTTTTCATAGGTAAGAAGAAGACTTCAATAAATAGTAATTTTAATTTTTTCAATTTTTTTTTCAATTTTTTGCTATTTTTCAAATTGGGTTGATTGTGTACAATCAATTGTCCTAAAATACCATATGTTGGCAAAATATAAAAAATAAATAGTAAAACATATTTTTAAAAAATGAAAATTATATTTTTAGAAAGCTAATAAAATTCTGTATTTTGTGTTAAAATTTTGTAATTTTATTCATTCGTTAACCCTAATTACGTGGCACCTAAATGGCACATTTTGGCATAAAATTATCCTCCAAATGGATTTGGCGCCAAAATGTGCCACATAAGTGCCACATAGGTGCCACATAGGGGGGTTCGCGCGAAGGGGGGTTCGCGCGAAGGGGGTTCGCATGAAGGGGGTTCGCGTGAACCCCCCTTCGCCCGAACCCCCTTGAACCCTAAATCCGCCGCCCAAAACTATATAAATATCTATATATAACTCTTTGCCGCCAAAATTATTTGAATTCGAGGGGTTCGTGCGAAGGGGTGTTCGCGCGAACCCCCTTTCGCGTGAACTAGTTTCTTCATCCTACGTGGCAGTTCAGGCGAAGGGGGTTCACGCGAAAGGGGTGTTCGCGTGAACACCCTCGATTTTCGATCCCGCCCAACTTGTTACTCGCGTTTTTGGGACATGAAGTGGGATACAACATTGTGCTTTGACCCAGGGCTAAAGGCACATATTTTGCATTACAATGTCTAGTATGGAGGTTTGGAATCTCCACAAAATCTCTTATAGACAAGAGGAAGAAGGGAGGGACATATACAAGGTGTCCCACCTTTTAAAATGAGCCCCTCCTTACAATATATAGGAAGAATGAGATAAAGGGAGAGATAAGGAATTCAAACTCTTGCTTCAACCAACCAAAAATGCATTAAAATCACCTACAACAATGATGTGTGCCACTACAAAACCCATACCTCCATGTACCTTGCCTTGTTGGGGAGATAAGGAAGCCCATACCTTCATCATTTTGGTAGGTGAGAAATTTGGAACATTCCTCTAAAATTACAAACTGTATTTCCTCATTTTGAAATACTTAGTCTCACTGAGAGCTTTTCAAAAAGTCCTATTTTGTGCAAATCTGAGCTCCCAGTCAAAAGTTATGGCCATATAAAGATGAGGGTGCCATACTGTAATAAATGCTAGTGGTTAATTTGCCTTTTTGGAATCTGAACCTGCATTTCACCCTCCAAAATCTGAAATTTTGGACATTTGGGATTCGGAGCTTCGAGCATTTTGACTTCAGAGGTAGTCACTATTCACCTTTCTAAGCTCATGAAACCTCCAAAATGTCAAAACCCTAAAGTTTGAAATTTGGACTTCGAGTTTCGGGCTTCAAGCTATAGTCCACGTGCACCGGGGCCTTAATGTTCTGAAATGCCAAAACCCTGAATTCCAAAATTCAAACTTTGGGTTTTAAACCTTTTTTCAGGGGTTCGGATTTCGAGGGTTTGGGTTTTCAGGTTTTGGGTGTTTGAGGGTTTGGGTTTGAGGGTTTCAAGGTTTCAGGTTTTAGGATTGTTCATCCATCCAATCATTACATATCTCCAAAATCCTGAAAGCCCGAAGTCTGAATTTTGAACTTCAAGTTTTGGACCTTTTTCCTCCCCACGTGGCACTATTCACCACTCGACCCTGTTGTAAACTCTGAAATCCTAAATATTTGAAGTCTAAATTTTAGACTTCAGAATTTTACGTCCTTTGGAAATTTTTATTTCGGCGATTCGGAATTATTTCCCACAAAATCTAAATACTTCCATGTCACTTCAACTTGCTCAGCTTGAGCCTGAAATGTGAGCTCCCATGGCGAAATCTATCCTTGTATTTTCTCTGTGTGAAGTCATGTTTGTTCAATTTCGCCTAAGGGGTAAAATTGAATAACAGGCTAGAATGTGGTTGGTTCTAAGAATATCTCAGGGATGATAGCTTCTGTTAAAGTTCCACCTCCATCTTCTTCCCCTCTATCATCCAACTATGATCCAAGAGTGGTGCAACCTTGCCCTTTGGTTTCCATTCCTTCCAAACCCTCGCAGAGCCAAGTTATTCAGTATAATTCATAGAATAATGGGAATTTTTATTTAACCTCTCTTCCTCTGCAACACTCACGCAATCCACCCCAAGAGGTTTTGTGCTGCATGCAGGGAGATAATGGGGCCAAACTCCACTCCATCCATGTTGAGCATAATGATTTAGACCAACTTCTTCTTGCCAACAATTTTTCCATTCTCCGCTCTAAGGATGGAATTCCTTATGAGTAGGGGTAATTTTATATATATGATTTTCATAAATTTTATGTCATGGAATGTTTAGGGTTTGACGGAGCCCTCCTAAAAATTCTCTGTTTATTTATCTTTCTAGTTAATTAGTAGTTTAGATATGATTGTTTATAGGAATCAAGATTTCTAATTTTTTGCTTGAGAATACTTTGGCATGTATTGCCGCTGATTTCACAAATTTCCACACTTATCATATTGAAGGAAGAGGTGGTGCTAGCATTTCCATAGCGCCAAATTTTTTTGCATTAATCACTACCTCATGCCAAGACCCCAGTAATAGGTTGTGTGGGTGATTATGAGTATTAATGATATTTCTTTTTGTATTCTTAATTTTTATTCCCCCAATGAAGCTCCTAAAAGAACATTATTATGGAAATGGTTAGGTAAAAACTTACCCTTTTGCTTATTGGTTGGTGTGTTGTTACTTTAATATGGTAGAGCACCTAGATGATAGATGTAGTACCCTTCCTATGCATTGGTTTCTCAATGGATGTGTGGCCTGGTGTTATTTTAAAATTCATTGGGGCCTTTCCAATCCTTTTCTTAGACAGTGGAAGGAATTTAAACACCAAGCATGGTTCACTTGGAACAATATTTGAGAAGGATATTCAATTGAGTTTTAAAATGTCTGACAACCAAAACATGACCAAACACATTGACCATGCATTTCTTTCACAAAAATATTATTTTCATTTTGACATGCAAGGATCCTCCGTTATCCAGGTTTTTTCAGAATTACTTTTGTCAAACCACCATCCAATCACATTTAAAGTTTTTTGGTGGGTGGGGAGGCTCCCAAGGTGCCAAAAACTCAATTCTTTCTTAAATTTTCTCTGCTGAGTCATCAAGGAGTGATCATGCTCATTTCCAACATTTGGAATATGGCACTACGTCCTCCTTTTTTTGCCAGCTGGATTTTGTGGAGGGAGGCAGAAATTCACCACACCAACAGGTTCCTTCACCGGTTCGGTAAACAAGTGGCCTAGGTTCGAATAAGAGCTGATTCACATTTGCATAAAGAATTAAGAAGGATCTATCTTCTTCTTGATTCTAATCCTTTCGAATATCACCTTCAGATCCACACGGTTGGTGTCCGACACAATATTAAACTTATTGAATCAAATTTGGCCCATGGTACGCAGATCCAGTCGAGAATTCACTTGCTTAGTGTGGGAGATAAAGCCTAAAAAATATTTATCAAATCCCTTGGTATGCCAATTTTGCTAATTAACAGACTGGAAAGGCTATTTATGATTCTCATCAAGAAAATTCTAGATGCCCCAAAAGATCACGAATGATTTTATCCCAAAATCTATCTAGTAAGGTATTAACAAGTTCAGGAGGATGGTCAGACGAGATGAGGTGCTACTACTCGACACTGACATCTATTGCTGTGGTTCCTTGTGCTCAAAATCATAACATATAGAGCAAGTTCAATATGATACCCCTCTCAGGATGTAGGGTATATAAAACCAAATGGAAAATGTCTTTCAAATAGATAAAGTATGCAAGTTTGGATAGCTATCAATTAGCTAGTTTTCTCTCTTAAGCAATCATAGTGAATTCAAGGACCTATTCTTCTTAGGACCTATAAATTTACCCATGTGCCTGATTTTTTGTCTACATGTGTAGAAATTACATACTAATCAAGGAATACATCATGATCATTCTACAAGTAGGCATATCCTAAATTTATTAATTATTGGTAGCCCTTAATCATCATTGTAGAATATTTCTTATAAGATTCTTGATAATACTGATTTGTTCTTCAACAAAGCGGATCTTCTACCTAATCATTGTTTACCATCAGAGGACATCACTCTTATCAATTGTAACAAATACATCCTGTATAATCTTCTTGTAGTCTAGTTCAGGCAATGGAATGGTTATCACAGTATCTTCGTAGAGGCAAAAAATTACCTTCAAGGAAAATTCATTATGAGAACTATGTACTAACTCATCGAATGATCCTTAGCTCAAGTGGCCTATCCATGCTTGGAAAGCCCTTGGTCTTAACGATCTCTTTTCAAGCACATAACCTGCATAAACACTCTAATTTCAGAATAAAGTTTTTACCAGATCAGGCTTAATGGTCACTAGTCCACTACCATTGATCCTTTTCTACTCTATCATTTATAGTTGAGGTGCCAAACTCTCATGTGCTATAGTTTGTGCTCGTTTAAATTATTCATCTGGGTTACTTAATCGTTCCCTACATAAGTATCCTAAGGTAACATTCAAGGATTGTTCTTTATGGATCATGTGACATAACTTATCAATGAAATCACTTATGTATGATGATTCCTTTCTTACAACTATGAAGTGAATCAGAGCTAGAATTTTGCCACGATCTTTGAATGTCTTGACATTTTTTGCTTGGCATCAGGTTTGAATACTCAAATACTTAAAACTTTGGGATATCAACAGAGTTTCCTTTCATCTTCCATTTCAACTAGTTGAAATTCCTACAACCTAGAAATGGATCCTTGCCCATGGCAAGAAATTCAGATTTTTGGGCATTCCCTTTTCCTTTGACAGTAACTTTGAGACTTTGTAGAATTATGTTCTTAACATGTATGGATCAAAAAGTTACCAAATGGTCTTCCAAACCCTTATCTTGTGCTAGTAAATTCCCTTTACTAGTTTGCACAAAGATCCTTTCAGCTACTCATGTTTATTATTCTTTGTGTTAAATGTCCTTCTTGAATTTTATTCTTAACGTCTAGATTTCCAAGATGCTTCAGAGACATTTTATGGTGTAAAAGTTATGGTTTAGCTAGTTTTCATAGAGTTTCCTAGAATTTTTGTTGCCTTCCTCGTAGTCAAGGTGGCATGGGGATTATTTATTTTTATCAAGAGAGTGTTGCCTTATGCATGAAATGGGTTATCCAGTGTTATCTTTAGGGTAATTGAGGCCTTGGAAAATTATTTTGCTACATTGTATAATGATTGGAGCTCCTTCTGGAAAGGCAAGTGTTAAAACAATATTGGGTTGCATATGACTCTTATTATCACTTAACTGTCTCCTGTCAAAATTTATGGTACCTTTGTTGCCAAAAGAAGTTGAAAATCCTTCAAACATGTGAAACCTTTGATGTGATGGATAACTAAGAAGAAGCATTCTTCACATTTGGATTATCTCTACAACTAGCACTAGAACAAATGCCTCAGTCTCTTTATTTTCACTGAAGGAAATTATTCTAATAGAAGTAAATTTTGAGCAGGAAATCCATGAGGTAGATTCAATCAAGGGCATGTCATACCAATCATGATCTTGTGATTCATTTAGACTGGATTACTTGGCTCAAGCTCGATCTAAATATTCTCAATCATGGCCTATGACAGATACTCGACAATATACATATGCAAAATTCAGGAGGTCTGTCCCAATGCTATGTTCTAGTGAAATTGAGTCCTAAATCATTCACCTTTAACTGCACAAGTATTCCTACTTATGATTTTTAGTGGAGGTGAATACAAATACACTAGCTTACAAATAACACTACAAGACCATGGGATCTAGACAACTCTAGTCCACTCTATTCGGTTTCTAAGCATTGATAAATTTAATGCTCAAATTGAGAGGGTTACACTCTAAAAACTCCACTTGGATTCAATTATGGCTTTCACTTACTAACAGACCCTCTTCTTAAGTCTATATTTCTAGATCACTTTCTTTGATTAGAAAAAAATAACACCATTTTCCTATGGGTGAAAGACTTAGTCATATTGGCATTCAACAAATTCAAATCCTATTTGAAAAACTCTCTCACTGAGTCGTTAAAAAATATTGTATTTTTCCATGTCAAATAAGACTCTTTAAAAAACAATCCAAAGCCTTAAAATTCATTATTAAAAAACATGTTTAAGACCCTATAACCTAAAAAATATCTTGGTAACTTGGTGCCTGGTAGTATTTGAGATCAACATGCTTAGTCCTTGGCCCCGTTTAGATAGTTGATATGAGTTAGGGACCAGGTGATTTGAGTTTCATGAATTCTATCCCATATCTGAGATAAAAAAATAATGCTTTGGTTTCTTAAGAACCATGACCAATATAGTCTAGTTTTTCACTAACGATAAGGTGATTATTTTGTCAACTCTGTGCAATATCACTATTCAAAGCTTAAGATATGTCAAGATCACCTTGGAGTTTTTCTCATTTCCTGTAAGAGCTTCTTGAAATAATTTAAAAGAGTGCACCATGCACTACGAGTTAGGTTTCGTCAGATCCTCAGTTGCCGCTACCTCGTCCTTTACCACCCCGACAGATGCCTCTTATGGGACCACATCGATGGATCCATATGGCACGTATCCATAGAATCCACATCCCAAGGCAGAGGCCCTTCAACATCACCATCCGAACACTAGGACTAGGGAAGCCAGAGCCTACCCCCATGAATAATGAGCTTGAGATAGGTAAGGAATAGTTCCAGCTCTCCGATAAGTTAGAAATAAATCATAACATACAGCATTTAAACCATAAAAAATAAATCTCAACTAACCTGGTTGGGGAATTATGTTATCATTCCAATTGAATTATCCCCAATCACGATGCACTTATGAGAAGAATATTAATCCTTATTACTCTATAATTCAAAATGTACACCTATAAAAAGTAGGAAGATTTCATTCATCCTCGGAGATGATCCTCAGAATCTCCGGTACATTGGTAGGAGCAACCTATAGCTATCATGCAAAGTTCTACTTCTATGAAATTTGGTTGCCAAACCTATGGGTATATTAATGTATCCCTTGTGGCGTTTTCTACTTTTCTGGTGCCTTTGTGGCTAATTTTGGAAAAATGGAGGGTTTTCCTGTCAGGGGCCCTTACTATGTAACTCTCTTTTATTTTTATTAATGATAGAAGGCACGAGTTCCAATAGATTAATACTCTAAACACAATTAACATTGTATCAACAAGAAATGTCTCCAACATACCTAGCAGCAAAAGGGTTTTGGTAAACCTTGGTAAGAGTCGAATTTGGAGATGTAATTTATACTATGAAATCATTTACCAATAACTCTTAAAATAAAACTTTAGCTTTTCATGACTAAAATTCTCGTAACTTTTTGAACCATATTGTTGTTTATAGATGCAATTTTTTTTGTAAATTTAGAATAGTAAAAATATTAATTATTTATCTTATATTACCTTTTAAAACAAACCCATGTGAGATACCTTTGATTGTAGGTATTAATCAAGAGCTCATTAGTTAGAGCTATGAATATATTAAGACTAATTGAAAAACCCATGTGAGATCTCTTTGAATTGTAGATATTAATCAAGATCTAGTTAGCTATAGTTATGGATATATTAAGACTTAAGATTCAATGAGTAATTGACTCTATGTCTATGATTTACCACAAGGAATCAGGATGATGATAAAGATTTATTATTTAATAAATGGATGCGCACTCAAAGTGGCTATATATTTAGTCTATGTGAGTCTCCACTAATTGTAAAGTAGGGATTGCACAAAACCTTCATTTCACTTTCACTCAAAATCATTCATTTCCGATATATAACTTTCACTCAAAATCATTCAACGAAACAATTAGTGGAGACTCAAAATCATTCACTCAAAATCATTCATTTCCGATATATAAGTAAATTAAAATTAATAAAATACTCTTTTGCGTTGTTATACATTCTATAATAACAAAAGGGGGGACTGCAATGTAGTGAATTAAGTTTAATCTTAAATTTAATATTTATTTGTTGTTGCAAATTTTCAAGCTTAAATTTAATGTATATTTTACTATTATTTAGATATTAAGAAAAAAATAACTTTAAAGTGAGTTGCTCATTTTTATGGCTAACTCATAAAAATTAAAATATTAAATAATAATTAAAACATTACAAGTGCTTGCTTATAAAAATTAAACTTTAAATAATAATGTATGTATATATAAGTGTAGACATGAAAAATGTCAACATATCCATTTAGCAAATAATATGATCAATATACTATAGTAATTCATTCCCATTATCAATCATATAATAATTAATTAATTATTATATGAAACCATACTTCAATTATTTCTCTCATCTATTCCACAATCCCATCACACCCTTACAAATATTAATACTTCATGAATATTTTATTTATCATACTAAATAATCTTCATTAACTAATTTCTACCAATTTAAAAATACCCACTCACCTACCACCTACCCTAAACTTACTCTATACCTAGCTTCTCCATCTAATCACTCCATTAAATATACTTAATCTCACCTAAACACAAGCTAAATTCCCCTATGAATCTAAAGTCTTCTATTTCTAGAATCCTCTCCATTCTTCCCTCCCATTTTCAAATATTCAAATAAAAAATACACTATTCCATTGAATTTTTAATTCAGAATTCTCCACATCTAGAAAATTCTCCCCTCTCATCCAATTTCAACCATTTCTTTAATCTGCCATAGAAAAATCTTAGCCATTGATTTCTACCTCCTCCAACTATAAATATAGGTGTTACCCTCTATGGCAAGCACCTTAGAAATTTGCAAGTAAATGTTGCCCAGTCTTCAAGCCATCTAAGCAATCTTCATAGAATTCCATCAAGCTCAATCAAGTAATTGATCAAGGGGAGGTACTGCTGGAAGTTCTCCAAGATCCAAAGCATCTTTACATCCATTCAACAATAAAATCAAAGGATCAAATCAAGTGCGTCAAAGGAGGAGAATTCCACTTATAGGTAAGTACATGTAAATTGTTTTCTACTTCTTTCCATCTTGCTAAATCTGAGGTAGTTTTTGAATTGTGTTGGATTTTGCATTGGTTTGGTTTCATAATCATCTCATGTGTGCATGTTAACCCAATTTTTCATCTACATTTGGGTGCCCACCGTGAGGCTTACCACCCTAAATTCTAATTGAAATTAGTAACATTAATCACTAATAACAAGCTGGTAAATTTCCATAATTTTTCAATGATATTTAAACTCAAAATTTTCAATTTTTTGTGACTATGTGCCATTTTAGTGTGTACATCCTGAAACAGTGCGTTCGTCCCCTGAAACAATGCGTTTACCTGTCAATTTTGGCTCTAAGTGCCAAGAAAACCTTTTGGTGCATTTGAGTATCCCGTGGCACGTTCATATAACTTTAAGCACGTTTATACTCTGTAATAGTGCTTTTATGTACTAACACTCTGTTTGTGGAGAAGTAACACTTATATCACTATACCCACATGTTCATTGGTATTCTACTATGTATATATTCTGAAATATGTGTTTATTTGCTAATGTTTTTATTGTGTAGATTTGATCTCACTTGTGTTTCAACGCATATACTGCTATTGTTAGTGTCTGGTTCAGCGTATCTGTAGTTACTAATCTTTTATTTGCAGGAATAGCACATTCAGACATCCTTCATCGCTTATATAATGAAACAGTGCATTTAACCCCTGTTTTTATGCATTTAACTCCTGAAATAGAGAATTTGTGGTTACTTACATCTGTTTTGTAGGATTGACGCTTTATATTATAGTTATATGTGTTTATCATAGAGCGGTGCGTCTGTTACGTGAAACAACACGCTTATACTCTAATAGCGCGTATATACTGTTAACCATTTTTTCTTTTATTTTCATCAATAGCTAACATATTTTGGTTCTTGGAAACTTTTTCTCGAATCCAACATTCTATTTTTGTAGGAAAGTCACAGAAACAAGGGGAAAATCTTTCGGATTTGGCATTTATTTTGCATTAATCTAACATTTGTGGTTGCATGGTACCAATTATATCTAGACTACTAACCCTTGTTTTGCAGCCCAAATGGTCCAAAAATATTGGGGTTTTAAGTAAAACTATTAACCCTTTTATCTTACAGGTTCCCTCGTCAAAGACCCCCTTTCAAATAACTCATTTTTGATTAAATTTGTGTGTTTTCTTTTTTTTACTTTGTGTGCTTGCTTGTTTGAACCCAAAGACGACACCGTGTATGCTCTCCTCTCACATCCTATGATGATCTTGAGGATCAAAAGTGGCTAGCCTTCCTTCCCTTTTTATTTTTTAGGGGGTAACGTGACGTGGAAGTTACATCCATGCACTTATGGTATTCCTAGGGGTCTTGTGACCATGGAATTCACCTCCATGCATGTAGACACACCTCATGTTCCGGAGGGGTATATAAATTATTGGAGAGATGCCGCTATTGGCTAAGCACTTACTTGTTTTAAGAGCGGCGTGAAGTGACGGGATTTCACGTCCCAACACCCAAACTTTAGACAACATCCTTACAACACATATTTGGGCATCACGTACCATAAGGTATATCTTGGATGCCCCTAGAGAGCTCGTACATCCTAGTATAGGTATCCCTTTTGACCGTAATCAAACAATAGTGGAGGGGAAGGAACCATCAAATATCACTCGCTAGCTAATCACACATTAATGTAAAGATGGGACAACTCAGTGGGCACCACTATCATGTGTGGTATTAAAAGTGGACTATAACTTGTATTGCAAACCCACTTGACTAGTTAGGGTTGTCCTTGCAAGGTTGTGCGTGTTTGAGTGTTTTGTTGAGACCAGTAAATAACCCTCACACTAACCCTCATATTCATACATCTACCATTCACCCATTTTGACCATAACCTTTTAATCTCAATTTTTAGAATAAACACACGTCATCAACCTTTGACCACATCTGCATTGTCACATATGATTAATCACACCCATTGTAATTATCCTATAAATCTAAAAAATCCTCCTTTTTCACCTAGTACATAAACTTTGACCATACATTGTCTCTATTTCCATTATACACATCCTTTTTAAATAATAAGCCAAATTTCACCACCACAAACTTTAGACATATACTACCATCGTGTAAATACTTTTATTTTTAAAAAAAGATCCAAACTCTAAATAGAGCACTAGCATCCCCATCATATTTTCATCAATCCCACATTTTTCACCCTTCGCATATCAAGATAAAGCACATAAAAACTATGACATAAACACCTTCTTGCATCTTCCAAAAAAAATAATATCATTCTTTGTCCTATTCCATATAAGTCATACCACTCAAACTTCTTAGCATTTCCTATTGGAATCTCGAGAACTAACCTAGGCCTATAAGACTCTAGAAAATTATTCCAATTACATACCTCTTTCATGATAAAATTTTCCATAACCTCACATCTCCATATCAACAACTTCAATCATCCTATTTACGATCTCCTTTTTGACATAACTAACCTAATCTTATTAATCAACATATTTCTAATAGAAAAAATACCCTTATCATCTATCATATTCTTCTAAGCCCTTATAACAAGGCACATCCTAAGCCCTCTACTAACGAGGCAAATCTTTCTTCTATTCTTTTCCTCAAATTTCTTCCATCCTATAAGCAAGAAATAGATTATTGAGATTATATGTGGATTAACTAAGGAATCGTAACCTCTTCATCCAAAATCCTCTGTCTATTCCAAACACCTTCATCTCATTATTACATCTCATTGACATTAGAGTCTAATGACACCTAGGAGAATAATAACTCAATCCCAATTTGGAAATGATGATGAAAATAGTCACCACAACATGGAAAATGATCTATTCAACCATTATTATTATGATGCCAATGCTAAAGAGAATCAAACTAGAGGAGAATATGAAGAGACCATGGTTAACAATAGCAGAGATGATGACTCTAGTACCTACTTTACATAAGGAAGAAGAAGAGAAATTCTTAACCATTTCGTAGAAAAAAATAAATATGCCCTCTTACTCTAGTTGTATTATCACATGGGGGAGAAACTTCCTTCTGATTACACTCACGACCAACTCCATAGTATTATCCTGGATGATAATGATAACATTGGCCAATGATCACCTTCCACACACAGTCATAATCCAAATCATCGTCATGTTGTACATAGACAGGATGACAGAGAGAACAACACCAATATATCCTAAGAATTCATATTATCCCAATTAAAACAAATGAGTAATCAAATTGCTCAATTAGCCTCTCAAAGTGTCCCGCAACCACCCAATGATCATGGTTTGCAAAATTCTCAGCCCAAATTCAATCCACCACCTCCCAACCCTCTAGAACCAACCTTGGAGTAAGAAGTGAAATCTATGAAGGAAACACTTCAAGGGTTATAACTCGGCACACAAGGATGGAAGTATAGATTTGTGGAAATTTGTCCCTATCATTTTGACCGCAAAATCTTACGAGTCCTTTTCCATCATATTTTGAACCACCCAAATTTAAAAAATACAAGGGAAAAGGAGATCCACGTGAACACTGTTGATGCAAAATCACAACACCCCTAATTGTTTAGGATTCAAAGGATTGAGATAGTCAGTGTGATTGCATTAAATGGAGCTTTTCCCAAAGTATGGGACTTTGCAATCAGGAAAGATCTCTGGAGAAAGGTCGGTTCCTATTCCTCTATTTTGATACACACATCCAAATTGTACAGGATATATTCTAAATCCTACTCTGACTTGCCAAGGAGACAGGGTGAAGAAGATTGTAAGAAATTAAACCTAATCTACAAAATGTGATACACCAAAAGGAATGTTGAATACTTTTCCTTGCATAGAAATTAAAATGAACAAGGTTGAAGAGGATGATTAAACACCAACACACATCAATTTCTTATTTCAAATCCATTCACCGCTAAACACAACCCACTAAAACATGTAACACAATCCAACATGCACAAATAACCAGAGATGAAATGAGAGATCAGATAGATGCAATGAACATAAAATATGGGTAGAAATTATCCAAATATTTGTATTACTACTCTAAGAGTTAATACATTACACTACAATGACCAAGAGGAAAAAATTGAATTGCAGTTTGAATGGGGGTTTTTACTCCACAAGATCACTTACAGATAAGAGAAGAAGGGATGGCATAGAGCATAATTATCCAACATTAGAACAATGCCCCTTATTATAATTTATAATGTAAGATTTGCAAAGGAAGGGAGAGAAAAATGAATCTTGAATTCACCCAAAAATCCTTCAAAAAACATTATTTAATCCTGTAATGTGTGCATTCAAATCTTCAAAATCTCTTTTTTCATTAATGGTTTGACTTGTGCTTGAAGAAATTGACTGTGATTACACCCCCTATCTAGTATGGCTCATGTAGCCTCATGATGACCCTACCTTCATTAATGGATCTCACCTACAACTACAATGATCTAAATTTTTGGAGGTTTAGAAACCCTGAAATCTGAAATATATGTTCCCATACTCTAGATCCCAAAAATACCTTTCTGATGACTACAAATTTGAAAGAAATGGATGAGTATAGTGGAAGATATCACCATTTTTTCCCTAATGCTTCACTAGGATTTTTACTATATCTAGCCTCTTGGAAATAGTTTTTTTATACAACCATTAAAATTCCCTCTGAATTACCTTTCCAGAAAGTATAATTTTTCCCAAAATTGCCGAGAAATGCTCAAGATATCTAGGTTTGAAGATTGGCGTGGTTTAGGGTTTGTAGGACTCCACCGAGATCCTTTCATACATCGTCGAGCCACTTGCATGTACCGAGCTATTTTATTTCCACCACCAAGTTGTTTCCCTTATTAGAAAGCACCACTTGCACATAGATCCTTCATCCCACTTGGCTCATAACCAATGTCTAGGCAGGTAATCAGTTTTGGCAGGAGATTTAATTCTTCGGGACTATCGGGCTTTACCCTTTCGGGCCTCCACTTGCCTCCACTTCAGAATCAACTCGCTGGGGTCATTGAAATAAGCTATTCCTAAAAGCTGAATTTTCTTGACCTCCACTTATAGCATGTCACACCCTCCTTCCTTTCAGGTTTTGGTGCCTCCCCACTTCAGGACCCGTGAGACAACTATTTCGGGCTTCTCGAACCGTTGAACCCAAAACCATAGCCCCCGAAACCCTGAAAGGGGAGACCTTTGAAGTTCATTGGGTATGAAGACTGAAGTTGACTCACTGTGGACCCAAAAATGATACCAACTTGCCAATTCCATTTCACCCATTTTCAGGGTTCACACTTTCAGGATTTTAGGTTCCTTCCACTCACGTTGCCACATTGACGATGAGTTTCTAAATTACAAAACCTTGAAAGTCCGAAAGGGCTATAGGTTTCGGACCTCCATTCACGTTGTCAACTCGACCGAGTCATTTTTCCTTTTTCTCTTCTCGATCAAGCCACATGGTTCAGCCCTCCTTACTTCATATCGGCGAGCCCGATCCATATCATTGAGGCCTCCTACATTGACTCAACTAAGTCATCTCCCAGAGCCAGGCCTATGATTCCTTCACACATCGCCGACATTGTTTGGGTATTGAATTAGCCCATTACTTCCTATGACACATGTGAACCCAAAGAAAATGATTTGATCTTGTCCCTCTAGTCTCTAGAACACCACTTTGATCTTCACCGCTGGGCTCGGTCAACTCCTCCTCCAACTCGGCCTTGATTGGGGTCTTTTCCTCGACAATGTCACCCAAGCAAGCCCCCAAATGAGTTTGATGAGCTCACAGGGCCCCCATCACACATCCATCTAACTCGTTTCACTGAGCTACTTGGTGAGTCACTCCCAGCTCACCCTTCACACTACAACCTCCCAGCTCGACAAGCTATTTTCTAGCTCAATTGGCCTTTTAAGGCCAAATGAGGATATTTTGATTTTCTAAAGCCCGTTTTTTGGGATTTTTTGCATTTTCTAACTAAGGGAGAGGGGAAGAATTCCCAGGACAAAAAAATATTAAATTTCTCCATCTTAGGCCCATTTTCATATTTTTGGGGAGTCGAAGGTCGTTTTTGCACTATGATGGGACTATGACCCTAAATGGCCCAATTTAGTTTGAATGCTTCCTAAATGCCTAGAATGTTCCCCAAGACCATGGAGACTACATGTGACCCTAATTTCAACCTTTGGGGCCCACTTAGGAGTCTGTGACCATTTTGGGACCCTGTTTGACAATTTCTCCCAAGGGGGGAAAATTTGTCATCAATTTGATGACTCACGGGGAAATCTTCCTGCTAGATTTTCTGAACCAGTATCCAATGCATGTCCATTGGGCGTAGAGTCACTACACACATGTAACTGATCCTGAACTTAAAGAAACTAAAACCCAGACACCACCCGCAACTGTTGAACTTATTTTGAAATTCACTGGCCCTGGACCTGTTACACTCTTTGCACTCTCAATTTAAATAATAAAATCTTAAGGGTAAGATTTGTGAGAGTAGAAAATTACTTTGATTGAAGATTTTCACTTGTTCCTCTCTGCAACCCTATTCCATGATACTAGAATGATCATCCCGAAACCTGATTCCCCCAAGTACGAAGCACACAACTGGTGATTTCTTGGCATGTATTGCATGCTATAGAATTTTGAATAAGACAATTTTCAAATTTTTACATCATGGAACTCTATTAAATTTTGATTTTCTCTTTCTTCTGAAAGTTCCATTCTTCAACATGCTACTGAGGGTTGTTCCCTTATCTAGTGGAGGTATTGGAATTCCACTTGCGGTTGGTCTCGAAGGAATCAAAGAATGAAGGCTTACTAAAATTTGTCCTTAATATTGATTTTAGTTGCTCTAGATTTCTTTTCTTTTGAAATCTGTAGCTATTTCCCACAAGTATGAACTTATTTTGAATGCAGGAGGTCTACTAAAACATCAAGTACTGTGTTGGAGTAGCACGAACAAAAACTATGTATAAAACAAAAGATCATACATGCCCAAGTGAAACATGAAGAGTGTGCAAGAGCACTTGTGATGTTGAAAACAAAACTACTCCTACCCTACACTAACCAGAAGTAGAGAAAATTTCAAACAAACCCTGACACAGGTAGTGCAAAGTAACATCCCCTCCTTATAAAAGGCAGCCATGTAGATGATTTGACACTAGGCATGGTTGTATAGATGAGTGAAAGAATGATAAGGGACCAGTCCTTCACCCAAATCATTAAGGTATCAATCTGAAATTTAAAAAATACCTCTTCATAATGAATTACATGAGAGTCCTGGAGGACTTGCTACTAATGTGGTTGATCCTTAATACTGTGAAGCTCACCATCATGTTTGGGAATGAACATGACCGGTTGTGGAAACTCTGGTTCTAGCTCCAATGAAGCTAGATATCTAATAAGACATGGCCTGAACCACCGAATGTGTTTGCTGCTCTGAGTTTTAGGAAGAAAATATTCATGTAGACTATCCTGGAGAAAGTTACTATTTGTAATTGGATCATCTTTTTCTTGTACATCCACAGACAGCTGATGGGTCACCTTGGTGGATGGTATGGAAGAAGTGATGACCTCCTCATGCTTTTCTCCTTCCATGGCAATGTGGAGCCCCTTCATTGTATGCAGCTCTTTGGGATCACTTGTAGCCTCCTATTGAACCATTTATGACTTGGTGTAAGTTATTAAATGTTGCTGCTTGTGAGGGTTGTTATTAATAACATGGCCTTTAATAATCTTCCCCACAATAGATTCATCAAACAAGTCATTTTCAAACAGAAATGAATAGAGAGGGAGATTTGTATTCTCGTTATTGCAAGAGAGTAAGAAGCTTGCTATGATTTATTCTTCTTTTAGAACCCCCAGAATTGTTTCACTCACTTCAATGGTGTCTTTCGGGTTTGTAATTTATTCACCATGAGGCTCCTCATCCTCAAATAAAAAATTGGAGAGCTCAAATTTCTCTCTAAAATCAAAATCTGGAGAGGATGAAGTGGGGCAAGAACTTGGAGCTTCTTGCATGACTTGCCATGTGCTTGAATTCTATGGTTCTGTCTCATCTACCTCCACAACAAAAATGTGCTCCTCTTCTTTTAGATTTGGAGTTGTTTCTCTTCCCTTCTATGATGATTTTGCAGCTGATGATTAACCAACAATCTCTGTAAATACGGTGCCATCATGGACACTACACTCTGAACATTCTGATTGTTGATCTTCTTCAACCTTTTTTTTCTCTTCTTCTGCTGCAACTAAATCATCCTTCACCACATGCTCTTCCACCTTGGCCTCCTCCAAAGGTTTTACCAACAGAGGAATTTTCTCAATTCTGAACCTTAGGGCTAAGCCTACCAACTTTTTCATCATTTCATCCTTGTTTGGCCCTTCTTCATGTTGCTCCTCTTGACTAATTTTTTGGGTTTCTTCTTGACATGGACTTGGGATTACGAGAGGAGTGGTGGGTGGTTAGTTGACGATCCGTAAACTTCTACTTTGGAACTCTATGAATCATATAACTATGTTGTTCTATTTTCAACTCTAAAAAATGACATATTTTCTTAAATATTAGAGCTTCGTGACTGATTATCTAGTGCTATAGAAAGGAAATTGCATAGAAGGAAAATAATTCAAAACTTCATGACCAACAATTTTTATCCTGGAAACCTCCAAGGAGGAAAACCAATCAAGAAGGGAAACTGCTCTTTCTACCCACTTTTATTGGTCTAACATAGAAAATTACATATTACAATAAGTATGAAAAGAAGCAACGGTGTAAACCTTCTCTCCAATTACTTGTTTGCTCTGTTTCTACACCTTACTCCTACAATTCCATTCCAGCACTAAAGATCTTGCTCACTACTCTCATTAAATTTTGATTCACCTTCAAATGTCTACTCTCTTGCTCCTTCCATGTATTTATAGGCCTTCCCATGTCCTCCTATGTATTGGAGGATGTGAAGGGGCATGAAAGTGAAGAGACACGACTGGGTGTTTAAAATTTACGTCCATTCGAGCTCTGTTCTTATTTTCTGTTCAAAAGTGCTAGGACCGCCACCCTAAATAGACCGGCGGTCACAAGACAACCACCTTGGTTGGGTGGAAGTTTAAGGACCGTCACTTTATAGGGTGGTGGTTCTGAAACCGCCGCTCTACACAGAGCGGTGGTTCCTTCCAGAACCTTCGTATTCCTCAATTTATTTGTTTTTCCTTCTTCTTCTTCTTGGTGTTGATGAAACTGATGAAGTGGTGTGTTTTTCTGGATCCCTATGGATCATACCTCCCCCACTTAGGAGGATTTTGGTCCCACAAAATCTTAGTGGTGGAGTGGTAGAGGAATCAACTTTCTCTCGTGCTCATTCGAATACCATTGGGTCTGCCTTGGTGTCTTCTCTCGTCCAACATGCCAAGACTCCTATCAATCTCTGGTTTCCAGTGCTACATCCTCCTCTGAGATGCCTCGAGTACAATCCTCTTTAGAAGGTAACTTTTGTATCTTTCCTTCTTTGTCATGAATAAATGGTGTTAGTGGATGCGAGCTCTTGTAACTTACTATCACAAGCATCTTTATGAAGTATGGCCTGAAGGTTTGTTCTGCAACCTGCTCAAGTATAACAAAGGTCCCATACTATAGTGGTTTATTCCTTGCATTTATTTTTTTCTTGAGATGGATTGGTTGAATCCTCCCTAAATATGATGCTGCTATAGTCACCACTGTTCCTTGTATCTCCTCTTCTTCTTGTTGCCCCATGGCCAAGTCCAGTGAATCCGTAGGTAGATACGGTGACTGCATAGTGGAAGTTTGTTTTGCTCCTTGAATGAGTAGTTCCTGTGGTGGCTTCTTATGTAAAAACTGACAAGTGCTATCCAAATTCTCCATCCTTTGGTCAGAAATATCCATGCTCTCACGTCCATTTTTATTTTCTTCCAATGAAAGAAAACAAAACTAATGATTTTCCTGAATAAGTCTTGGTGCTTGGTTGGCACTTACCATAGCCTTCTTTGATTTTCTCTGGTGTTCTCGGATGTTAAAACTGACTCCATCCTTGATCCATCTATACCGATTCTCCCTCCTTGTGAACACAACATCCCTGGTATACAAGTAAGGACTTCCAAAGACAATGTCAAATGCATCAAGTGGAATAATATTAGCATCTAATACATCTATGTATTGGATATTTATCCCAAACTGAAACTTACACTTCCTTGTAACTTGTATTTCTACACCCTTCTTCACCCATCCCAGTGGGTATGGATGTGGATGCGCGTAAGTCTCTAGGCCAAGTTGTTCTACAACCACATTAGAAATCAAATTTTACTGAGAACCAGAATCTACTAAATTGTTTACCTTAGTCTTCTTGATTTGGATTCTGATTTGAAATAGCTTACTCATCTCTTCTTCTTCTGCTGCCCCGTACATGTTAGTAGCCATGCATCCTAGCCTCTCATCTACATCTGAATCATCCTCAATCTCCACCTCTTTTTATATCTTCACAGTGGCCATGGATTACGTGGAATCCTTGGTTTGGTGCTTTGGGTGCAATTCTAGATGCAACTTCCAACATGTAGCATCAGTATGTCTATTGACATCACAATTTTACAAAAATTCTTAGGATCTTTACAAGTATGAAAAGCAGTATCGGGATGTTTACCTTTCCATTTACCTTGGCTACTTTTCTTCCCTTGTTCTTTTTCCTACTGTTCTATTGACTAGTCTCCCTTTGGCTCTATTTCTCCTTGCTTCTTCTCATCATCAATGCAGTATGCGTGTACACAAGCTTCATTGAGATCATTGGGCTTTGTGGAGATTACCTTCCTCCAAAGGTGAGTGTGAAGTCCTCCCAAATATTTGGTCAGAATGTCCTCATCCTCCAAGTCCATATTAAGCAACATGGCTTGTCTCCGAAATTACGTAGTGTAGTCTTACATGCTTTGACCGCTGCCCTATCTAAAGTACTGCCACTTAATCATCATGTCAGTCTTATGGCCAATAGGATAGAATTTAGCTCTAATCAACTCTTTAAAACTCTTCCAAGTATTGACAATAGGAAGTTTCTTCTTCTCGCAAGTGGCTAGATGGGTTTCCCACCAAACCAGAGCATGACTTTTCATTTTGAGACATGCAAAGGTGACCCTTTGTGCCTCAGTGACATTATGCACACTAAAGTAGAATTCCAACTATTTTAGCCATTTATCCAGTAATTCTGCATCTACTTATCCTTCAAAATTCTTTATTTCCACTTTTGTTTCAACTTTAAAAGGTGTATATGCAGATTTTACCTTCTCACTTACAATTGGCATCTCTTCATGCTCTTCCCATTCTTCCTCTTCGTGGGAATTTTTCGGCTAGTGCTCGAACCACCGATTCCATGGAATCTTTCTTAACCAAAGCCGTCTTTTTCAGATCTGAAATCTCTTCTTGTCTCCTATGTAATCTATCCATTATGGTCTCTAGCATCTCGACTCTATGGACCAAGTTCTCTTCCTCCATTTGAAATATCTGGCTCACAAGGTAAAAGTTCTCTTCCTCGAATTATTTGTTTCCACTTCTTAGTAGAAATATCTGGCTCACAAGGTAAAAATTCTTTACCTTTGGACCTTGTCACTGTCATACAAAATCACAATAAAGATTCGAATACCACAGTCCTAGATATATAATCAACTCTGAAACCAAAATGATCCATAAACTTCTACTTTGGAACTCTACGAATCACACAACTATGTTGTTCTATTTTAAACTCTATAAAATCACATATTTTCTTAAATATTAGAGCTTCATGACTGATTATCTAGTGATACAGAAAGGAAATTGTAGAGAACGAAAATAATTCAAAACTTCAACACCAACAATTTTTATCCTGGAAACCTCCAAGGAGGAAAACCATTCGGGAAGGGCAACTTCTCTTTCTTCACACTTTTATTGGTCTAACATAGAAAATTATAGATTACAATAAGTATGAAAAGAAGCAACAATGAAAACCTTCTCTCCAATTACTTGCTTCCTCTGTTTCTACACCTTGCTCCTGTAATTCCATTCTAGCACTGAAAATCTTTCTCACTACTCTCATTAAATTCTGATTCACCTTCGAATGTCTACCCTCTTGCTCCTTCCATGTATTTATAGGCCTTCCCATGTCCTCCCGTGCACTGGAGGATGTGAAGGGGCATGGAAGTGAAGAGACACGGCTGGGAACTTTAAATTCACGTCCATTTGTGCTATGTTCTTCTTTTATTTTCAAAAGTGCCAGGACCGCCGCCCTAAGCAGACCGGCGGTCACTAGACTACCACACTGGTTGGGTGGTGGTTTCAGGACCCATTGCTAATTTTTCTCCTAAAACTCACCCATTGTAATAAACAACCATTTTTATTTCTATCCTTATTCCTTCTCAATACCTAAGGGTTTTGCACCCATTCTAACCTATTTTCTTCTATCCATTTCAATCATATTTTCGATCGTCAATTGACTTCTTCTATCACCCACTCAACACTCGAGGGGGCATCCTGCATTCCACTATTTTTATTCAAAAATGTACTTGCTTATGTTTTTCTACTATATTTGAAGTTAAGTCCCTTACTTTACCTCAAATAAGGGCAAATGTAGACACCTAAATTCCACTTTTGCAATCTTATCACCAAACACACACAAATCACTCTCATTCTTTCCAAATCCATTATAATTAGTGGTTTCCCTAATTAACTAAGTTTCCTTACCAATTTATCCAATTAACACCATGATTTTCATTGTATAACCCCTTTAACATTCATGATGCCACTTTACGATGAATCGTAAGTCAAAATCCTCTTTGAAATGGAAAATTAGTGATTATAGGCTAATTAAGCCTATTTTTCCCTTGATTTGGTCAATATGCCCTAGTAATGACTCAAACCCCTCTTCCAACCACTCAAAATTACCCCATTCACCTCCACAACGTCTCAGCAAGCTTCAAAAGCTTATCCTAGCCTCCTAGTTGACCCTAAGTGGTTATTTAAGGATCCTCACATCTTAATCACTTGATAATTCACTAATTGTGATTAGCAAGGCTTAATCATGATTATAAATTCTAATCTAATGTGGGGCATTTAGTCCCACATGCACCAAAATACAAGTTTCTTCTAAAAGGAAAACTATAAAAAGAGTTCACCTCTTACCTTAATACTTTACACCGTGCTTTGATTTGCATCTCATATAATACATATGATTCATAGCCAAGTTCAATCCTTGCCTAAAGCCTTCAACAAGGTTAGTAGATGAATATCTAAAGTGGATTAACAAGTCATTTGGAGAGGTCATTTCACCATTGTTTGGAGTAGCAACCATAACCATTTGATTGCCCTCTAGGTCTATTTAGGCCCATGTTAGGTAATTAAATCATATTAGTATCCATGTTTAGCTATATTTTTCATTATTTTCATGCTTGTTAAACATTCCTTTTAGCTTCTATCTTAATGTTACATTCCTATACTTAGCACCCTAGCTAATTAGGTGGAAATGGTGTTATCGTTCCTTGTTTAGATTTGTTATTTACTTTTTAAATTTTGGGGTGCTTTCACTCATGTTTAGGTTATCACATATATGATTAGGGAGTCACATTTTTATTTAGGGTGTCACATTTGGGTTTAGTGTGTTATATATGTGTTTTTTTAGAAATCTCATATATTTTGGGGGACTTGCATAGTTTAATATATTCCATATTTACATTTAGGGTGTCATATATGTGTTTAGGGTGTCTAATTTTTATACGAGGGTTAAATTTGTGTTTTCTTGTCACATATATGTCTAGGGTGTCATGTTGGTGTTTAAGGAGTTTACTATATCATATTTAGGTGTCAAATATAAATAATTTAGTGACTTATTACTCAAGGTACTCAAATATGATATGTCAAGTCTATAATGAAATTAGGTTGTTACATTGGTGTTTATGATGATCAAAATGTTCTATTTGAGTGTTAGGGGATGAAATTATGTTTTTGGATGGTATTATTTATATGTTTAGGGTGTTTCATTTGTGTTTTTCATGGTGTTGCATGTATTTTTGGGGTTGCATTCATATTTTAGTAGATACAAATGTGTTTGGGGGCCCACACATACTCAAGGGGTCTTATGTTTGTTTAGGGTATCACATTTGTGTTATTTAGGGAATTATATTTGTGTTGAGTGTATCCTATTTTGTTTGTAGTGTGTCAAATAAGTGTTTAGGGTGTCAAATTGGTGTTTAGGTTGCAATATTAATATTTACGTTGTCACATTGAATTTACTATACCAATTTTTTGTGTTTATGGATTGTATATATACATTTCATTAGTCACATTTTTGTTTAGGATGTCACATACATGTATGGGGATTTAAAATTGTGTTTGAGGTGTCGTTTATGTCTTTAAAGGGTTGTATTTTTAGTGTTTAGGGTGTCCCATTTGTGTATAGGTTATTGTATATATATTTACAGTGTTGAATTTATGTTTAGGTTGTCGAATTATTATTTAAGTAATCATATATGTGCTTAGATTGGTGCATATGTGTTTAAGGAGCCATCGTTATGTTTGGGGGATCAAACTTGTGTTTAGGGTGTCAAATTTTTAGAATTTGTGTTTGGGGGATTTTGTGTGTGTGTGTGTGTGTGTGTGGGACTTTAGTGAAGATGAATTAATTTATCGCTTTAGTAAATATGATTTATTTCACCATCCTAACATCGATCAATATATTCAATTTCCAATATCATCTCATAAATCACTATCAATGGAAGATTTGAAGATTTCAAAATATAATTTTGGAACAATTAGAGCTCTTACAAACATCTAGAATCAATATGGATGACCCTAAAACCTACAAAATGACCATTTGTTTTCCAGAAATAGAAAATAGTTGCAAAACCTATCCTTTGATAATGTTAGGTTCCATATTGAAATCCTAAAAATGAATAAGTATTGACCAAATTAGATTTTGATAAACTATTTAATAAATGGTAACTTCTATAACTATGAAAAAAATTTGAGAAGGTTCAAAGTGAGCGTAATTGGAGTTATATTTAATAAAATAGATTTGAAGTATAAAAATATAAAAATAAATGTAAAGTATTAAATATTATATTCTTATACTTAATATTTATTTTACTATTATGCCCCTAACATATACCATTTATATGTCTAAGTATGGTCTAACATATGACTTATATAACATTTATACGTATATTCATTAGTTATTTAGTCATTAGGTATACACTAATAATAATGAAGGGGTATGATCTTTCACAATCATACCTATATATATGGGTTAGTAATTCCTCCCCATAGGTGTGAAGAGCATGAGTTAGTGTCTTATTTTACAACTTAGGAGGTTTCCCCCTCGAAGTAGCTTAATAATATATTATATATTATGATATATTTGCATTTATATTCAAGTAATTCCATTACATCTGGTATCAAAGCATCAATTTCAGCAAAGAATGGTTTTTTCACTATACCTCAAGAACATTTGTGAAATTTTAATTTATTTTTTTCCACATCTAGAGATCAATATTATAAAGCTTCAATAAAAATTTCAGAATTTGTTTCGTTGTTTTGTGAAAATTATTGCAGATATACTATTTTTCATAAAATTGATCTACATGCTGTACTTTTTGCAATGTTTCACATTTTATTACATTTTTTGAAATCTCTACACATTTCCATATTGGTCTATTCTTTACATTTTCAAATTGGAGGTCATCTACATTGATAAATTCGTTCGTCAAATTCGGTCAAACAAGGCGAATTGAATTGGGTAAGGGCATTCCCTTGTTATGGCGGGTCTACAAACTAGAGGATGGGGAAAAAAATCATACACACCATGGAATAATCCTTATAAATATAAACTACAATCTAATTTTGAACAAGGAGGTACTTCCACCATGAGGGAATTGCAAGTTGCTTTTACCAAAACAAATCAACGATTAGATGAACTTGAGAAAATACTCGATCACTTTTTTCATTTTCAAAATAATTCAATCAATCCTCGACATGTATCTAATATCCAAGGTGAAAATCCTATGGTTTTTGAAGAACCACGTATTATGGTAACTAAATATGAAATCGAATATGCCATGATGGGGTATGCTCATTATGACTCTTACTTGACAAGTCCAGACATTCAAAAGGTTGAACCCAATATGGATGAAAAATGGAAAATAATGGGGTGGGATGGATCTATTGAATACAATAAGCTTAACTTGGAATATTGTGACAAGGGTTTGGTAAATGCGGATATGGAAATTAAATTTGATCCTAGGTTGGATATTAAAGATTTTTTTAGTGTGGAAGTACAAAAGATACAACCAAAACATTGAAAAGTCAAACAACACTATCCGAGTCTAGTTTTGGGCCAATGTAATGACAACTTTACAAGGAAAAGACCTACTAATGGAAGATTTAATCACACCCTATCTAAGATGATTGAGATACATCAAACACATGTTGGACATTACAACCTTAGATATAGTGGCTATGAAGGTCATTCTACTAGAAGGTCCATTACATCCTTGAATAAAATTTGCAACCTTAATAATTATGTTGAGCCACAATTGTGCATTTCTTGAGAGCAAATGGATAAGGCATATTCTTCAAGTGAAATGTAAGATATATATTCAAATTTGAAAGTACCATCAAATATAATCCTCATAACACTATAGTTACTTACCCATAATCGGCTTAAGAGGTTACAAATGAAGGTGATCATAGTTGATCTCATCAAGGAACAATGTCAGCCATACAAGCAGGTGCAACAGGTGGATAACGATTGAGTACATGTTTTTTCACTACTAACCAAACATCGAGGATGATGTTTGTTTGAAGGGGAGGAGCATGTTATGCCCCTGACATATACCATTTAGCATGGGCTAACATATGACTTATATAACATTTATACTTATATTAATTAGTTAGTTAGGCATTACGTATAAACTAATAATAATGAAGGGGTATGACCTTTCACAATCATACTTATATATATATGGTGAGTAATTCCTCCCCATAGGTGTGAAGAGTGTGAGTTAGTGTCTTCTTGTAAGACTTAGGAGGTTGCCCCATCGAAGTAGCTTAATAATATATTATATATTATGATATA
This sequence comes from Taxus chinensis, assembly GCA_019776745.2. Taxonomy (NCBI): domain Eukaryota; kingdom Viridiplantae; phylum Streptophyta; class Pinopsida; order Cupressales; family Taxaceae; genus Taxus; species Taxus chinensis. The sequence goes on along the minus strand of CM034146.1, from coordinate 260,699,244 downwards.
TTTGTAATTATATTCAAATAATTACATTACATTTACTAAATTACAGTGAATTTTTATTTTATCTATGTGTTCACTTAACTATTCTAACTCTACATGTTCTTAATGAATTTGTATTCCATGTAGCACACATTATACCACATTCATGTTATAATGTGTACACATTATAACACATGCACATTATAATGTATTAGTATTTCTTAAATTTGAATTTGAATATGCAAATCTTAGGATTGAAAATCGCTCAGATATATGAGCCTAAGGCCTTGACCTATTAAATACACACACAAAAAAAACCCATGAGAATAACTTATATACACAAAACCCATCTTCCTCCACGAATCTCATAATGTATACCTTCATATCATTGTATGAAAATTATACATGCATGTTAAGATTAGTTTCTACTTTTTGAAAATATGAGTTTTAACTCCTTATAATATGGTTAAGTATGTATTCTTTATTTACGAACTACACATCCTCACATACTCAAAATTTATAGGTGCTCCTTATTTATTGCAATTTCTAAACCATTAGGGAAATTTTGAAAACAATATACGATGACATCTTAGACCTAATTCTATACACATTGGAAAAACATTTAATACCTCATTTTTCCAACAAAATATTTCCAACTCATAATCAACTATCTATTTTGACGTTATGTTTCATACAAAAATTAATTTAAAATATATATTTATTCAAAAAATTACAAACTAATCTTTATGAACTTTCCATAACATGTTCATTTTTTCAGTTTTCTATAAAAATCCCTACTCACGAACACCTATCTATTATGTGTTTTTTTTTTTTTTTTAAGTACACCTCTTCAAAAAAAAAAACCTTATTTGACCCATTAAAACTCAACCATTAAAAAAAATAGACTATTAAAAACTGCATTCAAAATTTTAAGTGAAACTATCTTGAATCATCCATCGAAGTTCATGATCTCTATTTAAGAATTTTTTTATCTCATGACCCCACTTTGTCCACAATGTCCATACATAAACTGTTAGGCAAATATGCTTATAGTGCTCTCATTATTATCATGATTATTAATATGAGATAGAATTAGGCGTGTTACATGAGTAACAACTCACAATAGATATGTTTGTTAGGGTGATATTTCAGGAGATTAAGTGTAAAATATTGTTAGGTTTGTTATGACTCTCCTCCAAAAGTGGAGATCAAGAAAGCCCATATACTGTAATGTTTTACGTTCAATATGTTAATGTTGTTTGCAATCTGAACCAAATTTACGTTTGGTATCAAATCTGGATCATTGCAATGGAATTTTAATTTTTGAGGAAGAGAAATTGTTTTATACTTCGTCCTAAGGATGGGAATAATTTGACAAGAGTTTGAAGCCTAGATTAAGCCAGTCTAGCATTATTTAAGAACCTGCATTCTTCGTGGATCTAATGATTTTGATCATATGCTCTGACCTGTCAAAGATCTCCATGCACAACAGCGTTTCTACTCCACCATTGTTTACATTCAACAAAGTAAGGATCCATTAAATTGAGTTATCACGCATCTACTGTTGTTAACTCTATTTGATTTACTTCAACGCCAATGTTATGATCATCCATGCGTATTTCTGTCCATGTACAACTTTGAGGCATTGCATAACAGTTGAAGTCTTCCATCACCATTACCAAAACCATGGACCTGCTCGCCCATATCAAAACTTTTGATGATCGAGTAACTGAAAAGAATGCCAACAATACCGTCTATATTGCTTGCAAGTTTCTACACACTATAGGCTCACCACGTCCCAACCAATTTTGATTAAGAGGAAACGTGTTCGTAGGTATAGGCTAAATGGCCATCCATGCTGGCTAAACATGTGTAGAAGTTTCCATGATCGTTGTCACCATGGAGGAGAAGTTACAGAAATTGGCGGAAGAACCTTGAGGCGGTTCATGATCTGATATATCCATGTGCATTGGTGTATGAGCTTGATGCCAACTTCCTTACATTGAATTTCTTTCCCTGTCACTCACTGTAATAATTACTTTTAACCATTAGCTATATCAAATCCAATTGACGTGTGCTTAGTTTATAGTTCAGAGTCATTTATTGTGTTATATTTAGTTTATGTCAAAAGTCAAGCCTACGCCCCTACCAAATATATAAAAAAGGGAAGCCAGCTTGGTTTTGGTTGGGATGTGCTGGATAGTGGCAAAGCTCCGCCTGGGTTTGATTGGCATGATTAGGACCCGCCCCCTGTAGGACAATAATTCGCTACGGCGGCTTAATCTTTTTACTTTTGTACTCTCTGATGTTTTGTAATTGTCCTTGTTACTAGAGTTTTATGTAGCCTAATTTAATTTTTAGTTTTGGGACTTGCTTCCATACCACCCATTATTTTGTGAATTATCTTGTATCATTTTACTTGTTAATATAATATAAGATCTTATTCATTAAAAAAAAGCCAATTCTAGGTTAAGTAAAAGTCACTTAATATTTACTTTTGTTCACTTATTTGTTATAACATGTTTAATATGTTCTCTTAATAGAGTTTAGTGTTTGTTATTTTATGAGAGTCAAAGTTTATTTTAATTTTGTCAAATATAATGAAATGTTTAGGATTTATATTAGTGTAGAGGTGTGTTAAAAAGTAATTAATTATTATTATTATTTTTGTCATTGTTATGGTCTTGTCAACATTTTAATCCGTTGTGTATTAAAGTCTAAAAAAGTTAAATAGTCTCATTTTAAAATTTGCCAAAATTATGTCATTGTAAAAGAGTTGAAAAAAAATCACAGATGCATTTTTAGTATAACCTAGCATCCTATAAGATAGTGTGTTTCACATTGCGGAGGGGAAGAAAACAATAATCACAGTGTGGAAACAATGCTTCAAGATCGCATTTGTTCGGTAAGCAACATATGTATCAGAGGATGGAGGTATCGAAGGAAGGAGGTCAATCAGTGACATCTCGTCAACATCAAATGGCGGGGTCATACAATAGTGTTGTTGCATTTTATGTCAATTGTTTGTTTCATTTTTATTGGTTGTGTGTGTTTTGTAATAAGAATAGAAGTTCATTCCTGTTCAAGATATGTACTCTTATGTAAACCTTTGATGTAATGATATAGTGGAAAGATGAAAGCACAGAGATAAAATAACATCATGATACTTGAATAGGATGAATGTTGGTCCATACCTAGGTTTGTGGTTACCTTAGTAAAACCATTAAAGGTTGTGCAAATGACCTTCCTACTTGAGTTTCCACACTGACTAGGTCATATATGTTCCCTACAGTAATGGTCGATAAGAATATGGTTCATATTCATGGTTCCCATACTGGTATGGTCATATTTGGTTTTGACAGTGCATGGTCAATGAGAATTTTACTTGTCTACCTTTGTTTCGAGTTGTGTATCAAGATCATGAGCGTGCATAGGTGGTAATATGCATAAGAAGTGTGATTTATTTTATACCATGTTTGCATTAAGGGGGCAATATTAGGAAAAATATGTTTAAGGTGCTATTATTATTATGATTATTATTAATATGAGATAGAATTAGGTGTGTGTTGTATACGAATAACAAATCAAAATAGATATGTTTTTTAGAGTTATATTCCAAGAGACAACTTGTATAGAATATTGTTAGGTTTGTTATGGCTATCTCCTACAAGAGTGGAGATCAAGAAATCCTATATATTGTAATGTTTTACATTGAATATTAAATTAATCAATTGGGTTTGTCGTGTGTTAATGTTGTTTGCAATCTAAACCAAATTTACATAAGCTTTTTCTTTTGGAAAAATAAAGTCTCTAATGCATATATTTTGGTTTTCTATTTATGCTTACAAAACCTTGGAAATGGTTCACTCCTTTAAATCCTTTAGGCATAGCCATTATTTTTTAACATAGTATTATTGGGGATTTTTTCTTGCTTTCTAATTGAAGAAATTATTGTATATTTTTGCATTACAATTATTTTTCAATTGCAGAAAGATATAAATTATTATGTTGTTTTTAATCATGAAAAAGAGGTAAATATTTTGTTATTGTTAACATTTTTTGTTTTATCTAATTTAATGTTACAAATACAAAATTGTAATATTAAAAAGGGGCATTAGAGGTTGAGCATCCGATCTGTATCTTAAATAACCACAAAGGTATTTCCCCTTGTATGATCCGAAAATTCCTTTTTGACTCCCTAACATAGTTCTACAAGGAGAGACAATGTCCAAGAGAATGTGACAAAGTTGTACATTGGTATCACGACTATTTTTTTTCCACGCTCCCCTACAAGTGTTGAAAATATATGCTAGTGGAAGATGAATAATATTGGTTCTTTCAACAACATGGTTGTGTAATGATAATTTGGGTGAAACTTTTTTCTTGATTTTTGCCTTGGCATTTTCCTGTCAATGAACACACCATTGAAGAAGAAAAAACCCGCGATCACAAGGTGTGGGAGTTGATATTTTCAATACTATAGATCCTTTCGGCATTGGTGGGTAGGGTAACAAATTTGAAAACCCTTCTTATAGATAAGGTTAGTTTGTAATACAGATTAAAATCTTTTTATAATACAATTTTATAATTTTTTGAAGATATCAATATATTTTTTTGACACTTATTACATTAATAGGCATGTTCTAAATTGGAATTAAGTTGTCAAATTTAGATGGTTGAAAGAGACATAAACCACAAGTTTTTTATTTTTTTGTCATTGATGTATGACGTTATAACAACCATCCATGTGGCTTAATGAATAGAGTTTCGGGCATGGTGTTAGTGGCAGATGTAGTGAGCCCAGCTCACCCCTTGGCACTCTATTCCCTAGGCGTTATTCACTTTAATGGTAGTGAAGGATCATGGGAGGAAATTTTTTTGAGGGTGTGGATGGTTTTATGTGTCGAAGTAGCTGCCATGGGACACATTGATGACATGAGATAGCTCAACCTTGCAAGTTAACAATGTTATGGAGAGAAAATAGATCATCCGTGACTACTATAACATTTAATGTGATCAGATCCACAATGTTGAGGTGTCCTACCATGAATTTTCAATGAATTTATTTTTGAATGATTGTAATTGATGTAAATGGTTCCATGGATGGATAAGATGTAAAGTGATTGGACAAGGGGAAAACTTGTACCAACATTTGAGATAGGGTTTCTCCTAGATGCTCTATTAAGGAGGGAAAGTTAGCTGCAGGGGTTTTGTAGACAAGTTCTTTCAAAATATAAGGGGATAAAAGAATTTGTAAGTCTAAGGGTGAAATTTTAATCTATCTTCGTTGAGATAGCAGCAGCTATAAATACACTATGTTTTCAATGTACCCAGATCATTTTGGTGTTATTAGTGCAATGAGAAAAAGTAAGGATATTATTATTGTTACTGACCATGTGGTAGTAAAAATTTCACGAAATAATTGAATTAAGTATATGGAGTTATGTGTTTATTATATTGAATTAAGTATATGGAGTATAAAGAAAAGCATGTTTCAATGAATACCACTTTTGTAAATAGTGTTTCTCACAGGTTTGGATCATACTTACAGATGTAACACAGTAATAATTCTCTATATATCTCTATTCTGGAACATGCAAATATATAGGAAATATACTTCCTAAATAATAGGAAGTAGCTATAACAACTCACTAACTTATGTGAGTTGTTTCTGACACACTAACCAAATATAATTGTTATTGTTGTTTTATATAACAACTAATAACATTTTACTAACACATACTTACAACATAATAATTACTTCATGTAATTATTATTTACTAATGGAGCACTAATATATTATATTTCCTAACATTCCCCCCCTTAGTGTGAACATGGGGAAAACTTGCCTTATATTTGCACTTGCTCATGATCTGGTGATTTTCACAGGATGGTCACAAACCTCAAGGATGGTTTTGCGAACAGTTGACCAAAAACCGAAAATGGTGGTTTTGCAATTGGTTTACCACAAACCACAAAGTGATGGTTTTGCAAATGGATTACCAAAAACCAAGAATGGTGGTTTTGCTATTGGTTTACCACAAACCACAAATGAAGGTTTTCAAGTGGTTTAGCTACAACCACATCATGATATGCCAAGCACTATTCTCAGCCCTCATCACATCTCACTGTAGGGAATAACATAGGAAATTCTGCTGAAATCTGTTGCTTGTACATACATAGAAAAATATGACATAATAGAAATGGAACATTGGATCATGTTCCCCCCCTCAATGTGAAATTTCCATTTATTGAAAACAAGAACAATGCAAATTGAAGCAAAAACACAACTAAAAAAAAATGTCACCAAATCATTTTTGTAGCCCCATCATTGGTGACTAACTATAGGTCGCTGATAGACCTCTAACCTCCATCTGTCTCCATCCTCTGGTAAGATGCTGCTAACTTAGCTTGATCTGGATTTAAGGATTTTTGAACAATTTATCCCCACAAAATAGACATCACATACAAGTGAAAATGCGTCCAATTATTGAAAAGTGAGGGAAAAAAATTATTATTATTTTTTATCTTTTTATAATAACACAATTTTGATATTGATGACATGACTGATTCTTTTGAAAGTTGACTATTTTAACTGTTTTGACTTTAGACAATATGACGACATACATTATTAAAAAAGGAAACTAATTCTTGAGTCAATTTACAATGAACTTCATAAAATCCCATGACTACATGAACTATGACTTTTTGGATCATTTACCTTAAACATAAAATGATCCTCATGCTTAATACAACCTTTATCGACTTCTAATATAGCTTTTAAAATAAATACTCTAAACCTATATAATTAAAATTTCTTAAGACTCTAGGATAATAATTAAACTCTTCCAAACACATTGACTTGACTTGGACTTAAATGGAAAAAAATCATAATCTGACACCTTTTTGATATATACTAAAGAGTTATTAAAAACTGACCAAAAATAATAAAAAACAAATACGGCCAAATCAGCTCACAAAGTTAGAAGAGCCACTGCTATTGAGGGGAGATTTCTACAGAAAAATCTCCGTGATGAAATGAACAAAAGCATAGTCTCTTTCTCTTCTTCAAATATTCCTTCCTTAAACTCTGAGGAGTGGACAACGCACTCAATGTCAGTTGGAAATGCAATTCCTTCCACACAAAATAATGGATGTCACCTTTATATTTTTTACTCTTGGGCTGATTTCCGTTTCATGCTTAATACACTTGAGCTATGCACAAGCATTGTATATATAGTTTTAATATTTTAAAGAATCACACAACCAATGACGGGAACACTAAGATTGCCAATGTAGATTCAATGCAATAATTTTGATCTTCTACAGGCTGAGATGTCACCAGGAGCTTGCCGCACGATCTAATTTGTGCATGCAATAAATGGATAACTTCGCTTTGCATGTAGATCGTTGAATACAAACTCTAAAATTGATAACATGAACAATGGGTGATGGAGACTAGTGAATATGCCAATGTCGTAGAGGATTGATGCATAGCATAGTGCTTGTTTCGCAAGTAATATTGATACATCCAAATGCAAAGATGTGGAGCTCGATTGACATGTTCAGGAATGTCGTCGAGCCTTTGAAAACTATTTGCAATGCCTGAGAATTAAATGAGACTCAAGACACTAAGATGATGTCAAGAATACAAGAACACAAGGTGACTGTATAAAACCAACTCAAATACTCATAGGTACGCATGGAACCGTGGATCAACATGAAAAATTAATTTTATTGCACTCATTTCAATCAAAACATCTAGAAGGAAGCATGCCAATAGAAGATCTTAGGATTCGTATTCAATAATGTTTACAAGAATAGAAACTCAATTTGGTTCTGGTTCCATCGTGGGTTGTCAAGTAGGAAATTTTTTCCTTCCGAAAACACCAAGCTAATCTTCAACGATCTGATAAATTGTGAATGTGATAACCCGCAGCTTCCTCAAGGATCCACCATGCTCTGATACCAAATCACAAGTTTGGATTAGACTTACAGATGTAACATAGTAATAATTCTTTGTATCTAGAATTCTAGAACATACAAATATATAGGAAGTAGCTATAACAACTCACTAACTTACATGAGTTGTTTCTAACACACTAACCAAATATAATTGTTATTGTTGTTTTATATAACAACTAATAACATTTCACTAACACATACTTACAACATAATAATTACTTCACGTAATTATTATTAACTAATGGAGCACTAATATATTATATTTCCTAATAGTTTCATACCTAGACCTTCCCACTTAGAAATAAAATGTTTGCAGTTGTAGTGCCCACCTTTCTCAGTACTCTCCTTTTGGTTGCGTGTGACTCATTATATCTAGACTATCTTGATGACAAGGACATTATTTATTATTTTGTTGTTTTATGGGACAGTATCACATGACATTGTTGTTTGATAGGTATATTACTACTTTAGTACACTATTTTGATTTGATATTGTTTGTGATATTGTATTCTTAGCATTAGCATGTTAACTCTTGTTCACATGTTGACTATGAGGCACACGATTTCACTGTTCATTAGCAGATATATGTTAGGATGATGATACCATGATTTAGTATAGACATGCTTTTGTATTGATATTGGATCCATATTTGATGTATGATGATTATATCATTTCATTCAATGGATGATTCATGATTTTGATATACTGCTAGTTTATCATGGCTTGTATGGATGTTGATTTCGATGCATATGATCATGTCATATTTTATTATCATATTGGGAATATATGAGGTCTGCATTAAGTGTGTAAGTGACAAGAAATTAATCATGAGAATAACATGGGATTCAAGGAACATGCCCCGCTTCGTAAAAAAGGCCTAATGGCCAAACCTCTTCTTCTTCTTATCGATTACGAAATTCCTTTCTCATATTATGCCTTGTCTTGTTGGTTAGTTTCGTTTGGAATTTTGAACCTAACCTTTCCCTCCATCATGGTGATGTATGGTCATGTGATTAGCTCCTTGTTAATTTCTTATGTTCCTTGGTTTATTTCTAGGTAATTTTAAATGTCACCCTTTCCATGTGGTTTTAGCATCTTCTTTTGGTTTTGGGATGATGTGTTTGGTTATGTGGAATTAGGCCACATAATCATGGATTAGGTGAACCTAATTTCCTTCATAAATTTCACATTTTTTCCAAACTCATATTTGGGAAAAATGTGCCATTTAGGAAGGGTGTGTGGCAAGCAAGGGACCTTATTTGCATGGAAAAGAGGCCCTAATCCCCATCCCTATGGGTGGGTGGGATCTTTCCAATACAAATTAGGTCCATTGACCCATTTTTCCCCTCACCACACACTTCATCTTATGGGAACTTTGATTTTGGGAATGTATGAGATTTTGGAAAATTTTCTCATGATTGATTTGGGCTAATTTTGAATTTTTCCCTTATTACTTTTTAGTGCAATTTTTTGGAGACTTGATTGGTTTGGGTTTTGGTGGAGGGTGACATTTTTCACCTTCCCATTGTTTTTCTTGGGTAGCTTCTTTTATTTTTAACCCCTCACTTCCATGAAGATGGTGTTATTTTGTTTGGAGAATTTTGGGAAAAAAATTTGAAAGTTTGGTGGAGACTTGAGTTGTTTTGGAAAGAATTATTTGAATTTGGATTGTGGAGTAAAAGGTAGGACCTTGTATACTTATGTTTTACTTTATTTTACCTTGTATGTTTGTGTATGTTACTTGTGGAAAATGCATATTTTTTTGTTTTCATTTTTGCTCCACCCACCCTTGAGGGGTGTGGGTTTTGGGAGATTGTATGGGAAGAAGGAGAAATTTTCCTCCACTCTATTTGGAAACCCTCTATTTGGTTTGTAGGTAAGGATGAATTTCCATTTGGTTTAGAAATTCATCTCTACCCTTAAAAATGAAACTAATATGTTTGAAAAGCCTTCTTGGGTGAGTTTTGGAGAGATAAGGGGAGTTTTGGAGTGATAAGGATTTGGTAAAAACATGAAGAGATAAGGGGTTTTATGGTTGTTTTGGCATGGTTATATGAAACATGAAATTGGGATTCCCATTCCCTCTTCCTAAAGCTAGGAGCATAGAGCTCCTTAGCAAGTTTGTTTGGTTGCATTTTGTTTTTAAAATGATTTTCAAACAGAGTTGAAATGTGTTGTGTGCATCCAAATAATTTCTATGTGCTCAGTGAAGTGTGTTGCCTCTTTCCCATGGGATTGGGGGGAGGCTATAATGTTACCTTAGACTCCTTGGTGGCATGTAATGATGCCAATTGGTTGGGTGGTTAGCCAGGAACATTTCTTGTGATTTTAAGAACCTTTTCATTGTTGTTTGAGAGTTAAATAGAGTGGCCTAAATGTTGTAGAATTGTAGATTTGGAGTTACAATTTTATGGTGTTTTTGTGCCACAAAATTGGCATGTTGTCTCATATTGTGAAAAGGGCTTGTTGTACTTGCATTTTATTATATTCATTCAGTAAGAAATGATTGAAATTAATTCCTTTATAATTGATTAAGTTATGTAATTTTGAAGGGTTAAAAAATATGGTTGAAAATTGATGTTGTAATTGTACAATTTACTCAAGTTACAGGTTATAAAATACCTCTTTTTAGTTTATGAACTATGTATTCTTCCCTTGGAATGAAGAACTTAACCTAGAAAAGAAATAACTATTTAAATGTATAGAAAGGATATTATATGTTGCAGTCATGTTGTTATTGCCCTTACATGTGTCGAAAAAATAATAGTAATAAGGTTGTGGTTGGAATATTTAATAAATCTTCCAAGTTTAAGATAATTTCCTCTTGCTCTAAATTTTAATTCCTGCACTTATATTGTGAATCAAATTTTAAAACCAGCAAGAGAGATCAATGTTTATAAATCTAGAAATAATCCATGTTGATGTATCTTAATTTGTTGCAAATATATTTGAAGAAAACCATATTTTTCTATTTAAATCTCTACTTGCGTTTGATGATCAGGTATCTAAAAAGAATGCCAACAATACCGTCTATATTGCTTGCAAGTTTCTACACACTATAGGCTCACCATGTCCCAACCAATTGTGATTAAGAGGAAATGTGTTCATAGGCATATGCTAAATGGCCATCCATGCTGGCTAAAGATATGTAGAAGCTTCCAAGATCATTGTCACCATGGAGGAGAAGTTACAGAAATTGGCGGAAGAACCTTGAGGTAGTTCATGATCTGATATATCCATGTGCATTGGTGTATGAACTTGATGCCAACTTCCTTACATTGAATTTATTTCCCTATCACTCACTCTAATAATTACATTTAACCATTAGCTATATCAAATCCAATTGAGGTGTGCTTAGTTTATAGTTCGAAGTCATTTATTGTGTTATATTTAGTTTATGTCAAAAGTCAAGCCTAGGCCCCTATTAAAGATATAAAAGAAGGAAGTCAGCCCGGCTCTAGTTGGGATGTGCCGGATAGTGGAAAAGTTCTGCTTGGTTTTGGTTGACATGATCAGGACCTACCTCCTATAGGAAAATAATTCGCAACGGCGACTTAATTTTTTTGCTTTTGTACTTTCTGATGCTTTGTAATTTGCCTTGTTACTAGAATTTTCTGTAACCTAATTTAATTTGTGGTTTTGGGACTTGCTTCCATACCACCCATTTTTTTGTGAATTATCTTGTATCATTTTACTTGTTAATATAATATAAGATCTTATTCATTAAAAAAAAAGCAGTCTAGGTTTAGTAAATGTTGCATGATATTTACTTTTGTTCTCTTATTTGTCATAGCATGTTTAATATGTTCTCTTAATAGAGTTTAGTGTTTGTTATTTTATGAGAGTCAAATTTTATTTTAATTGTGTCAAATATAATTAAATGTTTAGGATTTTTGTTAGTGTAGAGTTGTGTTAAAGAGTAATTAATTATTACTATTATGTTTGTCATTGTTATGGTGTTGTCAAGGTTTCAATTAGTGTGTATTAAAGTCTAAAAAAGTTAAATAGTGTCATTTTAAGATTTGTTAAAATTATGCCATTGTAAAAGAGTTGAAAAAAAAATCACGGACTCATTTTTGGTGTAACCCAACATCCTATAAGATAGTGTGTTTCACATTGTGGAGGGGAAGAAAACAATAATCACAATGTGGAAACAATGCTTCAAGATCGCATTTTCTAAGTAAGAAACAAGAGGATGGAGGCATCAAAGGAAGGAGGTCAATCAGTGGCCTCTCATCAACTTAAAATGGTGAGGCCACACAATAGTGTTGTGTCATTTTATGTCATTTGTTTGTTTCATTTGTAGTGGTTGTGTGTGTTTTGTAATAAGAATAAAAGTCCGCTTGTTCAAGATTTGTATTCTTATGTAAACCTTTGATGTAATGATATAGTGGAAAGATGAAAGCATGGGGATAAAATAACATCATGATACTTGAATAGGATGAGTTGGGGTCCATACCTAGGTTTGTGGTTACCTTTGTAACACCATTAAAGGCTATATAAATGAACTTCCTACTTGAGTTACCACTGACTAGGTCATATATGTTCCCTATAGTGAATGGTCGATTCATGGTTCCCACACTGGTATGGTCATATTAGGTTTTGATAGTGCATGGGCAATGAGAATTCGATGATTTACTTCTCTACCTTCGTTTCGAGTTGTGTACCAAGATCATGAGCATGCATAGGTGGTAATATGCATAAGAAGTGTGATTTATTTTATACCATGTTCTCATTAAGGGGGAATATTAGGAAAAATATGTTTATGGTGTTATTATTATTATGATGATTATTAATATGAGATAGAATTAGGTGTGTGATTTATGCGGGTAACAAATTAAAATAGATATGTTTTTTAAATTTGTATTCCAAGAGATAACTTGTATAGAATATTTCTAGGTTGTTATGGCTATCTCCTACAAGAGTGGAGATCAAGAAAACCCATATATTGTAATGTTTTACATTGAATATTAAATTAATCAATTGAGTTTTTTGTGTGTTAATGTTGTTTGCAATCTAAACCAAATTTACATAAGCTTTTTCTTTTGGAAAAATAAATTCTTTAACGCATATATTTTGGTTTTCTATTTATGCTTACAAAACCAGGAGATGGGTTCACTCCTTGAAATCCTTTAGGCATAGCCATTATTTTTTAACATAGTATTATTGGGGATTTTTTCTTGCTTACTAATTGAAGAAATTATTGTATATTTTTTCATTAAAATTATTTTTCAACTATAGAAAGATATAAATTATTATGTTGTTTTTAATCATGAAAAAGAGGTAAATATTTTGTTATTGTTAACATTTTTTGTTTTATCTAATTTAATGTTACAAATACAAAATTGTAATATTAAAAAGGGGCACTAGAGGTTGAGAACCTGATCTGTATCTTAAATAACCACAAAGGTATTTCCCCTTGTATGATCCAAAAATTCATTTTTGACTCCCTAACATAGTTCTACAAGGAGAGACAATGTCAAAGAGAATGTGACAAAGTTGTACATTGGTATCACAACTGTTTATTTTTTTTCCACGCTCCCCTACAAGTATTGAAAATATATGCTAGAGGAAGATGAAGAAGGTTGGTTCTTTCAACAACATGGTTATGGATTTATAAGTTGGGCGAAATGTTTTTCTTTCTTTTTGCCTTGATATTTTCTCCTCAATGAAAACACCATTGAAGAAGAAAAAACCTATGATCACAAGTTGTGGGAGTTGATATTTTCAATCCTATAGATTCTTTTGGCATTGGTGGGTAGGATAACAAATTTGAAAACCATTCTCATCCTTCATAGATAAGATTAGTTTGAAATACAGTTTAAAATATTTTTCTAATACAATTTTTTAGAATTTTTTGAAGATATAAATATACTTTTCAACACTTATTGCATCAATAGGAATCTTCTAAATTGGAATTAAGTTGTCAAATTTATATGGTTGAAAGAGATATAAACCACAAGTTGCTGATTTGTTTGGTCATTGATGTATGGCGTTATCACAACCATCCATGTGGCTTAATGAATAAAGTTTCAGGCATGGTGTTAGTGGCAGATGTAGCGAGCCCATCTCAGCCCTTGGCACTCTATTCCCTGGGTGTTATTCACTTTAATGGCATTGGAGGATCATGGGAGGAAATTTTTTTGAGGGTGTGGATGGTTATATGTGCCAAAGTAGCTGCCATGGGACACATTGATGACTTGAGATAGCTCAGCCTTGCAAGTTAATGATGTCATGGAGAGAAAATAGATCATCCATGGCTATTATAACATTTAATGTGATCAAATCCACAATGTTGAGGTGTCCTGTAATGAATTTTCAATGAATCTATTCCCGAATTATTGTAATCGATGTAAATAGCTCCATGGATGGATAAGATGTAAAGTGATTGGATAAGGGGAAAACTTGTACCAACATTTGAGATAGGGTTTCTCCTAGATGCTCTATTCTAGAGGGAAAGTTACCTACAGGGGTTTTGTAGACAAGTTATTTCACAATATAATGGGATAAAAGCATTTGTATGTCTAAGGGTGAAATTTTAATCTCTCTTCATTGAGATAGTGCAGCTAGAAAAACACTATATTTTCAATGTACCCAGATCATTTTGGTGTTATTAGCATAATGAGAAAATTAAGGCTATTAGTATTGTTACTGACCATGAGGTAGTAAAAAAATCATGAAATAATTGAAAAAAGTATATGGAGTTGTGCATTTATTATATTCGATTCCAATTTCTTCTAAAGAAAAGCATGTTTCAATGATTACCACTTTTGTAAATATTGTTTCATACCTATGCCTCCCCACCCAGAAATAAAATGTTTACAGTTGTAGTTACCACCTTTTTCAGTACTCTCATTTTGGTCACGTGTGACTCATTGTATCTAGACTATCTTGATGACAAGGACATTATTTCTTATTTTTTGTTTGATGGGACATTATCACACGACATTGTTGTTTGACAGGTATATTAATACTTTAGTACACTATTTTGATTTTATATTGTTTGTGATATTGTATTGCTAGCATTAGGATGTTAACTCTTGTTCACATGTTGACTATGAGGCACACAATGTCACTATTCATTATCAAATATATGTTATGATGATGATATCATGAGTTAGTATAGACATGATTTTGTATTGATATTGGATCCATATTTGACGTATAATGATTATATCATTTCATTCAGTAGATGATTTATGATTTTGATATACTGCTAGTTTATCATGGCTTGTATGGATGTTTATTTCGATGCATATGATCATGTCATATTTTGTTATCATATTGGGAAGATATGAGGTCTGCATTGAGTGTGTAAGTGACAGGAAATTAGTCATGAGAATAACATGGGATTCAAGGAACACGCCTCACTTAGCACAAAAGGCCTAGTGGCCAAACCTCTTCTTCTTCTTATCGATTACGAAATTCCTTTCTCATATTATGTCTTGTCTTGTTGGTTAGTTTCGTTTGGAATTTTGAACCTAACCTTTCCCTCCATCATGGTGATGTATGGTCATGTGATTAGCTCCTTGTTAATTTCTTATGTTCCTTGGTTTATTTCTAGGTAATTTTAAATGTTACCCTTTCCATGTGGTTCTAGCATCTTCTTTTGGTTTTGGGATGATGTGTTGGGTTATGTGGAATTAGGCCACCTAATCATGGATTAGGTGAACCTCATTTCCTTCATAAATTCCACATTTTTTCCAAACTCAGATTTGGGAAAAATGTGTCATTTAGGAAGGGCATATGACAAGCAAGGGACCTTATTTGCATGGAAAAGATGCCCTAACCCCCATCCCTATGGGTGGGTTGGATATTTCCAATGCAAATGAGGTCCATTGACCCATTTTTCCCCTCACCACACACTTCATCTTATGGGAGCTTTGACTTTGAGAATGTATGATATTTTGGGAAATTCTCTCATGATTGCTTTGGGCTAATTTTGAATTATTCCCTGATTACTTTTTGGTGAATTTTTTTGGAGACTTGATTGGTTTGGGTTTTGGTGGAGGGTGACATTTATCACCTTCCCATTTCTTGTCTTAGGTAGCTTCTTTTATTTTCAACCCCTCACTTCCATGGAGATGGTTTTATTTTTCTTGGAGAATTTTGGGGAAAAGTTTGGAAGCTTGGTGGAGACTTGAGCTCTTTTTGGAAAGAATTCTTGGAATTTGTCTTGTGGAGTAAAAGGTAGGACATTGTATACTTATGTTTTTACTTGATTTTACCTTGCATGTTTGTGTATGTTAATTATGGAAAATTCATAGTGTTTTGTTTTCATTGTTGCTCCACCCACCCTTGAGGGGTGTGGGTTTTGGGAGATTATATGGGAAGAGGGAGGAATTTTCCTCCACTCTATTTGGGAACCCTCCTCCATTTGGTTTGTAGTTAAGGATGGATTTCCATTTGGGTTAGAAATTCATCTCTACCCTAGAAAATGAAACTAATATATTTGAAAATCCTTCTTGGGTGAGTTTTCGAGAGATAAGGGGAGTTTTGGAGTGATAAGGAGTTGGTAAAAATATGAAGAGATAAGGGCTTTTATGGTTGTTTTGGCATGGTTATATGAAACATGAAATTGGGATTCCCATCCCGTCTTCCCAAAGCTAGAAGCATAGATCTTATTATAAAGTTTTCTTGGTTGTATTGTGTTTTTGAAATGATTTTCAGATGGAGTTAAAATGTGTTGTGTGCATCCAAATATTTTCTATGTGCTTAGTGAAGTGTGTTGCCTCTTTCCCATGGGCTTGGGGGGAGGCTATCATGTTACCTTAGACTCCTTGGTGGCATGTAATGATGCCAATTGGTTGGGTGGTTAGCCAGGAACCTTTCTTTTGATTTGAATAACCTTTGCATTGTTGTTTGAGATTTAAATAGAGTGGCCTAGATGTTGCAGAATTGCAGATTTGGAGTTACAATTTTATGGTGTTTTTGAGCCACAAAATTGGCATGTTGTCTCATCTTGTGAAGAGGGCTTGTTGTAATTTCATTTTATTATATTCATTCAGTATGAAATGGTAAAATTAATTCCTTTATAATTGATTAAGTCATGTAATTTTGAAGGGTTGAAAAATATGGTTGAAAATTGATGTTGGAATTTTACAATTTACTCAAGTTACAGGTTATAAAATACCTCTTTTTATTTTATGAACTATGTATTCTTCCCTTGGAATGAAGAAATTCACCTAGAAAATAAAGAACTGTTTAAATGTATAGAAAGGATATTATATGTTGCAGTCCCATTGTTATTGCCCTTGCATGTGTTGAAAAAATAATAATAATAAGGTTGTGGTTAGAATATTTAATAAATCTTCCAAGTTTAAGATAATTTCCTCTTTCTCTGAATTTTAATTCCTACATTTATATTGTAAATCAGATTTTAAAATCAGCAAGATGGATCAATGTTTATAAATCTAGAAATAATCCATGTTGATGTATCTTAATCTATTGCAACTATATTTGAAGAAAATCATATTTTTCTATTTAGATCTCTACTTGCGTATTAGATAGTTCAACCCTGTGATTATCCATCATTTATCTCTATTTTAAAATGATGCCTCATTACTAGACTAGTTAGCAAAACTCATTATGGAAAAAATGTAAATGTGTTTGAAATAAATAGGTAGAAAACTTGTTTCTAGCTACCACTAGAATGATAATGTAAGTGTGTTTGAAATAAGTGAGTTAAAGAATTTATCTTAAATCCAGACTTCACCCAATTGACAATATATGTTATATATATAAGCGGGGAGGGAGGGACGGCTGTCCCCACATTCCATACGCTTCCATAGAGGGTTGTGGCACATGGCATAGCCCACGGATGTGGGATGGGCCATAACCCTCACTCCTTATTGCCACCACGGTCAATGGTAATGCCCTCACATTCAATCCGTTTGGCCTTTAACATGTAGTGCCCACATTTTTATAGCTTAGTTACTTGTTGTTCCTTTACTCGTTGACATGTTTCGGCAGGGATTTGTTATGTTTTGGACATTACATTAGGAGATTTGATCTTATTAGACATGTATGGAGATTTAGGTGTATAGCGCCAATTTAGCTTGCTTACTATGTTGTCGCATTATCTTATGATGTCATGAATACTAATTGATATGATGTTGTTTTGGACCGTAATTATATTGATGGATACTCAGTTAGTTGCATGTTGGGATTCTATGGATATATGTCACTTTATCATTATGTCTAACTTATGGTGAATTGTGTATAATTGTGCATGTTGTCGCATTTTTGATTCCAGAAAGATGATATGCTAGTTTAGAATTCATTGATTTCTTTATTGAGTAGTTGATTCACAGTTTATCGAATAGGTGTGTTTAATGTGTGCAACGAGTGTGCAGGTGACAGGTCACAAAAGAACGTGGGATTCAGGTCAGCTACACAATTTTGCACAAGCAGCCCATGGGGCTAAGTCCTAGCCATGTTTATTGTATGAGGCCTTAGTATTATGGTTTATTGTTTTGGGCACCATGAGTGACCCCCCTTTTTGTAATGTAATATGTCTTGCAATATTAATCTTGCTTAGGGTGTTTAGTTGTGTTGTAAACTTGTTTTGGGGAATTAATGGCCCCACTTACTTTAAGTTTTGAATTTTTTTAATGATGTACTTAATCAAAAAGGGATTAGGGTCACATGTAAACCCTTGGGTGGGCCCCACACCCTCTACCCTTGTGCCCAAGTGTGCCAAACCCGAATTTGGGCTATTTTAGGAATTTTTAGGGACCCCATTTTAGTTTGAGAGTTCCCTTAGCATAAAATGGGCCCTTGGACCCTACCTAATAGGTAGGGGGCTTAATTCCAAGGCATAGAGGGAGTTTCCCTCCCTTTTTTCCTCTCCTTTGGTCACATCCATGTAAGGGGTATGGATAAGTGTGCTTTGTTAAAAAAAAGATTGTTTTGTTATCATTTTGAGTAATTTGGGAGAAGATGGCTAAAAGCCATTTTATCCTTTCTCTCTTTTATCTTTGGCATATTTGACCTTGAGGGAAGAGAGGGGTGACACATGTCACCCCCTCATTTGTGAGGATTTTTGCTTGCTCCTCTTCAAATTCTCCCTCATGGGAAAAGAAGAGAACTTTTTTTGGAGCTTTTGCTTAGAGGCTTGTGGATTTTGGAGCTAGAGTTTGCTTGGGTCAAGAAGTGGAAGAGATTGAATTTGGAGAGCTTTTTGGAGGTAGGCTTATTGAGATTTATTGTATGTGTTATATCATGCTAGATGTTAGTTTGTTTACTTGGAAATGTTTGTTGTTGCGTGTAGATTTTATTTGTTGTTTACTTGATTTTGATCCCTCCATCATATGGTATGATGGAGTTTTGAAGTTTGTGGGGGAAGAGAGAGGGATTTTCCCCTCTCAATCCTCATGGGCTTGATGGGCAAGCCTTATATGATTTTAGTTACTCCAGGGTTCATTTTAAGAGACCTCTTGGAAATCGGAGGTGGAGAATACCTGGCGAATATCCCCGGAACTGGTTTCGTGGGAAGGTGAATTTTTTGGGGGTTGTATGAAAAAATTTCACTTGATTGTCAAGTGGCGCGACAGAAGGCTGCAGACGCGCGAGAGGAGATTTTGCTGTCACGCGTCAAGAAAATGCAGTGACGCGCGTCAATAGACCTTAGTGACGCGCGTCAAAAACCTTGTTGACGCGCGTCACTGAGGTCTGTTGACGCGCGTCACTGAGGGTGTTGTACGATAGCATCCTCAGTGACGCGCGTCAACAGACCTCAGTGACGCGTGTCAACAAGGTTTTTGACGCGCGTCACTAAGGTCTATTGACGCGCGTCACTGCATTTTCTTGACACGCGACAGCAAAATCTCCTGTCACGCATCTGCAGCCTCTGACATCTGCTTTCTCATCAAAAATCTTCGTGTCTGAGGTCTTTGTCACGTGTCAACTCTGCACTTGTCTCGCGTCAACAACCCATTTCCTGTCGCACATCCAGTGTCTGAATATACTGTCGCGTGTCAACACTACCCTTGTCGCGCGTCAACACCTCCTCTATCGCGCGTCACCACTACCCATGTCGTGCGTCACCACTGCACATGTCGCGCGTCACCATTGCACATGTCACGCGTCACCACTACCCATGACGCGCGTCACCACTACCCATGTCGCGCATCACCACTACCCATGTCACGCGTCACCACTGCCCATGTCGCACGTCACCACTGCCCATGTCGCGCGTCACCACTTCCTCTGTCGTGCGTCAACACTTCCTCTGTCACGCGTTAACACTTCCTCTGTCACGCGTCAACACTGCCCAAGTCGCGCGTCAACACTTCCTCTGTCACGCGTCAGTACAGCTGTTGTCGCGCGTCAACAATCACAGGCTAACAGTAATCTGAATCTCTGGTGCTTAAGGGTATGCGAGTTAAAATTTCACAGTATTGGTAATTTGTTAAGCTACTTGAGGTATACTACCCAGCGAATTAGCTAGGTTTTTATAGGAGATGTTTTCAAATGAAGGCGAAGCCGACCCCCCAGAAAAAATATACTATATATTTTAGGCGAACAGGACACCGACCCACTCCGAATAGTTCGCCTTTTCAAATTTTCATAAAATGAAATTTTCGCCATGTTACGAATATTTGCCGCTAAAATTATCCCTGAGTTACTCCCCTCAAATGGTTGAGGTGGGGAAGGAGATTCATATGGCTTGAACCTCCTTCCCCATTCTTGGTGAGGAAACCCCTTTGGGGTTTGAAAATCCTTCCAAGAAGGATTGGTGAAAGGGTGGAGAAATAAGGAGGGCTTGAATGAATTTGGAGGAATAAGGAGGGTATGGAGATCTTGGTTTTGTAAAACTAATGTTGGTTACAAATTTTGGAGAACTCCTCTTTTTCTTCCCCATTTTAGAGGTAGAACATGGTTTCTCCTCTTTTTGGTATTTGTAAAATTTGGAGTCTTTTTTTTATATTTGTCTTGTTTCATGTGGATGTAATATTGTTTGTCCACCCTCACTCTTGTGCATATTTGTGGATAGTAGTCCTCTTTCCCATGGACTTAGGGCAGGCTAGCATGCATCCCAACCTTGGGAAGGCATGTAATGATGCCTAAGGTTATGTGGTAAAACAAGCTTCTTCTCCTTGTGTGGATTTCTTGAAGGCATTTAAAGTTGGATCTCAAGATGGAAGTTTGGTGATAGGTAGAGTTTCTTTGACATCTTCTCTCTCTTTGTGGACATTACCTTTTTGTATCTCTTTTGGATATGGCTTTATGGAAACTTCTTTTATTGTAAAACCTCATTTTTGTATTTGAAAATTACCTTTAAACTTGAGTAAGTTTACTTGAGCAATCTCTCTCTTCAAGCTTGCAAAGAATCTTGTAATAAACCTTCTTGAGTAGTTATGTATTTGGGTATATTTTGTATATGTGAGCTTCAATCCTTTAAAAATAAATAATGTAATAGTGGTTTTCTTTAATATGAAAATTTGATCGTAATCTCCTTTTTGAAAAGAAAATGTATAGATTGGGAATATGTTTTTTTTAAAGAACATAATATATATACTCCATGTTGAATATCCCTCTTGTTTAAAAATCTGAAATATTTATTTAGTTACTACATTTGAAAAGAAAGGATTGTCCACCATGAATATTTAGGATTTCACATTGTATGGAAACATTATCCTCCTTGCAAAACATCTTATAAATTGTTGTAACGTTATTGTATAGAATGAAACTGGTTTGGCCTCATTTCTATGTAAACACTTATGGATGGATTGTATAAGGAAAACCAATATGAATGTGTATTCTTCCTCACTAAGTTCTAATCTCAATTTAATACTCTCTCTTCCCATTTGAAAAACCTTGTTACTTTCTTTTATCTCAGAAATAACTCATTTTAACAAAACTAGATATTGGGAAATTTTAGGTTCCATAAGTCACTAAGTTAGCAAATAGAAATCTGACATTTTACAACTTGAAATAATTTTCTTCTTTACTTGTAAATGAATATTTAATATAGTTATTTATTTTAATATAACTATATAGTTGCATACATTAATTTATGTTATTTATATGAGTTTATATTATAAAATAATATAATGGAAATATCTTATCATTTATATTAGATTATAACATATACATATATAGATATATATATATATAAACTATTATATATAAAATTAATATTATAAACAAATTAATATTTTAAACAAATTTTAATATGGTAAACAAAAAAGAGAAAAGGAAATAAATAAACACAGTTCAGGGGAGGGCCGAACCCCTCCCCCCCTTCTTTTTGCGGCCATCCACTGCCGCTGCACCCACCACCACCATGCCACAACCACCGCTACACCCACCACCGCCGCCATTTCCCTAGCACCGTCATCACTGTCACACACCCCCACTCCCCTTCCACGCCACCCTGCTCCCTCCCTTCCTCCCTGTGGCTTCCTCCCATACTACCACCGGCCCCTCTCCCCACACCGGTTTCGTTTCCCAAACTTGCGTCCAAACCCCCCCCCCCTCTTCAAAGCCATAGCCGAGTATACATACATACATACATACATACATACATACATATATATATATTTGTGTGTGTGTATTTCGATTTATTTATATATATAAATATACAACTGAAAGCAATGTGGCGATTTTCTTCTCTTAAACTAGAAAACTCCATGAATCTATATTTTCCTTGAGCTCCTCCATAACCTATGCATGCAAGAAAAAAACACAAAGCAAATGAGAGAACAATAGAAAAGGAAAGGAGAAGCATATAGAAAGTTAGGGCAACATTAGGGTAATTTGAAATCAAGGGCCAAGATTATATTAGATTAGATTATATCTAAGGGCCCATGTTTAATCCTATCCACTTTAAGTCATGAGCTTTTTATTATGGGATTTGGAAATATTATTAAAGGGGGTGTAGAAAACTTTATATGACCTTTGTCAGCACAACACAAGTAAATTAATAAATTCATTAGGAAAAAGTCTTATTAAATTTTCAAACCAAAATTACAAATGAATGTAAAACAAAATATAAGGGGATTACAACAAAACACATATGTTTAGTAAGCATCTACTTTTTAAAAAAAAAAATCCACAAATTTTTTACCAAATTATTGGTCTATTTTCCGGTGTCCCGAGGCTGGGCACTAGATAACACTTGCAATCGCCCTCCATAGGGTTATATATATATATATATATATATATATATATATATATATATATATATATATATATATATATATATATATATATATATATATAAGTGTGTGTGTGTACATATCCTGAGATTTTCGCAGGCCTTTACATTTGATAAAAATTCAGCTTCAACTCAACATAAAATAAATAAGATGCCTCTGAAACTTGCCTTGGATGTGGGCTTCAAAATAGAAAAAAAAAAAACAATTCTTTGCCAATAAACAAACTTGCAGATCTCGATGATCTGTCATTGTTGGCCAAATGGGAAGCTTGGATTTGAAACCCTATCTGCATAATCCCTCTCCTTCAACTCTTCATTTCTGTGAAAAAAAAAACAAAATAAAAGAAAATGCAAAGCAAAGGAAAATAGGGCATCCAGGTGGAGAGGATGAGAAATACAAAAACAATCAATAATAAGAACTAGGTTTGTTATTTCACCCTCTCAAGTCATCATTTTAGGGTGTTGATCTAAGGGTGGGGATCCCTTAGATCCTATGGTTCAGATTTGATGTGCACAATGACTTAATTCATTTGTGTGCACATTTAATTAATTTAAATTGAATGCTTTATTTTAGGGTTAAGGCCTTAGTTAATTTTAATAAAGGAGTGTATTGTTTAATTAACTCTATTATATTTTTATTGTGAATTAACTCGAAGGCATGGGTCCATTTCAAAGACAAAATGGGACCCACACTTTACCACCGTTGGGATAGTTTATCATTGATGCTTTTTAAAATAATTGTAAATTGTTTAATTCGCAGAAGCGGTGTTACACTTACCCTCTGCCCCTTGGTTTGAAATTGCATCACTATAATCATGATGTGAAAGTTGATCTCATCCCCCTTTTCATTTGTGAGTACAAGTTGGTGTTGCCTCTCCATTCTTTGTGACGTAGTCACATTGCTTGTATTTATGGGTAACTATATCCACCGTAGAACTAAAAAACTTTTTAAAAAAATATCACCACATTTATTAAGTTATCTTTTTGTTGGGATGTTTGGTGGTTATTTTTATCATTTTGGAACTCGCGCTACGTGTGGTATGACAAAAGTGTGTGACTTTAGATTTAATTCTCTATAAACATTGCATTAAATAGGACATTCATTTATATTAATTATTAATAGATCTAATTTTGGAATGATGATTGTTGTGCTCTGACATAGGATCTTGTTGTGTTCTCACACAACTCCAAACCCAACTTCATCACATGTCTTCCTCTTTCACTATTTCACCTTCGCTCCTTCCACTCTTAACTTCTTCAACCCCTCCCTTCCATTGGCCCCATATTGCTTTCTCTTGTTGAATTTTATTTGCAAGTGGATTTCCCACATTATAAAATGATATATTTTGGTTACATGTCTATAATTCTCATTGGTGACTTGATCCAATGCATCCTACCAAGGATATATTTTTGTATGTCATGTGAATTCGTTTGGGCTAATCCTTTAGAGAAGCTTTCACATGTCTTTCAAACCATATCTCTTAGTTTTTATGGTTTATGCCCTTCAAATTTGATCACATTGTTCCATTATAAATATGATGGAATGTGCAAAAATGGGTCCCAAATCCTTTTGTGTTCTTGTGAAACCTAAGAAGCCAACCAAACATTATTGTTATCAAAATTTTAGGACGAAAATACTTGGCAGATAAATCTTGTGGTATAATTTGATGTCTTACATTAGAATGGTAGTTATGTACAATTTCATGTTCCTTAAATCAAAAATAGTTCCAGATGATTGCAACTCCCATATTTGAATGACAACGGGTATCATGAATAGTTATAATAATAATGAATCTATTATTTTCATTTATTGTTGAATGGAAGAATGTTGGTATATAGGATATGGACAATTGATCTCAATGTCAACAATGTTTTCCATATGTCCTCACGTAGTCTACACCCCCATTCTCCTTTGAGTGGTCTGCACAAATGACAGATACTCTATAAGTGGCTTACTAAAAGAAAGAAGCGGATCATAAATGATAGGGGAGAGATTTGAGTAGTTGGTGGCTTCCAGCTGTAGTCACAAAATCATGCACTTTAGACATTTATTCATCCCGGTCTCATACTACTATTTAGAAGGTTCTTGAGGAAAGAAAGTATTAATTAACCCCCATCCATTTGGCCTTTTTATTTATTTTATTTCATAATTTGTGACCTATTGCAGCTATATGCCCAGTGATTTTCGCACATCCCCCATAATTTTAGCCGTAACTGAGTCGCCAAAATTTAGTACTGGGGTACCCATAGGCACTCTGGTCCCACCTGGGGGCACCCCGATCCTTCTAGCACTTTCCCACCACTTTTTGGGCCTTTTCTAGTTGTTTTTCATGTTTATGTTTTCTGTCATCAACCTTTTCGGGGTTAATTACGAAATTAGAGCAAGATAACCCTATAAATATAAATTTATGAGACTATAATGAGGGACCTAGCATCATACACTACTATCACTCCATCTAGAGTTACATCCATCTATTACATTGGCATCCACATAGCTCCATCATCAAGGCACAAGCTAGGATATTTGTATCACACTTCATAAGGGGAGGGATTTTATTCTATTCCAGGCACACATACTAGTACATTTTCTACATCTAGCTATTGCTCGATATTTCACAAAGTGCGACTGGCACAAGAGCACCTAGGGCATGACATGCACACACACACACACACACACACACACACACACACACACACACACACACACACACACACACACACACACACACACCAGAACTACATCTGGGTCCGAAATGTAGTGCAACACACAATTTAGTAAACCCACTATTGTGGCAGTTGAGGTCAATCCGACCCATTCATTTGCATGTTTCATTTTTTAGGGATTTGATACTTCTTTTGTCTCTTGCAAGTCTTCAACATCATCTTGCTTCATTTGGTACATTCGGTGCAGTTCAATGAATCTAGTGCAATAGAAGGTGAAGGTTACAAGTCATCTTCCAATACTCAAAAGACCAGCTACTAAGTTTTTTCAGAGACCAAGGCACCTCTGGGCGCTCCAGTCTATTCAGATCTTCTAGATCCACTCTTTTCGGGACCTTTGTGCAGTTGTTCCTTCTTCTAAAATTTCTTGTCATACCTGTGACACTCTGCGACAGTCACCTACAATCAACTGAGTTCCTTCCTCACTTTACTCTTGGACATTAGGGTTTCATTTCTATTAGTTTTTTATTTAGCCAATTTATGATGCTTTAAAATATTTATTTGCAGCGTTTATATCCTCCTAGATTAGATTAACTAGTTCTTAGATAACTTAGATATTAGTTAATTTTAGTTAATCACCAACTAAGCCAACCATCTCCATATTAGTGTTTTCCATGTGGAATTGACTCTCCTAGGCCCCACCAATTCTTCTCACAAGTTTGTGCTCTAAATATTTTTAAAGTATGTCCATCCATATGTAGTTGTAATTTGCCAAATGATCAATCTATTCATCGGCAATAAAAATACCCCTACACATGTCGAGAAAGAAACAATGAAGTGGAATATCATCCATTGTTATGAACATCAATACTTTATATCATGTGTCCTTCACACAATGTGCATATCCTTTCTCCTTCAATCCATTCGTAGAAATGCAACTTAGTCCATATGTGACTTATTGAAAGAAATAAGAGGATCATACATGGTGGGGGAGAGATTTGAGTTCTTGGGGACTTTTAATTGAGCTACCGATCTCCCTTAACTTTCCCAGATATATCCCCTCCAGATCTACTCGACCTGCCACGTGCCTAACTTTACCAAAGTTGTTTTCATCCCTATCGACCTCACCATCACACAACTTCTTACAATTGCTACTTTTTTTTTAAGTGGTTACGACCTAATCGTGGACTTAGTCTTATAAGTGTCATCTTTTACCACCCTTTGTTTGACGAGCATGTATTCATGTTTAAATTTCTTAATGAACTTAAAAAATTCAAGGGACGATATAAATGAGTGAGAAGAAATATAATATTTGAGTTGACAAATTCAACTTTGAATAGGTGTTTATTAGTGGAAAGAGAGATGGTCAAATATAAATAATCCATTCAATTCCACGTGTTCACTCCTCACCAAATATGCTTTCGATTTTTTTGGAGGACAAAATTTCCACTTAACCTATTATTTGTTGGGTTTTGTTTCATAAAACGCGTTTTACAGAAAGGATAAACGCTTAATTAAATGACCAAATTTATTCAAGCAGGCTTCAGATCCATGTTTGCTTAGTATTGTTTGTTTGTAACATTCTGAAATTCAAAGTCAGATGCATATAAATGAAAATGAATGCAAGTATGGAAATATGTTGCAGATATCCAGCAAGAAAATGATGAAAACTCTATGATGGAGGAAACATGCGATTCAGACTCTGTTTTGGACTGCAATGAGATTTGCTCTTTATGCAATTGTGGAGGCAGATTTAATCAACTGGATCAGCTGTTTATTGCAGATGATGCCGAGTCTACAACAAGTGATACTAGCTCTGTAGAAGATTTAAAGGAAGAAGATTATTTTTGTGAGGAAATAGGAGAGCGGATTTCAGAGAATTATATTGGATATCTACACAAGGCTTCGGATGATGAGCTCGGCCTTCCTCCCAATCCTCATGAAGTTGGAGATTATGATATGCTTCTGCCTGAGGGCTTCGACTTAGACTTTGACGAGGATACCATTAGAGAAGATCAAAAACACTATTGGTTATCCTTGTTGCAAAGTTAATGGGCTTTCTTCAGCAATGAATTTGAAACAGAACGTTCTTGCTTTTTATTAGAAAAATCTAAAGACTACGAATAAAAAATTTCCAACTTGTTCCAAATTTATCACCTGCTACATTAACAAATTAGATAGTTAGACGTCAAAGGATTCCATAATCGAAGTATTTTAGGGATATTATAAAGGATTTATAACGTGAAATATAGAAAGTATGAAATAGAGATTAAATTTGTTTCTGCTACCATCTTTGAATGATCAACATTGGGTAGCAATCTTTTACATCGTGATTTCTCCCTATTATGTTTCATATCTTGGGAAACTTTTCTTTCTTTTATAAAGTTCATTAAAAATGCCTTTTCTCTATTTAAGTTAATTATACCTTTACAATCTCAAATCCCTTTTTTTTTAAATTAAAAATTGTAAAAATCGTGTTATTAAGGTATGTAACATTTCATATTTCAATATAGTAGTAAAACATCAAATGGCTCATACTAGGCTTCGGATTTCAACTTAATGATGCGTATCAATTTAAAATTTGTTGATGGCTAACTCTTTTAAGTTGAGAGTAAGTTCTTAAGGCATTAGTCTTTTTCTTTGCATAAATGTTAACAAGTTTTTATATTTTCTCAAATTATGTATTTATTTGATAAAAATAATTAAAGATGTTATGTGGAGGAGAAGCTAAGTGATGCACTATTTTTAGCAACTATTTGAAATGGTTATATCTTTTGATCTAGGTGTGTGTTTGAGTCTTTTTTTTTTTAAACCACTTGTTTCGATGAGACGAACATACCAGTCGAACTACCTTGCTGATTGGAGAAATTTTCGGCACATTTTCGGGCCCGAATCCACCATCTAGGGGCCTAAAATTAGGATTTAAGTTGTATTTCAGTTTACACCTATTTTAAGGCATTAGTTAATTTTATTCTCTTGAATGCATAGTAGGTTAGAAAGTTGGCAATTCCTCTAATTTAGGCATGTAGAAGGTGCGTGGAAATTTTTGTGCCCGTACGAATAAGCATGTGAACTTATTAAGAATAGCAGGTTCTAATAAACTGATTAAAATAGTAAATTTCATCATCTAGATCAGTACATTTAATCAAAGTTAGTTAGAGTTTTCTTGGAAACTTGAGTTGGGAGTTGTTTTCTTATTTATGAAGCATTGTAATTAATGATTCAATAACGAAGAAGAAGATTTATTTTCTTTGAGTTCAAGATATTTGCAGTATATTGTGTGTGTGTTACAGTTTGGCTACATTACAAAGTCGGCCACTATACATGTGGAGGTTTTATATGGAAACAATGTCCCATTCAACAATGGTCATTCCCCTTCTCCTGAGTGGTGATCATTCATAGATGTGTCAGCTAGTGTTGTTATTAGCAAACTCGTCATATCTGGGTAGCAAACACCAAAGACATCCCATTTGACTATTTTGGAGAAGAGGTGGTTGAAAATGAATGTGATTTTGTGAGAAGTGGGTTTATTTGCAAGTTGAATGGACTTTAGGCTAGTTTCCCTATCCTCCATGCTTGGATATCTGATTATTGATGGCCTATAATAGAAGGTAAGGTGCACAGCTATCCCCACGCTAGGGTTTTTTCATAGTAGTTTTTGAATGTATCTGAGATAGAGATACTATCCTTCAAAAACTCTTGACCTTTAAAAAACATTTATTGATGAATCTATGGTACCCCACTTTCAAACCTACTACTAAAGCATTTGTAATCAAACCATTTTTGGTAAAACTACCACATCTTTTGCTACAATTTTGGAGTGAATCATATTTTAAAGCCATTGTTAATGCTCCAAGCAGAATCCTAGTGATTGGTTTTACAACCGAGATTTTATCCCATTATACATATGCTTGTATTTTGGTGGATCTGGACACATGAAACAACCTCCCTACTAGTATAGAGCTTAAATTGCAAGATTTCTCTTGGTCTTATCCTCTCAACTACAAGGGATTTCCATTCAACTGTTGAAGATGTTTTGAGTTAGGTCACATGGCTTCAAAATTCCTGAGCTTGAAGTGTAAATGAACTTGTAGGATTTCATGGTGGAAGAACACTCTCTTCCATCACTTGGGTGTGAAATGTAATGTAGTTATCTCTTTATATTTTGACTTGTAAGCATCAAGATAGAAGGATGATCCTATTCCTATGTCCTAGGAGGAAGAAGACGATACTATGGAGAACGAACTAGCAAGGTGGACTCTAGAGGCAACACCATATTTTCAAATCAACTAGCATCTGAGTTGGAAATGGAAATTCCAAAGAGTTATACCAACCTATTAATACATTAGAAATATGTATCCCATGTGACTATGAACCAAAGAAGATTAATGAGGCATGAACAAACTTCATAAAAAGAAGAGAGGACATAAAAAATATAAATATAAAATAGATGAATTTCTAGTTCCCAAAAGAAAGAAGTTGTAAGTTTTCTATTAGATCACTGTCAGTTTGTTAGTTTTTTGTTAGGTTGGTCGTGTTGTTTGTGAATGTGAACCCTTGTTGGGCCTTGTTTCTTTTGGGGTTTAGAGTGCTTGTTCATTGTTTAATTTTGTATTTTTTCTTATAAATGATATATATTTTAGATTCTATGTAAAATGGTTTGGGCTCTTTCAAAAATCCTTCATTTACCCATATAACAACAATTAGAAATATTTACAAAAATATATCTACTAATTATTTAGGCTGTATTTTTCACAATTACCTTAAAATATACTTATCATATACAATCAAAATCACAAAAAGACCTACAAACTACCAATTTGCAAGCATAGGCTTCATACAATCATATTTCATCCACTTAAGTTTCCTAATAAAAAACAGATTTTACCTTTTAATATAATCCCATTGACCTATTTAATCATTCACAAATAATAATATACTTGCTATTTTTCTTTAAACTATGTATACTATGGATAAACAAACTATTTAGTTTCATTAGACTAAGCATATTAATACTATGGATAAACAAACTATTTAGTTTCATTAGACTAAGCATATTAAAGACGTGGAAAATTTTATTAATGTATATAATTCATATTTCATAATCCATAAGTAGGGAAATCATACTCGAGTATCGCAACATCTTACAACAATATTCAAATTTTAAATGTGGAAAGAAAAACCCAAATGGGACAAAGTTGTCACCTAGGAGAACAATGGTCCAATGAATTATGGGCTCTCCTTATAGGTATAAAGTGTCTTTTGCAGTTTTGACAAATCACGGAGAGCCCAAACTGATTTGATGATTGGGTCTACTTGTTATGGATCTTCAATTTCTCCCCCATTGTGACAGATGTAACCTACAACAATATTTTCTACTCTTTCCATATATTGGAATCAATATTAGAAACTTAAGGAAAATAATATATGTTTTAATTGCAAAGAGTTAGTTGTGGCAAGTGTCATATAATTACTATGCCTCTAAAAATAGAACAATATACAAAACCAAATAAATTCTGTCATTGAAAACGATTTCAGAGATTTATTGAGATCACAGCCATACAATAAAATGGCTCCATAGTAAGTATCAAAATTAGAAATTGATAAATTATCTAATGATTTTTTGATCTCTTTAAAATGGTTAAGAGTGATCACTAAATGTTTCAAGTTTACAATTACATTATTATTTGTGTAAATGAGATATATTGGTTAGAATATTGGTAGATGTAACATAATTCAAACTATGGTCCTCTTGGCATGAAAACTCACATCCAATTGAAAAAATATGAATAGAGCTTGAGCCCCAAAAAAAGAATGGTATCTGACCTAGAAGGAACCAAAATAATATTTCAATAGAATTTACTCTGCAGTATGGCTTTAGAGAAACTTGAAATAATTCTCTGATATGATTTTATAATTTATGCATAATGTTGAACATATTTGTGATCTCAAATGAAGAAAATAAAGAAATATAATAAAAGGGAAAAATTTGAGAAGCATTGAGAGCAGTAGAAGGATTATTTCATACTCAATATGTTAGTTATTTCACTATTGGAATAACTTGATCACTTAAGCAACTCTTTCCCTTTTCTATAACATGTGGTATGAATGTGAGGACCATTCAGAGTATATTATCATCCATATCTATCTCAAGGAGGGTTATTATGATTTCAAAATTATCATGAGCCTTAGTGAGAGTAACTATTTTACTTTTTCACAAACAATATAGGATGATTCAAGGTAATTCAAACTATCACTTCTTTTGCTTGGAGATTTGTATGTAATCACATACGATGACACAAAATATATATTATGTAAATAAATATGCAACCAAAATCACACAAGTAAATAGAGAAAAATATTTTATAAGATAATTAATACTGCTACCAAGAGTGAAGAATTAAACTCTAAAATGTTCCAAAAAAATGCATTTTCAACCACCAAAGTATAAAACCTTAATATTATGTTCTTGATATAAGCATGGGTTCCACAATTAAATGTGGACATGAAGTGTTGTGTCACACTAATAATGCACTAACTAACCATATATGTTTTTAAATTTGGTTTAGTGTAAATTTAAATTAGAAAATAAACTTAGTTATCAAATTATTCAATTATCTAGAACATAGGATATCATAGAAATATCTACTAATAAGTTAAATACTTGAAAATAAATTATAATTAAAAGGGTTTCATAATATAATATAAATGTGATTGGCATTAATATGTAGATAACAATTCAATGGTGTGAAATAAATGTAGAAATGACTTGATAAATTGACCACTAAAGTGTGAGATCATCTCCTCGTGTGAAATATAAATGGCTCACTATTAAGAAATAATTACAGTGCTTGTGTACTAAGTGGATTTCCTTTTCTAATAATTTTAACAAAAAAAATTCAAATAAATATAATCTAACATTTAGGATGTTTGTTTAAATAGATATTTCTATGATAATTTACCATGCAAGTTGGCCGCATATTCAATTAAAGGTCAAACATTAAAACATAAACAAATGATAAAATGACCACTATAAATCACATGACTAGAAATAGATACTCATATTTGTAAGGACCCTTTAAAAACATTGCTAGGTCACCAATCGCCATTAGTGTTCAGGTGGCCTCATTTGTGGTCAAAGATGAAATACTTTATATTAGGGAATGGATAACTCTTTAAAGGTGTAATGGATGTCTTTTAAATGAATCTGAATGTGTCTATGAATAATTTATGATGGTAGAGCGTCTTGTACCAAATATATGTGAGTAATTAATGCTCTAACTTTTTACAAAACTGATTGCATACATATCATTGGCAATCGTACACGAAGTGTACGATGGAAACACCGAAAGCTATCATGTGAGGAAGTCAAAGTGGAGGGAAAGAAAAATGTGAGAGGAAGATAGGCGAAGAAGGGGTATGAGGGCGGAGACGTGTAAAGGTGGGGAAATCGAAATTGGGGAAGCAATCTTAAATTTTACACAAGACTAATTAAACACAAGATTGTTAAGCATTTGAAGTCAAAAAGGCATGTTGTGCTAGATGAGGATGCACTATTTACTTCCTCTAGCACTTTGCAAGCATGATTTTAGTTGTAAGCTCGAGTAATTGTAGGGAAAACATGTGATGTAGGACCACCCTTCAAGGATTGACATAGTAATGAAAGTAATATTTTATCTATTGATTGAGAATTTCTTTTTTACTAATTTTTAATATGGAATTTAATATACTAAATTCGATATATCGATTTACTAAAATCATCTCTAGCATCCATGCTTCGGCAATTTTCAGAAGTGGCAGACCATTCCACATGTGCAAATGCCTTTCGGCATGATAAATTTTTATGATTTCCAAGCTATATAAATATTTTAGATTTATCCTCATGTTGTACACTAGTATCAATATTTTTTAATAGAACAAGTTTAATGTTATAATTTCATGGGCTTGCAAAAGTGCATACGCTAGGACTTGTTCAAATGGTGTTCCGTTAGTTTTCGGAAGGGGTGGAGTATTCTGCGTGTGAAAATGCCTAACGGCATAAATCTCAGCCAATACTCGGGAATACTTGCCAACTTAAAAAATACTCAAATTTCATTAAAAAAACATAAATTTGCAGCCAAAACCATGTATTTGCAGTGTTTTCTTTCATTTCTATTAATGCTTTCTTTTTGTTGGGACCTTTACGGTAGCCTTCAATCTTGTGTCTAAGGATGCGCAAATTGGAGTGTAAACACACAAAAAAACTCTTAAAATAGCAAAAAAAACCTACGCATGTGTTGATATGTGAAGTTAACATTTGAATAAGCAGGTTGCAGCCAAGCTGGCAGGTGGGACAATTAGTCTGAGCATGGGAGAATACTCATCAAGTTTGGATAACTATCCAGTATTTTTAATTACTAATCTGTCTACAGGGTATCAAAGCCCATGATTCTTTCAAAAGATTGCAAGAAGTTGTTTGGTCAAAAAAGGTGCAAAATGGATTTTATGAAAAAAATAAAAATATTGCCATCAATGCGTAGAGCTCGAGAAACTATGCATTTTTAGAGAAAACGGCACCTGAAACGGAGCCACGGAATGAAAGTTATGACACATGCAAGTTTTTGTTGCTACATCTTCCCGGACCCTTTCCAAAAATGGAAAAAAAAAACCAACCCAACCGAACAAGTTCAATTTTCCTGAATAAACCACGTGGTGGCCACCACGTGTATGGCTCATGATTATTTGTACATCGTCAACCAAATGATCTCGTCCCTTGATGTCGTCGTCCGTGTCAGAGGGAGGGTGGCCTTCTACCCATGCAAACGCCTTCGGCGTAAAAATATAAATATATTAAATCCCTACTTTATGAGAATTCTTAAGAGGAAAAGGAAAAAGGAAGAGAGATACATGGGTTTCACATTATAAAAATGATCCTATAACATTCATTCATAAAGGGTCTTTATTAATTACAATTTTTAAGTCAATATAATGACATGGAATAAGGGGTGAACCAGATTTAGTATAGTGTATTTTTTTAAAATAAAGGGATTAGAATTTGTGGGAGGGCAAGTGAGAAGGAGTAGGATGAGTGAACACGTGACATGGAGGTGACCTTTGATATAATTTTAATCAACCCCACATGTTTTTTTCTTGACCTTGAAATTTTTTCGTTGAAGTTTTCACTCCCCGGTCTCTACCACATGACCTTTATTGGTTACTCTCTTTTTCTGTACTCTTGGGCCAGCAATCAATGACATTTATCGTTGATCAAAGAAATTTTGCATTGGATACCTTCTAAACTCTTTGGTTTATGTATCTTCTTTCAACCAATCTCCAACACGTGGAGAGAATCAGTGTAGTTGCTCACCATGTTGAAGTTTCCAAACTCTAAATCCATGGGCCACCAATGTATAAAATGTGGATTGAATCAATTTTATTGTCCATGGAAGAAGCGATGGCTCTGGTTTTTCACCCTAACCCTATCCCCTATGTCACTTCTTTTTTCCAATAATGACAGAGGGAAAATGATAGAGGTTTCCTAGGCGCTTCCACTAAGGGTGTCAATGGCGTTGATTAGGGACATGATAATACTATTGCAATTGATGGCATGCTCAATTTTTCTGGCGAAGATAATGGTGGCATTTCGAGCTCTGGGATTGCTCTATGGTTGGAAGGATTACACACAAATAAGTATGATTGTCAGGCCTTCATGTTACAAGGTACTGGATTTCAGCCTGAGGATTGTCACCTTGCTTCCGCTGTGACCTCCCACGCAAACCCTATCTCCCAAATCCTCTTCAACAGAGGCTCCTCTTTCATTAGGCATGGAAAAGACAAGATTATTGTTGATTAGAAAGGTGGTGATGGCCATAGCCTTCTGCCCTAGTATGTGGGTAAAATGTCTGGCGGCATTGCTCTACTTAATGGCCTGGACCTCCAAAGAGTTTATTCAGATCTTTCAGAACCCCTCAGAGATCATTCTAATCTGCTCTAAGTCCTTAAACACACCCTGAAAGGTAATTCCTTGTCCATTCCAATCCATCGACTAGCTTGATGCATGGACTTGAAATTTATTCTTTCTCAAAAACTGTGCATTACGATTGGGCATTTTAGAATGGGATACGCTAGTAAATCC
Organism: Taxus chinensis; assembly: GCA_019776745.2. NCBI lineage: Eukaryota > Viridiplantae > Streptophyta > Pinopsida > Cupressales > Taxaceae > Taxus > Taxus chinensis. The sequence goes on along the minus strand of CM034146.1, from coordinate 260,663,365 downwards.
CTTCCATACACCTCTATGATCCTCTCCTATGGGATTAGTTGTGATTTAGTGATTAATATGACTGGCATTATTTTGGGAGGAGCTAGGGAATGAAGCTCTGCCCCTTTCAGGGATGTACTCTTTAAAAATGTCTCTTCCTCGAAACCTCCAATAGCTCCTCCTTCCCTCGCTTACATTGTTAACAAATCCTCTAAAGTCCTGACCCTAGATATACAAGCTCAAGAATATTTGGATCTGTTGCAAGAAATAAAAACATAGACCTTCATATGCAGATTTAACGGCGTCTAGCCTTCATCTAACACAGTAATTCATTGGATTCATACCTCATGGACAAAAAATTGTAAAATTTTCTTTTTTACATGAGGCTTCTTCATAGTTCTTTTCAATGACCTCAAGGATTATCAGAAAGATAGTGAGGAGGGCCCTTGTTTCTAGGGTTCAACGGGACCCTTCACTATTCCATGGTATCTAGACATCAACCCGAACACCCTTTCCATCATGAGGGTTCCAGTTTGGGTATGACTGCCCAATCTTCCACTTCAATTTTCCTTTGTAGTGGATGATATTGGAAATCTACTTGGGTGTTTCATCAAAATAGATAGACATCAGATGCAGAGAGATCTGCTAACTTATGTTAGAATTTGCGTGGAATTAGATCTCAGCAAGGTTTTTCCGGATCGGATGACTCTCAAGATGGGAGATACAAGCTATTCTCATATTATCAACTATGAAAATATAGCTTTTAGGTGTAGAAATTGTAGGGCACCGGGTCACCTCCATGTTGCTTTCCCTCATAAGAAAACTCGGGCTCCTTAGAAAAAAGGTTCCATCCCAAGCATTAGAGTCCACCATATTTAGAGGAAGAAGACTATACTGGCAATAAAACTCATATAGCTGCTGAAACAGCTCCTTCGGTTACAACCATTATTTCAGATGATGTTCCAGCTACTACAGCTTCCACCCATTCATCTATAGCTTTAGCTCCTCTGGACTCATCCCCTCCCAATGAGGGTGAGCAGCCAACAATTATTGTTATCCAATTTCACCCCTCAGGAAAAATTAGGAAAATGTGACTCCGCACAGAAAAAATGAGGGATCGATTCAACCATGGGAGCTCACACTTCGGGATTGGCCAAACAGGTTAAAGAGGGCTGAGTACATTGTAGAGAAGTTCAAGAAATGAAGAAGCTCTGAAGTCTGAAATTTGGACTTTGGAGGTGAGGTCGTTCATAGGTAGGCCCAAGCGAAAAAAGTTGAAACCCGGAGACGGGGAGCACAAAGCTCCAAAATTCAGAGGTCAACGCATTAAAGGTAGGTAAAATTCAGAGTTTCAGAGTCTTGGGAGCTCATGGTGAAGAGTGGCACGTGGGAGGGAGAAAATTCTGAAACCTGAAGTCCAAAATTCAAACTTTAGGATTTTGGGAGTTTAGAGTTGGCAACAAGGTCGAGTTGATGAACAAGCCCGAAAACCCGAACCCCCGAAATCTTGAAATCCTGAAAACCCCAAAATCTTGAAAACCTAAAATCTTGAAATCCTAAAACCAAAACCCTAGAAATCTTGAAAAGGAAAAAGGTCTGAAACTTGAAGTCCAAATTTTGGACTTCAGAGTTTCAAAATTTCAAAACTTTTAACTTATGTGATGAACAATGTCATGCGACATGGTTTCGAAGTTTGAACTCCAAAGTCTGAATTTTGGACTTTGAATTTTCAACATTTTTGAACTCTCAATCCGACTTAAGTGATGAACAATAACCTAAACTCCAAAATCAAAATCCCCAAAGTCCCAAATCCCAAAAGTCTAAAATTTTAGATTTCGGGGGTTCTAATTCAGTTTCGAAGTCCTTAAAGAGGCATATAACCACCCACATTTATTGCAGTATGGCACCCTCATCTTCATATGGCCATAACTTTTGACTGACAGCTTGGATTTGCACAAAATCAAACTTTTTGGAAATCTCTCAGTGTCCTCTACACTACGACTAGTTTTCTTCTTTTTTAGTAAGGCTAAGTATTTTAAAATGAAGAAATAAATTCTATCATTTTAGAGGGTGTTTCCAGGTTTCTCACCTACCCAAATGATGAGGTATGGGTTTCCTTTCTTCTCCAACAAGGTAAATTACAAGGAGGTATGGGGTTTGCAGTAGCATCCATCATTGTTGCAAGTAATTTTAATGCATTTTTGGATGGTTAAAGAAAGATTTTTAATTCCTCTCTCTCTCTCCCTTCTCTCATTCTTCCTATATATTGTAAGGAGGGGCTCATTTCAAAAGGTTGGACACCTTGTATATGCCCCTCCCTTCTTCTTCTTGTCTGTAGGAGATTTTGTGGAGATTCCAAACCTCCCTACTAGACATTGTAATGCAAAATATGTGCCTTTGGCCATAAATGTGATGTATTTTATCAACTTGAGAGTAATAAAATCATATATGTGGATGTTTCAAACCCTCTTTTGTGTTCTATTGCATCTTCCTGATCTTTCATTGCATGCAAGGTTATTGTGTATTATTCTGTTTTCATTCCAAGATTCTATTTGTCTTGTGTTTATTGTGCAGGTTGTTTAACACTCTTTGGCGCATCACCTTCACTTAGAGCGGGATTTAATTTTCATGCATTTTCTCTAACTCTGTCTCCTTGGGAAAACATTAGATAAGTGTTAGATTTGAAACTCTCTGCACTTTGGAGTATTTGGCACTAGGATAGGTTAGGAATTCAGCCTTCTCCATAGGGTTATCCCTATTGCAAAGTCCCACACTTTGGGATAACTCCATGTTTGACGAATCACACTGACTACCTCAACCATTCACTTGCAAGCAATCAGGGGTGTTGTGATTTTGCCATAACAGTTATTGCTCCCACTTTGGAAGGACCTTCTCTGGCACCTAAAAGACCCCATGAATCTAATCACTTTGACTCAAATAGGGAAGGTGCACATCCTCTTGAGATATCTTTGCCCTTGGACTTGACGGAGTATAATCCTCTTATTTTAGCAAAGCTTCCGTAAGAGCAATGACATTTAGTGTAGTCAAAGATAGGAAAGAAGGGTAGGCACTTACCACTGACTCTTTCCTTCTCTCATTGTTGTCTTGCTTCTCCTTTTCAGTCTTGCAGCCTTTTATGGCTGCATTCCCCTCTTCTTCTTTTCTTCTCTACTGCTTCTAGTGGTAGTTTTTCTACTAGTGTTTCTTCTTCTTCTATGAGGCTGCAATTTGTTATTGCTAGTGTTCAACGGTTGCTTCTCTTGTCTTCTTCCAATTTTCCTTTGCTTCTCTTCTTCTTTGTTTTGGGCCTTCTTGTTCCTTTTTTCACTTTTCCTTTGGCCTTCTTCACTTTTTTGCTTCATTGTTATATCTAGCCTTTGTGGCCATTGTAAAAGGTTGCAGGTCCTTCCAAAACCCCCACTTTACCTTTTTTTGAAAAAAAAATGTTATCATCCATGGAAAGGTTTTAAAACCTTGGGATCTGTAACTCTCTTCTCCATTGATTTTAAACACACATCTTGAATCAGTGAAATGGTTGTTTGCATTGTATTACATTTTTATTTTTTAAACTCCTTAGGCCACTTATCATGGACAATTGTTGTCCAACACTACCATCTCATGTCGTAAGACTAAATACTTTGGCCTATGTAACTCTTACCTTTTCGATATGTAACATGTTGTGTAAATTTTTTTACTCACTAACCATAGCATTTTGAAATTTGGGTCTTATCCTTTCCATAGAGTTCTGATGGAGGACATGTGTCTTCATCAGTACTCTATACTCTTTCATGCTTTTGAAACTTTTAACTCTCTCACAAGCCTTCCTGCAATGTCGGTGGTTGACACTTGTCTTGAATTATATCGATCCACTATAGATTTTGATGGATATGTTAAATTTGACGTCTTTGATTCAAATTGAAAATGAAGATTTGGGCATCAAGTGGGAGAGTTAAATTTATTATTCCTCCATAAATCAACAATTATATGGGTTTTCCTCTTGCTTCACCCTGCACACACGCTTAAAACATTTAACATAGAATAGATAAAAATAATAATGGTGATTAAAAATTTCACAGAAAAATAGGTATATGCAATATTTGGTAATATAAGGTGTATTTTTAATACTAAGAGTGGTGTATTGGGAGGGGGACTTAATAATAGAATATTAATAATTAGATCTTGAAATAAGGGTATTATTTATTATCATATGAACAAATGTGATATGCCAAAATTTTACTTAGTGAATCCCCCATAAAGAGCTAAGAATGTTCCTATATAAAAAAAATCCTCTACCTAAAAAAATACGAGCATAAAAAAATCAATATCTAAATAATTTAATAATAATAAAACCAAACGAATAACAAAAAATTGAAATCATAAAAGGAATGAATGCACATATTGGTATGTGAATATAAATTAATTTAAACTTGACATTAAATGAAACAAGATAAAACTTTAAGGATCCGATGAGATGGGGGTGTATTGGTTGGGTCATTTGATTGTTTCCTAGCCCACCAAGGTTCGACTCCCACACGGGCATGGGGGATTTAGGACCCCCGATTGTGTCCCATACTGGTTATCACTCTGGTATTTGAAAAGTGAACCATTGGGAAATGGACCCCTTAACCCTTGTCAGCCAATTAAAAAAAGATCAAATCTTAAGGGAAAATCAAGGTTTTATGAAACCTTAAATGAACATGCCAACAAATTAATCATAATAAAATCATATCTAAAACAATATTTGAGCTAGATAAAACCCTAGAAAAGGTGTAATAAATACAAGGTTCTGTTGTCTAAAATAAGCTCACTCTTATTTTTGGTCAACTAACCCCCTTTTCCCCCTTTTGTGCTTCAATCTGATTTTTTATATATTTTAACGCTTAAGGTTTCCTGAAAACATCTTCATCAAATAGGAAATTTCTTCCCTTTTCTGAAAATGTAAAGAAGTCCTTCTAACTCTTCATATTTTTTAAGTTACGGGCTGGTGGACCTGGGAAGGATGTTTTGCCAAAAGCAGGTCAGCGGGCCTGGGGAATATTTTTTGCCAATGGGAAAATTGTGGACCGACGACGCAATGGGAGATACTTTTGCATTTTTTCACTTTTCGTAAAAAGGAACAAGTGGAAAATGCGGTCCAGTGGGCCCGAGGGTGATTTTTTTTGCTAAGCGGGTCTACGGGGCTGTAAAGGAAATTTTACCCAAGTGTAAATGCAGGTCGACGGGTCTGTGGGGCATTTTGGAACTTTTACAACTTTTCACAAAAAGGCACAGTTTTCAAGTGTGGTCCCGTCAACCCGCAAGGTTCTTTTTGCCAAGAGTGGAGTCCAAAACAGGATTCTCAACGAGTGTTAGATCACCACGTGGCCAAGATTCAAGATAGAGCGGGTGAGACCAGCTATTGAATTGGCCAAATAGAATGGAGTCTGTGGAAGCATCGACGCATCTAATCGATGCTCCTTCAAAATCAGAATTAAGGGGTAGATCTCAAACATGCGTCGACCCTCCACGTGCTCAGATTCAGGAGGGGGCAGAGTAGGCCCAAATTGAATAAGTGTAATAAGGTCGGCAGAAGCCTCCACATATCAGTCCTATGCAAAGTCAAGAGTTTAACAGAGGAGCGAGTCCCCAAACAAGCGCAAACCTGACACATGTCCAAGGTCAGAAAATGGTCTCCTCGGCTGTTGAAAAATTCACAAAGCTATAGGAGGAGCTACGTGTCCCAACAACACAACTTCAAGGGCACAACCCAAAATGTAGAACCCAAACATACGTGAGCCCCCCACGTGTCCCAAGTCAGATATATAGCCCCCGCCAAACAAAAGGGATTAAGCCAAACATGGGTTAATGGAGGAGCAGCCCATGGATGATGCCCCGTGTCCCACCATCACATTTTAGGGAACTGGCTATGAGGGTCCCACCCGGAATGAGTTTTTGGAATTATATATGGTGGTCACCTTTAACTCACCAAAGGGACACGGTAGGCAGTGTTCATTTAGGACTCGAATTGGCTAAGTATAAGGCATGCAGCGGAAGGCTCCACATGTCCCTTCGGCACTCTTTCAAGGGGCAGATCCAAAAGTGGTTCCCAAACTAGCATCATCCCTCCACATGCCCTAGGGTCTGAAAGGTAGAGCTGACTGTTGAAAAGTAAATAAGGACTAACAAAGGCCTCCACGTGCCTCATCTACGCAACTTCAAAGGTAGAATCCAAAAGCGGTCCCCAAACATGTGCCCGCTCTCCATGTGTCTCGGGTCAGGTACAGTGTCTCTGCCAATAGGGGTTTTGGGTAGAATACAAAGGAAATAGAGTAGGCCCAAGGAAGACACCACGTGTCTCTTCGGCGTAACTTCAAGAGTGTAGAGGAGGGGGAAAACCCTTGAGATGCGCAGGGCCACCACGTGGATATGTGCGAACAGACTTTAGACCTAAAGTACCTTCAAGCGGCCATATATTTCGATCAGAAGCTCGAAATCGAGCGGGAGGGGATGTTTTAGAGAGCTATCGGCACCTGTTACCCACCTGCCACCATTAATGTATCAACCTACCATTTATGAGGCCATCAAATCTCCCACCTGCCACCATGATGAAGAATGGGTTTCCTCTCTTACTCAGCAAGGAACAACAACAGGGGCATGGGTGTTGCAGCAGAACTCATCATTATGGTAGGGGAATTCAATGCCCCCTTCAGGAGCGGTTGGAACAAGGTTGGATTTTCCCTTCTTTCTCTCTCTCATTCTTCCTATATATTGTACAAGAGGGACAATTTCAAAGGGTTAGACATTATTGCTTTGCGCCCTCCCTTTTTCTCTACTCTACAGGTGAATTCGTACAAGGGCAATTTTGTAGGTAACCATACCAAAAAATTTGTTTTGTCCCTCTTTGAGGTCTCTTAACATTCAAAAAGGCATAAAACCCCTTTCCGGAAAATCTAGTTTTTAGAACTTCTAGTCATTTTCAGCCTTTTTGGGTTGGGCGCAATTTTCTTTCACGTTACATCAACCAAAACTACGCCCCCTATATTCCTTTGGTGCATTCTATTGCGTGTTAACACTCAAAATGTTGCACCTCTGAATGTTGCACCTTCCAATGTTGTGCCTTTCAAGGCTACGCCAAGGCGCATGCGCCATCTTGTCAACATTCAAAATGTTGTGCCCCTTTGATGGTGCACCAAAGCGCTGAAAAAACAATGTTGACAATCCCAAAGCCGTGCCTATGGCGCAAATATTTTCATGTTGACATCTATCTGGTTGTGCCATAGAAAATTTGGTGGCACATTTATTGCACCTTTTGCTATAAATAGGCGCATCTGACTTGTCATTTTCACAATTCAAAAAACGTGAAAAGTTATTCTTCTACACCTATCAGGGTTCCTGTCAGCCTTGTGTGTCACTTTTCATCGCATTCGTGGACCCCTCACGATTTCCTCTATCTTATATATATTCCTGGTAAGTGGCCCTTGCTCTTCTTGTGGATTTGTTGTGGTTTCTTTGTTTGTTTTGGTGGTTTGTATTATTGAAAACAAAAAATGAACCTAAGAAGATAATACAACCCCTGCCCATTTTGCAAATCAAACCCACCTTCAAACCGGTTTTTACTCTCCTTCTAGATCTGCTAACCTAGAAGGCCTTGCCTCAGAATGGATCCCTATCCCTTTTTCCTCTGCTCCCCTCACTGTTAAAATCTGAGTTGAAAGAGGCAAAAACCACCAAACCTGCCAAAAGAGAGAAAATTCTATAAGTTGTTGCAAATAAACCCACTGTTTTCTTTGGCGTAAACTTAATTATTGTAACATCAAAAATAGTCGCGCCAAAGGGGGGCACTATCCTTGCATGCAACATTTGCCTTTCCCGCACCTTACAAAATTCCTAACACAGGCGCAAGCGCACGTACAGCTACACCAACATCTGAATGTTGTGCAGGCCCTTTCCGCGCCGCGCCAAAGCTTAGCTTCTTGGCACACCTTACCTTGATGATGCATCCTTTGAATCTGCACCCCATTGGTGCATCATAATGTTTTTCAACATGTACCACATCTGCGCTAAAGGCGCAACCTAAAGCCTTGCAACACTAAATGAATCTGCACCCAGTTAAAACCCTTTATATGGTATAGGCGCACATCCATTGACACCAACATCTGAATGTTGTGTGTAGTCTTTCCGCACCCTGTATACCTTTTAGCAATGTTTTCTTCCATGCAACACTCTCCCAAAGTGTGCCTTGCTTTTCTGACCCTCCAACCTGTAGTATAATTACGCCTTACGCCCAGAGGCTTCTAAATTGATAAATTTTCTTTCTGTAAGCTTCGATGGACGACTTAACAGCTAACATGGCTCTTCTGCGATGGACTTCCCTGCTTCTTCTTGTAGATCAATAGTTGAACTCAGATCCACACATGTCTTCATCGAGTAAGAAGCCAACCAAGTCTAAGGGTAAGGCCAAACTAACAGAAGAAGAAATGAAGTATAAATACCAAAGGGTCAGGATGCCCAAATCCCTTGCAGAGTGTGACCTAGACATCAAAGATTCAGAGCTCAACCACATCGACATGGATGACTTCTGGGCTAGAACCAAGAAGGTCACGAGAAGCCCATGGATGAAAAAATTGGTTGGAAGTGGTCTACACTTTGCTACAGGAATTCCCGTGAGCGCAATCAACAATGAGTTCATGATGGTGGTGGGTCGTTGTTACAATAAGGACACAAGATGTGTCGAGAATGAGAAGGGTGAGGTAATAATCAACCTCACTGCCCGGCACTTTGAAATCATGTTGGGTATCCCCCACCACCAACATTTTGTAGCCATAAGCCAAGACTACTGCATGAAGACATAGAATGAGAATGAAGACAAATGCATGCAGTTGATGAATGAGGTATACCTCAAAAACAAGAAGGTGATAACCAGGTGGCCACAAGTCATTCATCGCAGTGACTTCTCAGAAGAATTGAGCGACATCATCACTTTCCTGAGCAGGGTGTTTAGGCTTCCTGATGTACATTATTTCCACAAGTGGATGCTCAGTTATTTAGAAACAATGAGCAAAAACGTCCATGATCAACGTTTTCAATGGGTGGAGATCATTAGTAGCACCATCTCCGAGCAGCTTCAACAATTCTCAACAACTGGGATGTTCTACATGAACTCCTACATGGTATACATTGCTACCTCTGAGAGAGACTACACAGCACTGAATCGATGCGGGGTATTGTCCCAGCTCAGGATATATGAATACTATCTAGAGTTAAGACTAGAAAACAGTATAGCCCAATTCAGCAAAATCAATGATGCCTTCTTCTACAGCGTCATCTACCTATTGAGGCCCAATATGACTCACGGTCGAATGACCAAGAGCATGGTAGCTACCACAGAGAAGTGGGGGGCGTTATTTACGTAATTCCCCACTTTCACCTATCTCAGAGCTGCCAACTTCTTGGGGGAGCCCACCAAGTTACCGAGGTATGCGGGACCTAAGTTGATCCTATTGGAGCTGTCTAGACAACGTATCACATACCATGAGAAGTGTCTGAAAAGAAATAAGGGAGGAACTCCATTCCCCCTCACAGTGGGCAGGTTCACCTACGCTTCACAAAGCAAATCCCGGGAGATGTTTGTAAAGTTTGAATTGCTCAACATGAAGCATAATTTCCTGGTGAGGCCAACCTTTGATCCTTGTAATTACCTTCCAAGGGAAAATCTCGATCCGATTCACATCCCTCAGATCGAAGATATCTACATTGATCTGTATCATGAAGTCAAGCTTAGAAGAAAGGACCACTCCCGGCTGGCCCTGGCAGAGATCATTCATTATGGTGTGGTCATTGTCCCGAAAGGTTTCCAAGTGACTGATCAAGAAGATGATCAGGTTTATCTAGACACGGATGGGGACAATTGGCTATTCGTTGAGATTGATAGAACTAAGGCACCTCAGACTATTGAGGAAAGGGTTAAGGGCACTCTGCAGCACACCAAGCATTGGTGCAAGAAAAATAGTCTCATCTACCTTGGAGTAGACTTCACCACGTCTCCCTTGGGAAATGCACCTGCCAGGCCGAAGCACTTGCCAAAGGACAAAGGAAAAGATAAAGAGGGAGAGACAAGCACTGCTCAAAAGGAAGCTCCTGAGAGTCCTCCTTCCATAGTCCAGGAGCAAGTAGTAAGCCTGGTATCCCCAGAAAAAGAAGAAGCGGTAAGTGCTTCGATGGGCACATCCACTCAGGATGTTACCACTACTACAACTAGTGAGGTGCCCGCCATCCCATCTCCCGCTCCTCCTTCCCCTCCTCATGTCGCTCAACCAACCACTCCTTTGGTTGTGTCTTCTCCCCCGTCTTCTACCGTTCCCCCTTCCTCTTCCTCCATCTTCTCTTCCCTCACGGATCTGTCCCCCAGCATTTCTTCTCTCATCTCTCAGATCCCTTCCACCCCCATGGTTTCCTCTCCTGTAGTGACTCCTATTTCCATAAGCGTTGGTGTCTCAGCTCCTTTTTCCATGCCACCACCAAGTGTTTCAACACACTTCCCCTTGTTCATTGTAGTTGCTCCTTCTTCCACCCCTGTTTCCTCCTCTCCATCTGGTCCCACTCCCTTAAGTCCATAATGGATCTCCGGACACCTGAGCCAATACAAGAGGAAGGTCCCCATTGCACCTATGGACTTCTCTGTTATTCCGGCCAAAGGGCCTAAGAAGAAAAAGGCCATAACCAACTTCTCTCATAGCATTTCAGGTGAAAGAGTTATGGAGATCGCATACCCTGATCCCACCAAGAAGAAAGAAGATCTGTCTCCTAAAGATTTTACAGTGACTCAGGTCACAATGGGAACATCCTCAGAAAGCCTGCAAGGAGAGGCTTTATCCGTAGTGGATGCCCTTTGCAAGAAGCTTCAGGAAGCGAAGAAAGAGAAGAGAATATTGAAAGAGCAAAACAAGCATCTTCTCCAAGCCCTGCAGAAAATGGGCAGTGCACCTCCTGTAGCTGCCACCGAAACTCCTGAAGCCCTTAGTCAGGAAAAGATAAATGAGTACACCAAGATTGGTGAGCAAGGTATGGCAGTGTCTACCTGGAGAGACCAGATCCTCAAAGATAGTGAGGAAGTGATTATAAAATTCACAGAGCTATATCAAAATATAGATCAGGCTAATAAGGAACTCCAGGAAATTACAGGACCTATCTCCGAAGAGTTGGACCATGCCAGGTTACAACACGAGACATTCCAAAAGATGCTCGACTACCCAGTTGATGACTTAATGAAATTCGGCATCTTCGATCACCCAAGAGCACCCAACAAAGTCCTAGCTGCTTTGGATTATCGGGTTGACCAGATGGAATTTGTCTCGGAGAAAATAGATAAAATCAAGGAGGAAGCCTTGGATGCAATGCATAAAATGGAGCAGATCATCCTAAGGATGTCTCTTAATTTTCTCACCCCATCATATGCCTTGAAGAAGGCAAAGGAAACTATTCAACTTTTCAAGGAGATCACGTCGCAGGGTTTAGCTTCAGAAGCCACTTTTGATATAGAATCTATCAACAACCTTCTGGCCTGCCGCGACTTTGTTGGATACCTGATGGAGGACAGTAATGAATACTTCAAACTCCCGGAAAGACTCAGAGATGAACAGGAGACTTGCGAAGTCATCGGCGATCACACCAAGGGTCCTGCTCAGGATCAACTTCAAACGATGGTTAGCAAATTCATGGAGTATCGAGCTCAATTCCACATTACCTCCCCTGAGCAGAAGCAGGAAACTCCTTTCCAACCGAGGGACGATGACAAATAGGCTCCTTCCTCCTGGGATTTATCCCATTTTTGTAATATTTAAAATAATGTTGGCACAAATGATGACATCATCCATGTTGCACCATGGGATGTTGTCATCCACAAAATTTCCCTCAAGTCAACATTTGACTTTTAGATATTTTGTAAATAGTTGTTGGCTCCTTTTTGCCTTCTTTCTCCTTCTCCTTCTATAAATACTTGGATACTTGTTGTATTCAAGGGTGGACATTTTTTAGATGAAAAATAGAAGTGAGAAGAAAAGGCTTTGTACTTTTTGTAACAAAAAATATTAATACAAAAATTAAGACTTTGTGCTCAATGGATGTGTTATGAGCATTAGATCTTTCTTAAGTTAGATCTGTGTTGCTTTTCTGTTAGATCTATCTCTACTTTTTTGTCATTTGCTCATCAGTATTGCTTTGTTCGTTTATGCAAGTAGGTTTGGCTTTGTTTACTACCAGCCCAAAACATAAACCCTCTAACCTTTCTGCTTTGGAATTCATTTCTTTTCTCCCTTTAGATCTATCCTATCTCCGTTCCTCCCTTCATTCCTTTCTGTTCACAGTCAGAAATACCCCTACCGGGACGAGATCCCAAACCCCTGAAGGCAGAATATTATAGGACTTGCACAGATTCCTGCTGGTAGAATAGCAATAAACTAGTTTCGCTTTGCTGTCTCAAAGAGGGGCTATGCCCTGCACACTGTTGGCTCGTCTATCCATAGATCTGCCCTCCTGACAGATTTTCAGACCAACAGTTTTTGGCGACTTCACTGGGGAAAGAACCAGATCTATGTGAGTGTTATGTCAGCTAAAAGACACCAACAGTCTTTAAAGCTGCTACGGTGACTAAGAAAATAGATAAAACTGTAAAAATCACTACCTGTTTGCAAATTTTAACTTTTTGTTTAAAATCCAAAATTTTTACAAAAGTGATCCAAACCGAAAATTTTCTTCAGAGATCCATAGATCTGGACCAGTTAGAAATCTTTAGTTCGCTGAGTTTTTATAAAAACCCGTATATTTCTGTAGATCTGAGATTTTGACAGTTTTACAAATATTTTCAAACCTTTGTGAAAAAAGTCAAATCTAAGATCAGAAAATCAGCTTACTAAGTTAACCATCATTTTATCCTCGTTAATCTTTGTCATTAAACCACAATCGGTTTTCAAAAGAGGGATAAAATTAAATATTTAGAAAAGTACATGCTGCTGATTCAAAAAATCAGTAAGTACAAACAAAAAAGAGTTTTTAAAATCTACTCTAAAGACATTGCAGATCTGAAAAGATACACTGGCGGGTGAGCCATTTACCCGTAGCAGGAGAGCCCGTGGAGAAGTTGATCCTACTTTTGATCTACTTCAATGGCACAACTTCAGTATTACACCAGCACGCTTCTCATCACTGAGTTCAGCTGATCGGTCAGCCAGAAGTGCCTCGCCTCCACGAAAGAACCAGTTTTCACAAGGAGCCTCCACATCCCTTTGCAGTGCTCTGTTGCTCAGTGGAACTGCACTTCCAGCTCGCGTCCTCTTTCTAGCTTTTCAAATGGCAGTACCATGGGGAAACGCTATGGGCCCTCTTGCGTTGCCGCATCCTGTTCACGCACTCCCTCATGGAAACTATAAGAATTTCCTGAGATTTGATGGGAGTGGAAATCAAAGCACGGATTCACATATATCTGCATTCATTATGGCATGCAACAGCCTAGATGTGACCCACGAAAACGTATCGGTACGCCTCTTTTTAGAGACCTTGCAAGGACCTGCAGCAGAGTGGTTCCAACATTTTCCAGCTGGATCTATCACCAGTTGGGCCACATTATGAACTACGTTTGAAGACAGGTATAAGCCTTCAGAGGACGCATTTGCATTACTGTCAAAGATCACTCACCTGAAGAAGGAAGTCAATGAAACCATGCATGATTTTATCACTCGTTTCAATTCACTAATTAACCATGTGCCGCCTGCCATGCTGCCAACACCAAAAAATCAAAAGTGTTTCTTTGTGAATGCCATGAGCTCAAGAGTAAGTTTCTTACTCTTACAAGAACAAATCACCACCCTCGTTCTCGCTCAAGCTGCGGCCATTTGGATAGAAGACAACCTGCTTATATCTAGAGAGTTAAAACGAGAGCCAACCAAGCCTAGGACTTTAACCCCGTCTCAAGCCACTTCGTCACATCCGGCATTCCAGAAGATGGCAAATGACTTGCTCGCATTAAAAAAGCAATTAGCTCAGGCTTCGTCCTCCACTCCTTACCGGGATATCCCATGGAGAAACTTCACTCCCAACAACGCCCCACAAAGGCCACGTTTACCTGTAGCTACTCCACGGTTGGCACTTGAGGCTCCTCCGGTCAATGCCCTAGTCGAGATCGAAGAAGAGGAGCAAATTTATGAAGAACCTTCATCGCTAGGTGAAGATGATCAAGATGTCAGTGAACCGACTGGCGACTCTACAATCGGGTATATGGAATTTGAAGATGAGGAATCTGATGAAGAAGAGGGTACCCAAGGGTATGCAAGTGGACAATCATATGTTGTTTTCACCCGCTCTCAAGGAAAAGAAGCAGAAGTTACTGCCAGGATACAAAAAGAGAAGGTTGTGTCAAATGTGCCTCCAACCATTGCCAAAAGAGGTAATCCTCTTCCTGCTCAACCTCCTATTAAGTCTTTTATGAAGAAATATTTTCCTCCCATCTCTCCTCCAAGTCAACCTTCTCCTGTTTCCATAAAGACCAGTAACCCTGCCCTACCATCACAAAATGAGGGACTCATTCCTTCGTCAACGCAACCCTTGGTCGCATTCGACATAATCGATCACGCTAAAAAGACCAAGATTCAAATGTCTGAAGCTGAGTATCTTCAGTCTAACCCTGAGCAACTTGTAAGATTAATCGAGTATATCTGAATCCAAGCTGCCGTACCCTCTCATATCTCCCCGAAAGGAATCCTTTCCACTCCTCCTGCATCTCGCATAAATGTTGCCTCGACTTCTGTGTCAGGTAAAATTGAACCTTTTTATCTCTCCCTCCTAATCAATGGTCACAAACTAAGCAACTACATAATTGATTCTGGAGCTTCCAATAACGTCATGCCGGCAAAGGTCGCCCATGCTTTGGGCCTCACTCTCACCAAGCCTTTCGGCAGATGTTACTCCATGGAAACCAAATAGGTTCCATTGATTGGTCATATCAAAGACGCACAGTTTGTGTTTGCAGCGTTCCAAGATAAAAGGGTGAAGATGACCATTCTCGTTGTTGATATCCCAGCAGCATATGGAATTCTACTAGGGAGAAGCTTCTGTAGAGAAGTTGGTGGAGAGATTCATATGGACTGGTCCAAAGCCAGAATCCTCGTCAAGGGTGTAATGCAGACTTTGGAGCCTGAATCACAAAAGAAGTACCTGGTCACCAATTCTGACGACCCCAAAGCCCAAATCCTCTTCGAATCATCATGGATGGGGAACTACTTCTTATCCACTGAGTCTGATAAAATGGACATTCTCATCCAGGAGGAGGACCTTAACAAGATTTGGACACTGCAGTTTGATGGCAGTTGTGCAACTAGCGGATGCGGTGCTGGAGCTGTGCTAATATCTCCTGAAGAGGAGATTTTTCCTCTCTCTTTCAAGTTACAGTTTTTCAATACAAATAATACTACTGAATATGAATCTTTGCTACTTGGCATGCAAGCTGCAAAAGAAAGGGGAATCAAGAACCTAAAAGTACAGGGTGATGCTGAGCTGATCGTTAATCAAGTGAAAAGAATATACCAAGTAAAGAACGAAAGGCTCAGACATTACCGCAACGTGGTATGGGACAGCATTGAGGAATTTGACGCTTTCTCAATAAAAGTCGTCCCAAGAGCTCAAAATGATATGGCTAATTCATTGGCCGTCTCAGCATCCCTTATGCTCCCTCACCCAGGGTTGAAAATAGACACATATACCATTGAGGTAGTCTTCCACCCAAGCGTGCCAGATAATTCTCAGCACTGGTAGGTATTTAACAATGACAATCAACTTATTGCCTTTCTAGAGAAAGCAGAAAATTTCAGTGAGCTTCATTTTGAAGGATCTACTTCTGCATGTCGTGAATCTGTCACTGGTCAAGCAAACAAATCAAAAGAAGGTGATGGCATATGTCAGCTCAAGGGAAATAAAATTATAAAAGGTTTAGTCTCTCTGGAATGGTTGTTTGACAAACATGATCATTTTGTCAAGAAGAAGCGACAAGATGATCCTAGCTCCTCTCTAGAGACCAAATTAGTCAACTTGGGTACTATGGAACATCCGCAGTTTGTGAACATCGGGAAATGTTGTACACCCGAGGAAAAGCGGAAGTTTGTCAAATTGCTGAAGAAATATATGGACGTATTGGCATGGTCCTATGCCGATCTAAAGTCATTCAAGCCTAAGGACGTTCAGCATGACATCCCGTTAAAAGATGATGTCAAACCCTTTCACCAGAAATAGAGACATTACAATCCCAAGATTTCGGGTACCATCCAGGCGGAAATACAGAAGATGCTGGATGCGAGGATTATCTTTCCTATCCATCACAGTACTTGGGTCGCAAACATCATACCAGTATGAAAGAAGAATGGCGAGATACGCATATGCGTAGATTTTCGCAACCTGAATCAGGCATCCTTGAAGGACAACTACCCGCTGCCCATAATGGATCAAGTTCTACAGGAAGTGACCAATTCAGAGATGTTGTCCATGCTTGATGGTTTTTTGGGCTATAATCAGATTGAGGTCTCACCTGAAGACCGATTCAAAACAACATTCACTACTCCCTGGGGCACATTTGCCTACAGAAGGATGCCCTTTGGTTTGACCAACGCTGGTGCCACCTTTCAGTGAGCAATGGACTTCGCATTCAAAGGTATGATGGGAAAGGTCATCATAGTTTATTTAGATGACTTAACTGTGTTCTCTAAAAAGTGAAGTGATCATTGTGATCATTTGGAGCAAGTATTGATTAGATGCCGAGAACACGGGATTTCCCTAAATCCAAAAAAGTCTATTTTCGGGGTCACTGAAGGAAAGTTGTTGGGACACATTGTCAGCAAGGAAGGAACAAAGATAGATGTCAAAAGGGTTAAGGCTATTCAGAGCCTTACCTTACCCACAAGCAAGACCGGTGTTCACTCCTTCTTCGAAAAGGTGAATTTTCTCAGACGCTTTGTTCCTGACTTCGCTGAAAAGACTCATCACATATCAAATATGATGAAAGGGTCACAAACTTTCCGTTGGAACGAAGAAGGAAAGGCGTCATTCAAGGATATAAAAGCCTCTATTGCTCATGCACCCGTCTTGGTATGTCCCAACTTCTCCAAGGATTTTATCATGTACAGTTATGCATCTGAGCATACTGTATCAGCCATCTTAATGCAAAAGAACTCTGAGGATGTTGAATCTCCAATCACGTTCATGAGCTCTCCTCTCAAGCCTCATGAATTGAAGATGTCTCAGTTAGAAAAGCACATGCCTTCACCATTGTCAAAGCAGTCAAGAACTTCCGGTACTACATCCTAAACTCTCATATGGTAGTGCTAGTTCCTGACACGGCAGTCAAGTCTATCCTAACTCAACAGGAGTTAGGAAGCTTATGAGGGAATTGGATCGCAAAGGTCCAAGAGTATGATCTAGACATAAAACCAACCAAGTTGGTAAGAGGCAAGGGCCTATGTCAGCTTATGGCTGAAAACAAAGATTCAGAGGTCCCCAAAGAGAAAGATGATTGCATCGATGGAACACAAGGCCAACTGGAAAAATCTGATTCTTTACCTATGGTTCTATTTGTTGTGACTAGCGACGAATGGTATTCCGATATCACTTTCTTTCTCACTTACAGTGAGTGTCCAGCTCATCTAACTTCAAAGGAGAAGTGGACTGTAAAGCTCAGGGCAGCCAGATATGTCATATGGGATGATGGTTTATACAAGCGCGGTATTGATGGCATCTTCTTGCGATGCGTTGACAAACCGCAACAGATCAAATTGCTTGAAATTTTTCATGACTCGGCCTATGGCGGTCACTTCTCCTCATCCGTAATAGCACATAAGATCATCCGGGCCAGGTATTACTGGCCAACACTATTTCAGGATACAGCCACCTGGGTAGCAAAATGTGAGCTCTGCCAACAGTTTGTCGGCAAGCCAAAATTGGCTGCTTTTCCCCTCAGGCCCGTCATTATTGATGAACCATTCAGGAAATGGGGAATTGACTTCATCGGAGCACTACATCCCCAATCAAGTGCCAGACATAGTTATGTCCTAACAGCAACAGATTACTTCACCAAATGGGTGGAGGCCATACCTGTTAAGAATGCCACCTCTGAAGTTGTTTGCAACTTCATCAAAGAAAATATCATCATGAGGTTTGGCATCCCACACAAGATCATTGTTGATAATGCTTCCAACTTCTCCTCATAGGAAGTTATCAGTTTTTGCTATGAATACGGGATAACCTTGGCTCATGCCTCGGATTATTACCCCCAGGGAAATGGTCAGGCAGAATCCAGTAATAAGAACCTAGTGACCATCATACGGAAGCTAGTCGATGAGAATCAGCGGTCCTGGCACAAGTCATTATATGATGCTTTGTGGGCAGACCGTATTACTCCAAAGAGGTCTCTCGGTATGTCACATTTTCAAGTATTATATGGAATCAACACTGAGCTCCCCATTTCTGTGGAACTTCCTACTCTGCGCTTGGCACGAGCAATTGAAGATGAGACTTTCCAGAATTCTCTTGAAAAGAGGATCATGTATCTAACAGAGCTTGAAGAAAAGAGAGTAAGAGTGGTCAAAAAAATCACCAAACATCAGAATCAAGTCAAGAGACTATTTCGATAAAAAGGCTAAGCAGAGGAATTTCCAGGTGGGTGATCTCGTCCTTTTATGGGACAAGCGAAGAGAGCCAAAGGGCATGCATGGAAAATTCGACTCTCTATGGAGGGGGCCTTTCAAGATCAAGTAGCTCAATGGAGAGAATAGTTTCTATCTCTCATATCTAGATGGAACTGAGCTCCCGCTTCCCTATAGCGGGCAACATCTCAAAATATTCAGGAAGTAGAGCTTGCTCTCTTCTTTGTACAGTTTTCTTTAGTTGTGTGTTTGTTTTTGTCGTGTGTTTGTTTTTGGTTGTGTGTTTTCCTTTTTCGTCACCCTTGTTTTTGACCCTGAACCCAATGGATAGGCACATGTTGATCTGGGATTCTCTACCCTTAAGCTTCACTCAAAGATAGTCCCCAGAAAGAGCCAGATGTTATCCTGTAAAATTGACAAGGGAAATTTTGCAGGTAACCATACCAAAATTTTTGTTTTGGTCCCCCGTTGAGGTCTCTTAACATTCGGAATGGCATAAAACCCCCTTCCAGAAAATCTAGTTTTTAGAACTTAGTCATTTTAAGCCTTTTAGGTTGGGCGCATTTTTCTTTCACGTTACATCAACCAAAACTGCGCCCCCTATATTCCTTTGGCGCATTCTATTGAGTGTCAACATTCAAAATGTTGAATGTTGCACCTTCCAATGTTGCGCCTTTCAAGGCTGCACCAAGGTGCATGCACCATCTTGTCAACATTCAAAATGTTGCGCCCCTTGATGGTGCGCCAAAGCGCTGAAAAAGCAATGTTGACAATCCCAAAGCCGTGCCTATGGCGCAGATATTTTCATGTTGACATCTATCTGGTTGCGCCATAGAAAAAGTTGGTGGCACATTTATTGAACCTTTTTCTATATATAGGTGCATCCAACCTGTCATTTTCATGATTCAAAAAAAAGTGAAAAGTTATTCTTCTGCACCTGTCAATGTTCCTATCAGCCCCAAGTGTCATTTTTCGTTGCATTCGTGGACCCCTCACCATTTCCTCTATCTTATATATATTCATAGTAGGTGGCCCTTGCTCTTCTTATGGATTTTTTGTGGTTTCTTTGTTTGTTTTGGTGGTTTGTATTATTGAAAACAAAAAATGAACCTAAGAAGATAATACAACCCCTGCCCATTTTGCAAATCAAACCCACCTTCAAACCGGTTTTTACTCTCCTTCCAGATCTGCTAACCTGGAAGGCCTTGCCTCAGAATGGATCCCTGTCCCTTTTTCCTCTGCTCCCCTCACTGTTAAAATCTGAGTTAAAAGAGGCAAAAACCACCAAACCTGCCAAAAGAGAGAAAATTCTATAAGTTGTTGCAGATAAACCCACTATTTTCTTTGGCGTAAGTTTCATTATTGTAACATCAAAAACAGTCATGCCAAAGGGGCGCACTGTCCCTCTGCATGCAACATTGGCCTTTCCCATGCCTTTTAAAACTCAAAATTTCTAAAGTAATAGCTCAGGCGCAAGCGCAACTACAACTACATCAACATTTGAATGTTGTGCAGGCCTTTCCCGTGCCATGCCAAAGCTAAATTCTTGGTGCACCTACCTTAATGCTGCACCCTTTGAATCTGCACCCCTTTGGCGCATCATAATGTTTTGCAACATGTACCACATCTGTGCTAAAGGCACACCCTGAAGCCTTGCAACACTAAATGAATCTGCGCCCAGTTAAAACCCTTTATATGGCGCAGGCGCACATCCATTGACACCAACATCTGAATGTTGTGTGTAGTCTTTCTCATGCCTTGTGCACCCTTTTGGCGTTGTTTTCTCCCATGCAACACTTTCCAAAAGTGTGCCTTGCTATTCTGAGACCCTACAGCCTGCAGTAAAGTTGCGCCTTGCACCCAGAAGCTCATAAATTGCTAACTTTTCATTTTGTAAGCTTTGATGGATGACTTAACAGCTAACATGGCTCTTCTGTGATGGACTTCCCTGCTTCTTCTTGTAGATCAGCATCTGAACTCAGATACACACATGTCTTCATTGAGTAAGAAGCCAACCGAGTCTAAGGGTAAAGCCAGAATAACAGAGGAAGAAATGAAGTATAAATACCAAAGGGTCAGGATGTCAGAATCCCTTGCAGAGTGTGACCTAGATATCAGAGATTCAGAGCTTGGCCACATTGACATGGAGGACTTCTGGCTAGAACCAAGAAGGTCATAGGAAGCCCATGGATGGAAAAATTGGTTGGAAGTGGTCTGCATTTTGCTGCAGGAATTCCCGTGAGCGCAATCAACAACGAGTTCATGATGGTGGTGGGCCGTTGTTACAATAAGGACACAAGATGTGTCGAGAATGAGAAGGGCGAGGTAATAATCAACCTCACTACCCAGCACTTTGAAATCATGTTGGGTATCCCCCACCACTGACATTTTGTAGCCATAAGCCAAGAGGACTGCATGAAGACATGGAATGAGAATGAAGACAAATGCATGTAGCTAATGAATGAGGTATACCTCAAAAACAAGAAGGTGATAACCAGGTGGCCACAAGTCATTCATCGTAGTGACTTCTCAGAAGAATTGAGTGACACCGTCACTTTCCTGAGCAGGGTGTTTGGGCTTCCCGATGCTCATTATTTCCACAAGTGGATGCTCAGATATTTAGAAACAATGAGCAAAAATGTCCCTGATCAACGTTTTCAATGGGCGGAGATCATCAGCAGCACCATCTCCGAGCAGCTTCAACAACTCTCAACAACTGGGAGGTTCTACATGAACTCCTATGTAGTGTACGCTGCTACCTCTGAAAGAGACTACCCAGCACTGAATCGATGCGGGGTATGGCCCCAGGTCAGAATATATGAATACTATCCAGAGTTGAGACTGGAAAATAGTATCGCACAATTCAGCAAAATCAATGATGCCTTCTTCTACGGCATCATCTGCCTATTGAGGCCCAATATGACTCATGGTTGGAATGACCAAGAGTGTGGTAACTATCACAGAGAAGTGGGGGGTGTTATTTACCCCACTTTCACCTATCTCAGAGCCGCCAACTTCTTGGGGGAGCCCACCAAGTTACCGAGGTATGCGGGACCCAAGTTGATCCTATTGGAGCTGTCTAGACAGCTTATCACATACCACGAGAAGTGTCTGAAAAGAAATAAGGGTGGAACTCCATTCCCCCTCACAGTGGGCAGGTACACCTGCACTTCACAAAGCAAATCCCGGGAGATGTTTATAGAGCTTGAATTGCTCAACTTAAAGCATAATTTCCCGGCGAGGCCAACCTTTGATCCTTGTAATTACCTTCCAAGGGAAAAGCTCGATCTGATTCACATCCCTCAGATCAAAGATATCTACATTGATCTCTATCATGAAGTCAAGATCAGAAGAAAGGACCACTCCCAGCTAGCCCTAGCAGAGATCATTCAGTATGGTGTGGCCATCGTCCCGAAAGGTTTCCAAGCAGATGATCAAGAAGTTGATCAAGTCTATCTATACACAGATGGGGACAATTGGTTATTTTCTAAGATTGATAGAACAAAGGTGCCTCAGACTATTGAGGAAAGGGTTAAGGGAACTCTGCAGTGCACAGAGCATTGGTGCAGGAAGAACAGTCTCATCTACCTTGGGGTAGACTTCACCACGTCTCCCTTAGGTAATGCACCTACCAAGCCGAAGCACTTGCCAAAGGAAAAGGGAAAGATAAAGAGGGAGAAATAAGTACTGCTCAGGAGGAAGCTCCTGAGAGTCCTCCTTCCGCCGCCCAAGAATAGGTAGTAAGCCTAATCTCCCCAGAAGAAGAAGAAGCGGTAACTATTCTGATGGGCACATCCACTCAGGATGTTACCACTGTTGTAACTACTGAGGTTCCCACCATCCCATCTCCCGCTCCTCCTTCCCCTCCTCATGTCGCTCAACCAACCACTCCTTTGGTTGTGTCTTCTCCCCCGTCTTCTACTGTTCCCCCTTCCTCTTCCTCCATCTTCTCTTCCCTCGCGGATCTGTCCCCCAGCATTTCTTCTCTCATCTCTCAAATCCCTTCCACCCCCATGGTTTCCTCTCCTGTAGTGACTCCTATTTCCATAAGCGTTGGTGTGTCGGCTCCTTTTTCCATGCCACCACCAAGTGTTTCAACACACTTCCCCATGTTCACTACAGCTGCTCCTTCTTCCACCCCTGTTTCCTCCTCTCCCTCTGGTCCCACTCCCCTAAGTCCAGAATGGATCTCCAGACACCTGAGCCAATACAAGAGGAAGGTCCCCATTGCACCTATGGACTTCTCTGTTATTCTGGCCAAAGGGCCTAAGAAGCAAAAGGCCATAACCCACTTCTCTCAGAGTGTTTCAGGTGAAAGGGTTATGGAGATCGCATACCCTGATCCCACCAAGAAGAAAGAAGATCTATCTCCTAAAGATTTTACAGTGACTCAGGTCACAATGGGAACATCCTCAGAAAGCCTGCAAGGAGAGGCTTTATCCATAGTGGATGCCCTTTGCAAGAAGCTTCAGGAAGCGAAGAAAGAGAAGAGAATATTGAAAGAGCAAAACAAGCATCTTCTCTAAGCCCTGCAGAAAATGGGCAGTGCACCTCCTGTAGCTGCCACCGAAACTCCTGAAGCCCTTAGTCAGGAAAAGATAAATGAGTATGCCAAGATTGGCGAGCAAGGTATGGCAGTGTCTGCCTGGAGAGACCAAATCCTCAAAGATAGTGAGGAAGTGATTATAAAATTCACAGAGCTATATCAAAATATAGATCAGGCTAATAAGGAACTCCAGGCAATTACAGGACCTATCTCCAAAGAGTTGGACCATGCCAGGTTACAACACGAGACATTCCAAAAGATGCTCGACTACCCAGTTGATGACTTAATGAAATTCAGCGTCTTCGATCACCCAAGAGCACCCAACAAAGTCCTTGCTGCTTTGGACTATCGGGTTGACCAAATGGAATTTGTCTTGGTGAAAATAGATAAAATCAAGGAGGAGGCCTTAGATGCAATGCATCAAATGGAGCAGATTGTTTTAAGGATGTCTCCAGGTTTGCTCACCCCGTCATACACCTTGAAGAAGGCAGAGGACACTATTCAACTTTTCAAGGAGATCGTGTCACAGGGTTTAGCTTCAGAAGCCGCTTTTGATATAGAATCTATCAACAACCTTCTGGCCTGCCGTGACTTTGTTGGATACCTAATGGAGGTAGGTAATAAATACTTCAAACTCCTAGAAAGACTCAGAGATGAACGGGAGACTTGTGAAAGTCATCGGCGATCACACCAAGGGTCCTGCTCAGGATCAACTTCAAACGATGGTTAGCAAATTCATGGAGTATCGAGCTCAATTCCACATTACCTCCCCTGAGCAGAAGCAGGACACTCCTTTCCAACCGAGGGACGACGACGAATAGGCTCCTCCCTCCTGGGATTTATCCCATTTTTGTAATATTTAAAAGAATGTTGGCACAAATGATGACATCATCCATGTTGCACCATGGGATGTTGTCATCCACAAAATTGCCCTCAAGTCAACATTTGACTTTTAGATATTTTGTAAATAGTTGTTGGCTCCTTTTTGCCTTCTTTCTCCTTCTCCTTCTATAAATACTTGGATACTTGTTGTATTCAAGTGGTGGACATTTTTTAGATGAAAAATAGAAGTGAGAAGAAAAGGCTTTGTACTTTTTGTAACAAAAAATATTAATACAAAAATTAAGACTTTGTGCTCAATGGATGTGTTATGAGCATTAGATCTTTCTTAAGTTAGATCTTGTGTTGCTTTTTGTTAGATCTATCTCTACTTTTTTGTCATTTGCTCATCAGTATTGCTTTGTTCGTTTATGCAAGTAGGTTTGGCTCTATTTACTACCAGCCCAAAACATAAACCCTCTGACCTTTCTGCTTTGGAATTCATTTCTTTTCTCCCTTCAGATCTATCATATCTCTGTTCCGCCCTTCATTCCTTTCTGTTCACAGTCGAAAACACCCCTACGGGGACGAGGTCCCAAACCTCTTAAGGCAGAATATTGTGGGACTTGCACAAATTCCTGCTGGTAGAATAGCAATAAACTAGTTTCGTTTTGTTGTCTCAAAGAGGGGCTATGCCCTGCACACTGTTGGCTCGTCTATCCATAGATCTGCCCTCCCGATAGATTTTTGGACCAACACAATCTTGGTCATTTGTGCATGGATATTGTATCGCATTTTACTTGTTTGTGTTTAAGATAAAATGCAAGTGTTCATCATTCCTTTGGTGCATCACCTCTATTAGATTAGGTTTTATTTCTTGTATCTCCTTAACCCCTGTCTCCTTGGAAAGTTATAGTAGGATTTAGAATAGAACCTCTGCAATCCAAACATGTGTACCTAAACAGAGGAATAGGAGCCAAATTTCATCTTGAGAGCTCTCCCTGATTTGTAAATTCCCACACTTTGGGAGAAAGCTCCATGTTATGCAATCACATCGGATGCCCCACTCAAGTTACTGAGGCATTTCGAGGGTGCTATGTGATTTTTCAATAATAGTTTTGGCATGCTCGGTGGGACAAGAAGTCTTCATTTTACCACAACATGATTGATGTGCACTTGTTGGTATTTACCAGCTTGTCAAGAAGCTCTAAAATTGCACATCAGGTGACTCCAAAAGAGGCAGAATCTTCTTGTTTCAGCAGTCCAAGCTTGTCAAGTTCATGAGAAAAATACAAACAAGGTCAAGAAATAGAGAGGAGGGGACTATTTTTCTATCTACATTTATCCCTAGAAAGAGCAAGGAGAGGAAGAAGATCCCAAAGGTCTCCATCTCCACCAAACAAGACATTGTCAACACCTCCACCTAGTAGACCTTTTGTTCAATTGGCTAGATTCCTTCAGACCAATCAGGATGGAACAACCCAACCCCTACATCAAATTCACTAGTAGGAGCCCGCTGGCTCTCAACGCACAAAATCCAGTTCCAGCTACAGCACTGAAGAGCATCCCATATTTTACTGGAGAGAACCAAATGACTCCAATTGACCACATCCAGGATATTGCAAATGTCTGTGCAATTCATGAGATCATTGAAATGGATGTTGCGGTCAAGTTTTTGGCTTCATCTTTTAAGGGTAAAGCTTTACAGTGGTTTAGGAGTCTAACCATGGGATCCATTCAGAATTGGGACCATTTGTGCATGGATCTTCACAATCAATTTAGAGAGAAGGGAGATAATCTATCCTTGTTGGAACAACTGACAACAATCAAGAGGGCTCCTAATGAGTAGTTGACTGATTTCAACTTCAGATTCTAGCGGACGTGGGATAGGATTCTGGTGGCCATGAGACCAATAGATGAAGGTGCTTTTCTATACTTCCTTAAAGCTTTAAATTCTGATATTTCCATGATGATTCAATCAATGGGAGGTATAAATTTACCCACATCATATAACATTGCTATTAGAGCTGAAAATTACTTAATTCAGGCTGGTAAACTTGCACCTAGGCCACCTATGCCTCTATATCCAGAACTAGGAGCTCCAAGCACTAGTCAAACACCCACATTAGCTCCCATACCTTCTCCAAGGAATTAGAGTTCAGATGAAGCTTCCACCTCATCTTCTAGCTGCTTCAAAAGAGCTACAAGAGGTTATGAAACAATTGTAGAACTTAGGAAATGAGCTAGTGACTATCAAGAGGCACAACAAGCTCAGAGTTCTAGGTCATATCAACCTCAAACTCAATATCAAGCTAGACCCCCATATCAGCCTAAAATAGACCACCAGCTCAGGCTACAAATCAAAACCAAAACCAAGGACAACCTCAAGCTGTTAGGCCTTTCTGACCATAAGATCCAAACGTAGCTTCAACGTCGAGGGCCTTGGTTCCAACACAAAATAATATGGCTCAAGAATATGATTGGTGTTTCCCATGCAATCAACCCCATAACCAGTCAATGTGTTTTAATGGTGCTTTGAATCAAGGCCTTATGGTGACAGACCACCAGTGTGGAACAAGGGACAGGCCAGGAAGGGAAAATCAGTAGTAAGAAACCTAGAAAGAGACACCTCCAAGTGAGACCATGCTTGTCAATTGGCAGGCTGAAGATTTCTATGGTATGAATCAAGCACCTCCTCATAGTGTGGCAGAAAATACATGGTCCAAGAAGAGGAATATTGGAGAGGGGAAATCCTCCAATTCAAACCCCTCCATCACTCCCTATGTTACCCCGCAAAGTGCAACTCCCAATGTGCAGAGTCATCCCAAGCCACCTTCCAGACCCGCTCAGGCACCGGTTGTAATGACCCATGTGCAAGAGAAGAATGTGCAAGGAAAGGGGCAGCAAAAAGATAGCTCATCCCCATTTAACATCATTGAACAGATGAAGAAAACAAATGTAAACATCTCAATGTGGGATTCATTGGCTATCCCAGGACAGAGAGACCTATTGCAGGCTGCTATGGCCAATTGGTCAACCTCAAATCAGTTACCCAATCAGCAAGAGAAAGTGCTTACCAATGCAGCTCAGCCTAAAGGAAATCATAGAGATCACAAATGTAAGAATCTGAAGCCTCCTCCCTTCTATGTCTCATTGATCATTGGAGACAAACTAGTGCATAATTGCATGATTGATTCAGGAGCAAGTAGCTCAGTCATGCCAAAACAAATAGCTGATCAGTTGGGTCTTCAATATGAAGTCATCTCCAAAGGTGTAGTGTAATTGGATGGGACAGTGGTAACAATGGTTGGAGTAATCAAATATTTGAGCCTCACATTTCATGCATGTCCCAATGTGACCATCTTGTAAAACGTATCAGTCATAGACTTGCCACCACACTTTGCATTGTGTTTGTCAAGAGACTTCACTGCTAAAATTGGAGGTTATTTGTCTGCTGATTGGTCACACATGTTATTCAGAACAAGGTATGGAGCTAAGGCTACAATCAGATCTGAGCCTATTGCAAAATTCCATATTGAGCCTCATACACCGAGTCCAATCAATGTAAATTGTTCAACCCTTGATCAAGAAGATTATCCAAGCACCCATGAAGATGATACCAAATTCAGATACATTCCAAACTTGACTCTTGATGAATGGGAAAGCAAGAGGCATGATTTTGACCCTTACAAGGAAATGGAAGAATCTGAGCTAGGATTCTATTGTTTGCATGAAGAGAATCATCCTCTTCCTAACATCACTAAGCCAGACCACAAAGATGATAATGAGGTATGGCAGTTATTCTTTGATGGCTCAAGAAGTAGACAAGGAGCTAGAGGAGGAGCTATGCTTGTTTCACCTCAAGGTATGAAATATTACTCAGCCTTCCATTTCCAATTTTCTTGCTCAAACAACACAACAGAGTATGAAGCCTTGATCCATGGACTGCATTGGGCAAGAAAGAGAGGGATTAAAAACTTACAAGTGTTTGGCGATAGTGAGCTAGTTGTGAATCAAGTCTGAGGACAAAATGCTGCCAAGAATGATCTGTTAAAAAACTACAAGAATCGGTATGGGATCTCATCAAAGATTTCAAAGCATTTGGCATCAATTCCATCCCAAGGAAGAAGAATGAAGCAGCGAACAGATTGGTAGTAATCGGGGCATCATTTGATGTGGTAGAGAGTATTAAGAGTGAGAAATCTCAGCCCCATATTAAGTGGTTGTAAGACCAGCTGTTCCAGATAACAACACAAGTTGGCAAGTCTTCAAGAATGATCAAAAAATTGTCAATTTTCTACAAGAAGAAGCTGAGTTCTCCACTAGAAACCAAGACAAGTTGGAACAGCGGTATGGTGACCAAGTGGTGCAGCTGAGAACCAACAAATTACCAAAGGGTCTTGTAACTTTGGAGTCAATTTTCAACCCAAATGATCAATTCCGGAAGGAGAAAGTAAATATTCAAGTAAAGGGTGAAGATTCAGAGCCCATTTCCATAGATGAAGGAAAAACTTTGTGAATTGGCAAGGTAAGTACCCAACAAGAAAAATATGAGTTCAATCAACTTTTTCAAGAATTCCCAAATGTCTTTTCTTGGACTTACAAGGATTTAAGAGGTTTCAACCCAAGGTTGGCACAACACACTATTGAGCTGGATCTGGGATCTAAGCCTTCAGACAGAAGAAAAGGCCAGTAAACCCTCACATTGAACCCTTCATGAGAAAAGAGTTGAACAAGCTAATTGAGGCCAGCATCATCTTCCCTATCAAGCATTCAAGTTGGGTTGCAAACTTGGTGCCTGTGAGGAAAAGAAATGGAGAAATCAGATTGTGTGTGGACTTTCATGATCTAAACAAAGCATCACTCAAGGATCATTATCCACTTCCATCAATGAACATATCCAACAAGTTGTAGCTGGCTCTAAGAGGTTTTCATTGCTAGATGGATACTCAGGCTATAATCAGATAATGGTGAAAGAGGAAGATCAGTACAAGATGACCTTCACCACAAAATGGGGCACATATGCTTACAAGAAGATGCCATTTGGATTGTCCAATGCCAGAGCAACATTTCAGCGAGCTATGGATATGGCGTTCAAAGGCTTGATCAACAAGATGGTGCTTGGTATATCTAGATGATATCATTGTCTTCTCAAAGAATGTAGCAGACCACCTCTTTCACCTCAGGAAAGTATTTCAAAGGTGTAGAAGGTTCAGAGTGTCATTGAATCCAAAGAAATGTGTATTTCTGGCACACAAGGGCAAGTTGTTGGGCCACATTGTCTCAAGAGAAGGGTTGACAATTGACCCTGAAAGAGTTGAAGCCATTAGAACACTACCACTACCACATCACAAGAAATCCCTCCAAAGCTTCTTAGGAAGGATAAAATTTGTCTGTATATTTGTGCCTGATTTTTCCACTCTTGTAAAGCCTTTAATGATGATGCTAAAGAAGAGTCTTGCATTCAAATGGACAAAGAAGGAAAAGAGAGTTTTGAGGCCATCAAGCTTGCAATATCACAGGCCCCAACTCTTATTAACCTAGACTTTTCAAAGGACTTCATGTTGTATGCTTTTGGAGGGTCAGACACAATCTCAGCTATCTTGGTTCAGCCTAACAAGGAAGGTTCAGAACAACCCATAGCCTTCTTCAGTCAGAGCTTGGAAGATTACGAAGTAAAGTATTCTTTCATTGAAAAGCATGTCCTTGCTATCATTAGGAGTTTGAAGAAGTTCAGACACTTGGTCTCGAACAACAAGATTCAACTGCTAGTGTCTCATGCTGGTGTCAAGGACTTTCTCCTAAACAAGGACTTGAATGAGAAGAGAGAAGGTTGGATCACTCGTGTAATGGAGTATGATATTGAAATCAAAGTGACCAAGCTGGTTCGTGGCAAGGGTCTGTGTGAGCAGCTCACTTCCAAGAAACAAACTGAGTCAGCAGATGAAGAAGAGGTTGTCCTATTAATGCAGAATGAGCTAGAGCAGCTAGCGAATGGTACACCCATTCCATGTTGGACTCAAAATTTGGTGCATTATCTCCAAACAGGTTTGTGCCCTCTAGAATGGAGACAAAAAAGGAGATACTTCAGATTACAAGCCATCCCATATGTACTTATTGGTGGTGTCTTGTTCAAGAAGGACATCAATAGTGTTCTATTAAGGTGCATTGGGACAATCCAAATTGAGAAGGTGTTACATGAGTTCCATGATGGAGAAGCTAGAGGCCACTTTGCTCCATGGGTAACAACGCTCAAAATTATGAGGGCTGGTTACTATTGGCCTACGGTGTTTAGGGATTGCTACTCATGGATCAAGAAGTGCAAGAAGTGTGCATTCTTCACAGGGAAGGAAAGGTTAGCAGCCCTACCTCTTCATCCAATTTTAGTAAATCAGCCATTCATGCAATGGGGATTGGACTTCATTGGAGTGATCAACCCAAATTCAAGCCAGGGCCACAAGTGGATACTCACAGTGACTGACTATTTCACCAAGTGGACTGAAGCAGTGGCACTTAAGGAGGCAAATGAATCCAACATCTTGGATTTCTATGAAGGGATAGTCACAAGGTTTGGTGCCCCTGCTACTATCATATCAGACAATGCATTGGCATTCCTTGGCGCAAAGATCACTAAATGGGCTGTCAAGAATGGTGTATATCTCAGCACCTCTTCAAACTATTACCCTCAAGGTAATGGCCAAGAGAGTCCACAAACAAGAACTTGTTGAGAATCATCAGAAGGACTCTTGATGAGAATCAGAGAACTTGGCACACAAAACTCAAATCAGCTCTTTGGGCAGATAGAGTCACCCCCAAGAGGTCTACAGGAAGCTCTCCATTCAAGCTTGTATATGGAAAGGAAGCATTTCTACCTATATCACTTGAGTTTCCAGCATTAGAACTCATGAAACAACTAGAACTAGCTGAGTTTGAGCCTATGGAGGTCAGGTATGCAGAGCTGATGGAGTTAGAAGAAGCAAGAGAACATGCAGTGCAGACCATGGAGAAGGATCAAGCTTCAATTAAGAGATGCTTTGACAAGGAAGCTAAAGCCAGGACATTCCAAGTTGGAGACTTGGTACTGAAGTGGGATGTTGACCGTGCAAATCCAGGAAAGCATTCCAAGTTTGATGCCATATGGAGTGGTCCATACATGATCACCGAATGCAAAGGTAGCAATGCCTTCTGGCTGGCTAAGTTGGATGGCGAAGAATTGCAGATTCCAGTCAATGGGATCTACCTCAAACATTGCTACTAAAAGGAGAGTTTCTCACCCTTGTAAATATTAGCCTAGGTTTTCAATTTCTCCAAGTGCATATGCACATTGTCTTGTTATAGTTTAGGTTTCAATTTCCCTAAGTGTTGGTGCACATGCTCTATTGCTTCTGGTGTATGCTTGTATATAGTTCATCTCACTCATGGAAGAGGCTTGTGGCCACAAGAAATTAAATCTACAGAGTATCCATATTGGAGTAGGTCTGGATGTTTTCATTGCACTCCAACAGATCAGGTTTGTAGAAAATCAAATGAGGGAGAAGTTTCCAGGTTTCAGACAACTCTCTACTCTCACAAATCTTGAATCCAAGATTTTCTTGCAAAGATAAGAGTGCATGCAGTGGAAGGTAGTTCCAGACCAGATTTGAAATTACCAGGTAGACTCCATGCCCAATGGATGCTTCAAGGCCACAGGTCATCTCATCTAGCAGTAAGATGCCCCCCTGTGAGTCGCCAAATTGTTGTCTAAAATAAGCTCACTCTTATTTTTGGTCAACTAACCCCCTTTTTCCCCTTTTGTGCTTCAATCTGATTTTTTATATATTTTAAGCACTTAAGGTTTCCTAAAAAATCTTCATCAGATAGGAAATTTCTTCCCCTTTCCAAAAATGTAAAGAAGTCCTTCTAACTCTTCGTATTTTTCAAGTTATGGGCTGGCGGGCCTTGGAAGGATTTTTTGCCAAAAGCGGGCAAGTGGGCCTGGGGAAGATTTTTTGCCAATGGGAAAATTGTGGACCGGCAGGGTGGCGGGAGATACTTTTACATTTTTTCACTTTTTGAAAAATGAACAAGTGGAAAATGAGGGTCGGCGAGCTCGGGGGTGATTTCTTTTGCTAAGTGGGTCTGCGGGGCCGCGGAGGAAATTTTGCCCAAGTATAAATGTGGGCCGGCAGGTCTGCGGGGCATTTTGGAACTTTTACAACTTTTCACAAAATGGTGTAGTTTTCAAGTGCGGGCCCGTGAGCCCACATGGGTCTTTTCACCAAGAGTGGAGTCCAAAACAGGGTTCCCAATGAGCACCAGATCACCACATGGATAGGAGTCAAGACAGGTGCAACTCAAAGGTTGAATCAAAATAGAACAAGGACAGAAGCCTCCAAACAAGCAATCAAGCACTCCTTCAAAAGTGGTCAAAGGTTAAAGGGGATACATTGGTCAGTAGAAAAGTCAGGAAGGGGAAGAGACAAGCCAAATCGGCTAAGGCGGCAAGGTCCACGTGAAGCCCATCAATGTGTCTCATCAAAGGTGCAAACCCAAAGAAGGATCAGACCCAAACAAGCACTGGCCACCACATGTCCAGAGCCTGAAAAGGAGAATCGACAGTTGAAAATTATAAACAGAGGCGGGCCATAGAAGGAGCCATGTGTCCCAATGGTGCAACTTCAAAAGGCAAAATCCGGAGGTAGGTCCCAAACATGCATAGCCTCCATGTGTCCAAGGTCAAACATATAGCCCCGCCAAACAAAAAAGGACTAATCCAAACATGAAGAAATGGAGGAGCGGACTGCCTAGGGTGCCACGTGTCCCACTATCACAATTTAGGGAGCTGGCTATGAGGATCCCACCTGCAAGGGTTTTTTTTGGCATTATATATGGTGGGCCCCTTTAACTCACCAAAGGGACGAGGCAGGTAGTGTTCACTTAGGACCCGAATCGAAGTATATGTAAGGAAAAGCCCAGTGGAAGCTTCCACGTGTCTCATCGAGCACAACTTCAAAGGCGTGACCCAAAAGGTAGTTCCCAAACAAGCACCAACCCGCCACGTGGTCAGGGTCCGAAAAGGTAAGTTCGGTCTTGATGAAGTCAAAAAGCAGTGGAGTAGGCCTCCACGTGTCTCATCTACACAACTTCAAAGGTAAAATCCAAAAGCGGTCCCCAAACATGCGCCAGCTCTCCACGTGTCTCAGGTCAGGCACAATGTCTCCACCAACAAGGGGGGCTTGGGAAGAATACAAAGGAAATAGAGTAGGCCCACAATGCCACCATGTGTCTCTTCGGCACAACTTCAAGAGTGTAGAGGAGGGGGTGAAACCTTGAGATGCATGGGGCCACCACGTGGATATGTGTGAATAGACTCCAGACCCGAAGTACCTTTAAGCGGCCATATCTTTCGATCAGAAGCTCAGAATCAAGTGGGAGGGGACGTTTTAGAGAGCTCTCGGCACCTGCTACCCACCTGCCACCATTAATGTTTCAAGTCCCACCATTTCAACCAACCATTTTCAGGCCATCAAGTCTCCCACCTGCCACCATAATGAAGAATGGTTTTCCTCTCTTTCCAGTAAGGAACAGTGACGGGGGCATGGGTGTTGCAGCGGGACTCATCATTGTGGTAGGGGAATTCAATGCCCCTTCAGGGGCGGTTGGAACAGGGTTGGATTTTCCCTCCTTTCTCTCTCTCATTCTTCCTATATATTGTACAAGAGGGACAATTTCAAAGGGTTGGACATTCTTTCTTTGTGCCCCTCCCTTTTTCTCTTCTCTGTAGGTGAATTCGTGGAGTCTCTAACCCCTCCATCCAAATTGTAATGCAATTTCTGCCTCTTGGCTACTGTAATGCACTGTATCAATTCTAGAGCAATAGAATAAGTCTGTGGATGATTTCAACCCTCTCTTATGTTTTATTTCTTCTTCTTGATCCCTCATTGCAATCTTGGTCATCTGTGCATGGATATTGTTTCACATTTTAATGGTTTGTGTTTAAAGGCAATGCAAATGTTCAACATTCCTTCAGTGCATCACCTCTATTAGATTAGGTTTTAATTCTTGCATCCCCTTAACTCTGTCTCCTTGGAAAATTAGAATAGGATTTAGGATAGACCCTCTGCAATCTAAACATGTGCACCTGAATAGAGGAATAGGAGCCGGCCTTCATCTGAAGAGCTCTCTCGACTCACAAAGTCCCACACTTTGAGAGATGCTCCATGTTGTGCAGTCACACTGAGGATCTTAACCCATCAAGTTTGTATGTGTATGTGTATGTGTATGTGTATGTGTATGTGTATGTGTATGTGTATGTGTATGTGTATGTGTATGTGTATTGTGTATGTGTATGTGTATGTGTATGCGTATGTGTATGCATATGCATGTGCATATGCGTATGCGTGTGCATGCGTGTGTGTATGTGTATGTGTGTGTATGTGTGTGTATGTGTGTGTATGTGTGTATGTATGTGTATGAGTATGTGTATGCGTTGTGTGTATGTGTGTGTGTATGTGTGTGTGTGTGTGTGTCTGTGTCTGTGTTTGTGTGTGTGTGTGTGTGTGTGTGTGTGTGTGTGTGTGTGTGTATGTGTATGTGTATGTGTATGTGTATGTGTATGTGTATGTGTATGTGTATTTGTATGCGTATGTGTATGTGTATATAGAATATGTATATGTATATATATTACATGCTTAAGACAAAGTTAAAAAAAGTCCAAACTTTTTAAATGAATGTGTTTTTATATGTCTAGTGTTCAAAAATCTTCTTAAAATTACTCAACCTTTTGTTTGATGAAAAAAAATATGATATTATTCTTGTTTCCCAATTAGGTTGCAATATCTTAAAACATAAAAGTAAAACACAAACACACACATGCATATACATATATATGTATCTATGTACACACACACACACACACACACACACACATGTATGCATATACATAGTGCTAAAACTCAATTTTTTCCTTGTCAAAGTACCAGTTTTTCATTGCCAAATTGTCAAGCTACCTATTTTAAATATGAAGTTAAAGTATTTTGGATACGATCCTATTTTTTTCCTAATCACCAAAAAATCCAAACACTAGAAATAACAACATAGATTTCATAAACTTTGAGGACCTGAAGATGAGGATAATAAAAGCTAACCAGATTCCAGTGATAGATCAAATATTTTGTAGTGGCTTGTATCAGGCTACAGTATTTCATCTATCTATCCAATGTATGGATTTGGTTTTGGCATGTTCTAATCATTATGGCCCCATGAACATAGATATCAAAGTGGAAAATGGTTCATTGTTAATTTAGCTAGATCCAATACACATCGGGACCTCTTTTGGGATACAGAGGAAAAATAATTCGGTTGTTTTGACCAAAGAGAATTCCCTAGATGAATGGAACCACTGAGATTCCAATATCCAAAATATGTTGTCTACCTCGTGGTTGAAAGTACAAAACAAAGGTCCTTCTAAGATCCCTAAAACTCTAGTGAGAGAACTTTCATGAAGAGCTCTTAGATATGATTGTTCTCTCCAGATGAGTCCTGGGAGAACTTGCAATGAAGGACTTCAATCCTTGGATGGCCAAATTCATGAGTATTATATGCAAGGGATCACAACACACTGATTGGTGTCATATTTTTAGTGATAACCTACATGATTCCTTGTTGGGCGTGGCCTTGAAAAGTGAATTCTACATGAACTTGTACCTTGTGTATTTTATCATTACAACCAAGATTTGGATGGTATTGTCTATTGTTGGAGATTCATGAGAAGATAGGATGATATATGAATATCACATGTATATCACTCGTGAGGGAATCTTTCATCATTTTAGATGTGTCAATGATACCCTCACTATGTTCACAATCATATCACTGGAAGGTGATATTACTTTGAGAATCTCAAGAGAAGCAATAGACCTCATTGGTGTGTACAGTCATTACTTCATAAAATTTCAAACATTCACATACACTCAGGTTGGTGGGTTTAATGGGTACCTATTAAGATCCCAAGGTATGTCATTGATAAGCTAGTTTTTATTGAATTATGAAGATAATTGGGTATCATGCATGCTAAGTTTAAGGTTATAAAGGTCAAAGATGTTAATTTTCCCATCAAACTTGGCACTTACTATTGTAATAATTCTCTAGATGCCCAAAATATATAGTCTATCATAATCCCATTTAATGTGCATTCCTATTCTAAACAGATCAACATTGACATTTAGAGGTTTTTCAAGAATAGCATGAGAGTTACTTGTGTTAATACCCAACAACCTAAAGTCAAATACTTTTGGGCTGATTATTTTTTTGATCTCAAGGTTTTCCAATGAGATTATATGACAATTACCATTGAAAAAATGAATCATTCAAGTTAGAATGGGTCATAGAAGGATTGATAGATGATGGCACTAACCTAATTGACCCATAATTTATAAAGCATGTTAAAAATTGGAATTTGAAATCTATTGGCTTTTTAAAAAGAGAATCAGGTGACATCCTAGACCGCATTGTTTTTGTACTAAAAATAACTAAGAATTGGTTTCTCAACAAAGTGTCTGAATTCACTTATATAAGCAAGAAAATTGATTTGAGATTAGGTGAGGTGACATCTCACACAAAAATATATATTAAGAGATTTTTGTCACGTGTTGCAACCTCAAGTTCACCTCAAGAGACCAATACATCATATAAGTCTCAACTTTAATTCACCTCCAAGTTATATGTTAGAAGGAATTCCACTACTTCCCTTGAGCTGGGAGAAATTGCCACTTCTCCTAAGAAGGACATCTCCATAGTTCCCAAGGAAGATATCCTTCAATCCTTCTCACTTCCTAAAAATTCTCCTTGAAGTATTTATCCTCATTCCCATTCACATTTTCCCATCATTCATATTTCTTCTCGAGTTTATTCATCTCATCACACTCCTCCCATACCTCTAAAAAAATTCACCCTCCTCTTCCTCTCCCCATCCTTATTTCTCTTAGATATCTCCACTGATAGAATAAAATAATAATAAAAAAACTACAAGATTTTTTAATCTAAGTTGTTATGCACTAATAGAGATGTTAAAAGTAGGCAACATGGTCAATATCTCTAAAACTACTTCAAGGTTGGTGATTGATAGTTCAGGAGAACCTTTTGTGAATGTAGAAAACCTACGTGTTGAAACACCCAAGGTAAAAATGAATCCAAGAGAATATGAGATAAGAAGAATCATTTTCATAGAACCCACTCCTCAAGGGGATGTGCACAATTTTAAAGAATCAATCTCAAGGATGATTAAAAGAGTGGAGAAGGGAAAGAAGACTCATAAACAACTTAAAAATCTTGTTCGTGTGCTCTCATCTGACATCACCATATATTTGAACCTGAATAATTATTATTCTTCTCCATCTTGAGCCCTCTCTCTCATTTTTAGCCTAGATAAAAATATTGTGGAGGAGATTCATAGATTTAGCAAGCAAGGGAGATTCACCAAATCATGGATCGGAAGTATTCTAAACAATGGTTACAATTTTATACACGAAAGCAACAAGGTGTATGAATATGTGCAGATAATTATTCTCAATATCAAGAGCATCATGGAGGTATGCAATCCCAAAGTCTCTCACTGGAAATATTTTATTCCAGATGTTAGGTCCATATCCAACTCAAATCAGAACATCATTCTTTCTAAAGGAGTCTTCTTGCGACCTAAAGGAGGTTTTCAAAGAAATGGGGTAGAACCATTGAATAGAGAATCAATACCCTCAAGGATGAAATGGATTTTTTTTCTCCCCTATTGGAAAGGAATGACATGTTGAAATAATAAATTGGCGTGGATTTTTGATACATGGGTTGTTCACCACCTAATGATAGAAATCCTGAGATGAGAACGGTGGAGGAATTCAATGAGAATTTTGTTAAGAGGATCAGGGATTAATTGTTTCACCTTTAGAATGTTTTTGTGGACTCAATGAATAAGATAGCCAAAATCTATTAACATTATCTTAGAATAACTAAGGAGATTCCAAATTGTTTTGGGCATGGTAAGAATATTTTATAAGTGACAGATTCATGGTTTGATGTTTTAGAAATCATTGCAATCCTATGAGAAGGTGAAGTCCAATAGATGGGTCACACGCTTCTGATTGAATTGGCAGAATGTCAAAACTTTTCTAGTGCAATAAATTCATGGTTCTAAATATTATGTATCTCCACCTACATGATTTTCACTTGTCTCTTTCATAAATAAATCACTTTTGTAAAAGTGACTTGTTTCACTTAAGTGATTTCTATTTCTCTGTTGAGGGTGCACTTTTTCTCTTTTTTTCTTATTTCACTTAAGTGAATTTCTATTCCTTCATTGTAAAAGTGTTTTTCTTAAAATAAGGAAAAGTAACTTATCTCGAACCCAATATATGAAAAGTCACGTAGGGAGATGAAAGGTCATGTAATGAGACTATAAATTGGGATGGCCTCTTCATTCCAAGGAATCAGTTTTTTCTCTCTCTCTATAGCATGTTGTAACTCTTCTATTTTCCTACTTAGAAATTTTCCTCCTATCTCCCTATTTGCTCTCAACTGAATGTATGACAATTTTGTAATGAATTTTTTACTTTGAAATGGAATTAAAATCAGCAGTTGAACTTTATGTCAATCATTATTATTGTTTCATAAGTATCTATATAATTTGTTTATATTTTCCCATGTTTTTTTATTGAAACCAGAATTTAGTTCATGAAATCTAGGTTCATCTCATTAATATAATTATCCTCATTTTTTCTCTCCTCACTTACCTATATTTCCCTCTCTCTCGGATATTGCTACAGTTACAAAAATGGTGTTTCTGCACATTCCCTTATCTTTTACCATCTCGAGAGCTATCTTAGTGTACATATTTTTCCTTCTTTCAATAAATGGGAGGGCCCAATATTTAAGTAGGGGGACTTAGTCCTATGAGAGTTGATGAAATATATATTTTTTCCTTCAAAAAATATTTTTCCAACAATTTTTGGTGCCCACTGTGGGGCATATTTTGTTTTCTTGCACCCTATTGATCTCAAAAATCCTTAAAATTAAATATTCCAAAACCCACAAAATTATAAATTATAAATTATAAAACCCAAAAGAGTTTTGATGCATACCTTTTTCTCTGCTACAAATGACCATTATAAGAAATGATTCAACCATGCATCCTAATCTCCTCATTTTTGAAGACACTTGAGGCGATATCATAGCATATTTGAGAATTTGTATTTGGAACAACCAAACAAATAACATTCATTATCATACTAATGTGAGCATATTGGTTAGAGAAGAAGACCATG
Source organism: Taxus chinensis (assembly GCA_019776745.2). Lineage (NCBI taxonomy): Eukaryota > Viridiplantae > Streptophyta > Pinopsida > Cupressales > Taxaceae > Taxus > Taxus chinensis. Next base: position 260,624,075 of record CM034146.1, on the reverse strand, counting down.
ATGAAGCATTGGAGATATTGCATCACATTGAAATAAATCAAAACAAACATAGGAGAGAATAGAATACAAACTATCAAATAGAAGAAACACCCGTGGTGATATAGTAGGTGGTATCATAGCTCCTACTTTTGAACTACTACAACAAGCTGATTTTAGACTTATTCCTATAAGCTTTCATAGGAAAAATATTGAAATTATTTCAGAAAACCCATTTTAAGAACATGTTGTTAGTCCTGTTGCATCTCCCATCTCTCCACTGCCACTAAATAATCTTCCTTCATAGATGGTTGCGCCAATACCTTGGGGTAAAAACACCATTCCATTAGCTTTATCTCCCCCACTTCATGAGATGCCTAGAGGATAAAGAAATAACTTTCCTAAGTTCAAAGGAGATAGAAAAGAACATCCAGATGAACATAATGTTTCCTTCATCATAGGATGTGGCATATTGGGATTTAAACATGAAGATGTGATCGTGAGATTGTTTGTTGAATATTTGTAAGATTTTTTTGTAAATTGGTTTTATCACCTTTCTACAATGTACATCACAAATTGGCTTGATTAAAACCATATAAATACTCCCATGCTCTACTTTCCCATTGATCATAACTAAAAAAGGAACATCAAGAAGTTATGAGGAAATTTGTATCCAAGTTCAACAAGTTGATCAATACAGTTCCTGAGGCTGCAATTATTCACAAATTCTCAATTACTTGAAGTTGGATTTATCTTGAGAAGGGCCCATCCATCTAATTTTGACAATGCTTGAGACCTTTAATTATAATTTTAGGATGATCTAATGATATCAAGTAAAATTAGAATAGGAATAAACAAGGGTAAAGCTCAAATTTCAAGCTCAGTAACTACTAATCTACTACTACCAAAGATAGTGGTCTAATTTATCTAATGAAGTAGCTCACAAAAATTGATCCCTACAACGACATACCTAGAAAAATATTTTATACCATCAAAATAATTTTGGGTTCCCCAAATAGACTCACTCTAGAAGCTCTTCATGTAAATGCGTCATGTGAAGCTCAAGAAAATGAAGAAGAAGAAATTTTAGAACCTAAAAAGAAGAATAATAAGGAAATGCCCTAGAGGTTGATTAGGTTGAAGATGTTGACATTGATTATTTTGAATATACTTCCGATGATGAATTTGACAAAGCCATAGTAGATATGAATAGTAATTTTTGGGTGGTGTTCACCCATTCACAATCATAGAAACTTGCCTCCATAGTGGTTTTTATTACAAGAAGTATGTAGATCCTCAAATGGAAGATCTACAAAATAAAATAATCAATAGAGTATCTCCACTTCCCCCTTCCATTGACTCTACAAATAAGAATCCAAAGTCTATCATAATTAAAATTGCATCTTCTTATCTAAGTAATTCATCCAAGTCTACCTCAATTAAAACATCTTTTACTAAATATGTAATTCCTTCCTCCAATATCGAAGGAATATCTACCTCTTCCTTTGAAATAAAAAAACCTCCAAAATTTCCACTTCCACCTCATTTGATATCATTGACCATGTTAAGAAATCCAAAGTGAAAATTTCAAAATTAGAATAAGTTTGCAAACCTATCTAGATCAGTTTGATAAACTAGTTTAGTTCATTAAAAATGGTAAACCTAAGTCTAATTTGAATACATCCACATTTAAGGTATTTCTACCTACTTCTCCCTCAAATTCATCCCAGAACCTTCTCGATGTAATTCTATCTACCTCAGGTAGGGTAGAGCCTTTTTACCTTTCTTTGCTCATCAGAGGCCACAAGCTAAACAATTGTGTCATTGAATCTAGTGCCTCTTATAACATCATGCATGCCAAGGTTGCAAATTCTCTTGGTCTCAACTTGACACTAAATTTTCTATTCCATGGAAACCAAATAGGTTCCCCTTGTTATTCAGATCAAGGTTTCTCAAGTTACTTTCGCTTCTTTTCCAGACCAAATGGTAAATATAACCATAATGGTTGCAGAGATGCCTTCTTCTTATGAAATTTCGTTAAGAAGAAGCTTCCATCAAGATGTAGGTGGTGAAATACACATGGATTGGTCTTATGATAATATTATTTTCAAGGGTCAAATGATAAAGCTTCTTTCCGAGAGGAAAATGCAATCCACGATTTTGAAATCAAATGACTCGCTAGATAATATTCTATATGAGGATATATAGATGGGAAACTACTTTTTGACCAATGAAATAGATGAATAATTACTCATTATGTAAGAGAGTGAAGAAAATGATCTAAGGACTATGGAATTTGATGGAATTTTTTCTACTTCATATCGGGTACAGGTGCAGTGATCACTTCTCCTACAGTAAATTGATCCCTCGCTCATATAAGATGCAATTTTTAAACACAAAAATACCATAGAATATGAAGCCTTGCTACTAGGGATGAAATCCACCAAGAAATTGGGAATTAAAAATTTACAACACTAAGGATATGTTCAACTTATTGTAAAACAAGTCGAAAATTAGTTTCAAGTGAAGAATGCAAGGCTCAAGAATTACATAAACATGGTATGAGATTGCATGGAAGCCTTTGAAGCTTTTTCAATTCGAGAAATTCCACATGAACAAAATAATAAGGTAGACTCTTTAGTTATTTATTCCTCTTTGATAAATCCTCACCCTACTTTTGGGCAGGGAAAATTTTAGTGGTGAATATTCGTTAATTCATGAATATTCCAGTTTTTGAAATTTGAAATTTGTGAATTTTTAGGGTAGGACTTAGGACCGGGTCGCCTAAATTTTCTATGTAAATTTAACATTAGGGGCCAATTTTCCATTCCCATGAAACATAAATTCATGATATTCACCTTTATGGATTTGGTCGATAGTCGATCGGTAGCATTTTTTATGCTACCAGCCGACAACATAATATACGTTGTCGGTCAGTAGTATAAATTATGCTACTGGTCGGTAGTATTTTTTTATGCTAATGGCTGATAGAATAAATTATGCTACCGGTCGGCAACAATTTTTATGCTACCAACTGACAACATATATTATGTTGTCAGCTGGTAGCATAAAAAAATGCTACCGACCAACAATATTTTTGCATTTTCTTCATATTCGTCATTAGCGCAAAAGTCAATTTTCACATATTTTCTGACGAATTTCTACAATTTTTTGTTAAACACTACAGAATTACATAAAACACTAATAATAATAATACAGTAACTTGAATTAATTTGGGATATATTATAAGTGATAGATTACAATTATTTATAAGGATTTTCTCCCTACAATGGTGGATTCAAATCCTATCAACAACTAATCATATCTCTCCATGATCCTCTCTTATAATCCCTATTATTTCTCTTACAAACAATCACATATACGTGAGTTGTTATTCCCTAAATCTCTCCCATTATATTTATCTAATGTAAATATAACTCTCACAACTCTAATGTTCATAATAATATTTATAAATTCCTAACATTCACCCCCTTAGTGTGAACATTATTAATTCCCAATACACACTCCCCTAATGTCGACATGGTTTAACATAACTCCTTTTTCTGTAGCATGAAGCACGGGCTTGTCTCATAATCTGGATCAAAGAAAGGCGTGTAAACTTCCAACTGGCTGACTGTCTTACTGCACGTGACCACAACTATGCGAAGGAATACATTCCACGTTTACTCCATGAAAACAACGCACTCGGCATTCCACTGGTGGATCATCTTCATAAAGAAGGAAGGCAGTCAAAGGACCGCTACATCAGTAAAAGTTTATCTACCTTTTTACATATGTGGTTTTCTAGATCTACCACCAACCCTTTCCAAATATATGAGTGTTACAATAAACTTAGAGACATACTCTACAATGTTTTCTTCTAAGAGGTTACATATAGGAATTTCTCACACATTACAATAAAGGAATGTATCATCCATTTTTATTATCTACCACACAGCTGGAAGCAAACACACAACTGAAAATACTTGGCCACCAAATCAGTACTATGGCCTCGTAGATGGTGCCTGACGAGAGGTCGTTGATCAACCTCCTTCCTTCATTGCCTCCAGCCTCCATCAGTTTGCTACTTAGCAAATATATCTTTTAGGCTCATATTACAATTCTCTCGGGTGTTGGTTTCAACCGATAATGCAACCCCTCACTATGGACGTCACGTACAAGTGAAAGTGCATCCAAACAATTTTTATTTTTTTTAATTTGCCAAAAATGGAAAAATAATATTTGTTTATCCAATAGCAAAAATAATAGGATCAATGCGTAGAACTTGAAAAAATACACATTTAAAAAAAACGATACCTCAATCTGAGTTATCAACTAAAATTTATTGTGCTCACAAGTTCTAAATTCAACTTCTTTCCAAACCCTTACCTAAAATGGAAAATTTATTTTTTGTTCTTGCATTTTTTTTGTGTATGTCCAAAAATGGAAAAAAAAAATATAAAACATGCAGAGTTAAGAAAACAGTGATACAATACATAGGCTGATCAAAGTTACCAGAATGGCGATGCAATACATAGGACTCTCGATACAATGCGTAGGCAGAAGGATTCAATTCGTGGGCAGAATGCTCCAATACACATGTGAGAGAATGAAGAATGTGCAGGCCATATCACTTCACCAAAGCAAATACCAATTTCGTGCTCCAACACAGAGATAAAAGTCTGGATGTGAGTCTTCGCTGAGTGGAGCATGAACATAGAAAGCTTTATTACTGTAGAACAATGCACAAAAATTCACAACAGAGAACAACACTATATTTTCTCATGTTTCGGGAAAATCACAAGATATTTTCCCATAAAAAATCAAGCCTCCATTATTCTAACCTACTCTGATACCACTGTTAAACACTGTAGAATTACATAAAACACCGAATAATAATAATACAACAACTTGAATTAATTCAGGATATATTATAAGTGAGAGATTACAATTATTTATAGGGATTTTCTCCCTACAATGGTGGATTCAAATCCTATCAACAACTCATCTTATCTCTCTGTGATCCTCTCTTATAATCCCTATTATTTCTCTTACAAACAATCACATATACGTGAGTTGTTATTCCCTAAATCTCTCCCATTATATTTATCTAATATAAATATAACTCTCACAACTCTAATGTTCACAATAATATTTATAAATTCCTAACATTTTTGGGGGGTATTAAAATTTTCCCTTCTTTTGGGGAAAAAAATATTCATTTGAAATTATTTTCGACTCGAGTGTGAAATAAAATAGTGAAAGCTGACAATTTTTCAATAAAGAAAATCATAGTTTTTCTTTCTTGGAGCAAAAAGACAATTTTAACAACCTCTATTATGAGGGAATATATGCGCCACATATGGAGTCTACTTCAAATAATGAAAAATGTGAAATTGAAGAAGTAGACCTAGATGGTGTCATCAAATTGAAAGGTAACAAGATTCCTAAAGGCCTTGTATCTTTAAAAGATATTTTTGACAAGCATGATAGGTTTTTGAAAGCTAAGGCTGATAAGACTCCCCTTAGCTCCACTAAATATGAAAATATCAGTCTTGGAATAGTGGAGCATCCAAGGCTAGTTAATGTTAAAAATTATTGTTCTCCATAATAATGTAGAGGCTTCGTTTCACTTTTGAATAAATACTCATATGTAATAGCATACTCATACAAAGAACTTAATTCCTTTAGGTCCAAGGAAATACAACATTACATTCCCCTCAATTCAAGAGTATAACCATTCAAATAGAAACAAATGCAATATAATCATAAAAAATTTGGAACAACCAGAGAAGAAATAATCAAAATGTTGAATTCTTATATCATCTTTCCTATCCATCACTCCCCTTCAGTGGAAAACATTGTTCCAATTCACAAAAAGAGTGGTGAAATAAGGATTTGTGTTGATTTTAGGAATTTAAATCAGGATTCTTTGAATTATAATTACCCTCCACCAATCCTGTAACAAATCCTACAAGTAATTATTAGTTCAAAAATGATTTATCTTCTTGATGGCTTTTATAGGATATAATCAAATTAAGGTAGCACCAGAAGATCAACATAAGATTGCATTCACTACTCCATGGGGAACATTCATTTACAAGTGTGTGTCATTTTCTCTCATTAATGTAGTAGCTACCTTTAAAAGATCTTAAAAATAAATATATAGTGATATACCTCGATAACCTTATGGTCTATTTAGAAAAGTGAGGAGTTCATTTTAATCATCTTGATCAATTTCTCATTAGGTGCAGAGCACATGGAATTTCCTTTAATCCCAAATATTCATTATTTAGAGTGATATAAGGGAAAATACTTGGACACATCGTGAATAAGGAAGGAACCAAGATTGATCCCAAATGAGTAGAATCCATTCAAAAGCTTCTTTACCTACAAGAAATCTAGGGATTCATTCTTTCTTTGGTAAAGTAAATTTTCTCCATCATTTTGTTTAACTTTATAGAACGGACCAAACATATCACTGGTGTGATGAAGCATAGAAGGAAATTTAGTTGGAACAAGGAAGGGAAGCTTGCTTTTGAAAACATTAAGAAGGAAATTTCTCATTCCCCCACACTGGTGTTCCAAAATTTTAATAAACATTTCATGATCTACTTTTATGCATCTGAGCACACTTTATTAGCTATTCTAGTCCCAAAAATGAAGGATTTGAATCTCATATTGCTTTCATGAGATTCCCATTGAAATACCATGAGATAAAATACTTATCCATTGAGAAACATGCACTCATGGTTTTCAAAGATGTTACAAAAATTAGGTTTTATATCTTAAACTCCCATACAATAGTATTTGTTCCTAATATTTTGGTAAATTTAGTTCTTACTCAATAGGAATTCAGATCCAAAAGAAATAACTAGCTTGCCAAGGTTCAAGAATATGATCTTGAAATCCAACCAACCAAACAGTAAGAGAGAAGGGTTTGTTTCAAATTATTGCTAAAGATAATGTGAGTCTAAGGGAGGAAGTGGAACTAGACTCACAAAATGATTTCTCCAACAATGAATTGTCTACATTACTCTTCATAAGTACCACCTATGAATGGTATTCTAACATTTCTTATTTCTTGACATACAATGACTTCCTACCTCATCTGAATGGTAAACAGTGAATTACCCTAAATCTATGAGTAGTAAGGTTTGTAGTCTAGAATCATGTACTATATAAGAGAGGAATAGAAAGTTCCTTCTTATGATGTTTTGACAAAGAAAAATATGAAAAGTTACAAAAACTGTATCATGATCAAGACTATGGTGGTCACTTTTTAGCCTTAGTCATAACTCAGAAGATTATAAGTGAGAGATATTATTTCCCTACTCTATTATGGGATGCTCAAAAGTGGGTGGATAAATTTAAACCATGTTAAATTTTTATCGGTAGGCTTCAGTTGGTTTCACTTCCTCTCACACCTATAGTTATTGAAGACCAATTCTAACATCAGGGTTAGGACTTTGTAGGTGTACTCGACACACATTCTAGTGTAGGTCATACATATGTGCTTACTGCTATATATTGCTTCACTAAGTGGGTTGAGGCCATTCCATTCAAGCACATAAACACTGAGATGGTATGTAACTTCCTCAAAGAGAACATCATAGTCCATTTTGGTATTCCAAAAAATATTGCTATAGATAATACTACCTCTTTTTCTTCCATGGAACTGACCAAATTCTACTACGATCATGTTATTTCTCTCTCCCATTCATCTAATTATTACCCACAAGGTAATGGTCAGGTAGATTATAGTAATAAGAACATCGTAACAATCATTTGTAAACTAGTGGATCATACTCAAAGGAATTGGCACAAGAAATTATCTGATGTATTATGGGTTGATCATATCACTGCCAAGAAGGAAATATGAATCTCTCTATTATAATTATTATATGGTATGGATGAATAAATAACCATATCAGTAGATTTACCTACCTTGTATCTGATAAAGGTGGTATAACATGGCCAATTATAGAACTCGTTCAAGAAAATGATCTTATACCTTGAAAAGTTAGATAAATAAAGGGTCACGGTAGCTGACTGGATTAGACAACATCAAATGAGGGTGAAGAAAAATTTTGATTAGAAAACATGTGAAATAACATTTCATTTCAGAGACCTTGTCCTAATTTAGGAAAAGATAAGAGAACTAAAAGGTATCCATGGGAATTTTGATTCATTGTGTTTGGGATCTTTCAAGACCATAATTTTTTATGGAGACAATATATTCTACTTGTCTTACCTTAATGACACTCCCTTGGAATTTTCCCACAATGGGAAATACTTGAAATTGTAAAAATATTGAAAGCAGGTTGCCCCTTCTTGTATCAGAGGTCATTTAGGTTAGTATTTGTTATGTGGTGTGTTTCCATTTCTTTTTGTGCATTTTTTTCTTTCTTGTTGTATGTCCATCTCATTTCATTCTAATGGCCCTTTTTGTTCATTCTACCCAATGGATAAGACACTAGTCTATTTGAGATTGTGAAATTATGGTGTTCCTTCTTGTCTCATTTGTGCTTCACTCAAACCAATTTTATTCCCCAAGTATGAGCTATCTATCGGCATGTAAAATGTCTAGGCATTTTACTTGACGATCATATGGAACTTTTTTCCATTTTTTGAGAAATTTTATCTTAATTGTAAAAAATTTATCTTTGTAAGTGTTGACTTGTATGAAATGCTTCAGGAGATTTGGGTGGTTTCAGAATCCTATATTTTTTCATTAGAGATTTATTTGATTTTACTTAATGATAGTATGATTTAGGGAATATTTAGGAGCTTTGCACTATTCTTTGGAACATATTCATTGTTGTTTCGTTTTTAGGAAAGATGTTCTCAATCCTCAAAAGGAGGTCAACTTATGTATAAGGGTTTGGGAGATTTGGATTGTTTCAAAATCCCAGACCATATTCATTGGAAATATTTTCAGGTCTACTACATCCCAGTATGTTTAATATATAATTTTGGAGGCATTAAAAATGGAAACCCTTTGTGAACTGTAAAGCCTTAGCCCTATTGAAGTTTTAAATTACATTGAAGGTTTTAGGAGTGTCAGATGGGTCTAGGAACCCTACCATTATTCAAAATAGGTCTCATGGAATCCTTCACATGTTCCTGATATTGGTTTTTATCATTACAATTTTTCTCCATAGCCAAAAACCACCTGTTGCCCTATTTCACTTATTTCAGTCGCTTTTTGGTTTTGGCTAAAAAATCAAGAAGAAATCAATTTCAGTCCTTTAAAATTATGGGAATATATTCACTGGGATATTTCTAGTCAATACCCTACATCATACATCCAAAAAATACCTACTCTTTCTCCAGGAATGAAATTGTCACCATTCAATTAATGTTTAAGCCTCTGGATGTGCTTTTGGAAATTTTAGTTCCTCCTCACAACCCAAAGTGCACTTTTTGGAAGTACCTGGTTCTAATTTGAAGTTTAAATTGTGTGTTAGTTCCTCATGACACTCTAAAATGCACTTTTGGGAACTAGAATGTTCTAATTTGGTGTTAGGTTTGCACTTTTTCACTTAAGGTTCCTCATGGGAACCAAAAGTGCACTTTTGGAACTTAAGTGAGTTATAAATTCTATTTTGTTATTGGAATTACACTTTTTGGAACTTAAGTGAGTTCTTTGGTTCTATTTTGAAGTTGAGATGCACTTTTTGAGAACTTAAGGTACTTCCAAATTCTATTTTCCCATTGACATGAACTTTCTTAGTTCCCATGTTCTAATTTGTTGTTGAGGCTACACTTTTCACTTAAGGTTCCACTTAGGGACCAGTATTGTGCCTAGAGGTTTCTTATGAAAGTGAAAAAAAATCATTGGTTCCACTTGGGAACCAAAAGTGTACTGTGAAACCTTGAGTTCCTCCCACACACCAAAAATGTGCTTTGGATTTCCTTCAAAACTTCCCACAATGTGTTTTCCCTCCCAAAAGAAAAGGAATATCACTTAAAGAACCTCCTAAAAAATTCAAATTAATTTTATAATAAAAATTGCATAGTCATTTTCTCCATGAACTTCATTTCTTCTTCCCATTCCTCCATGAAAACTTGTTGATTCCTTAGTTTTGCTCAAACCATTTTTATCTCATCTCTTGAACTTCCATGGAAAAAATCCTTTGAAATTTTTCATGTTTTTCCTCCATGAAAAATATTTTGAGCTGATATAATATATAAAGGTTGTAACAAATTGGTTTTTTATCATCCCATTTCAAATTTTCTATTGTATAAACCCTTTTTTTCCATAGTTCTTCCAAAAATTCAAGTGTTCATATCTTGCAAACCCCAAGGTCAATCCCCATGAGACTTTGCCCATGATTTCTACACCAAAACCCCTTCACATTGATATTTTCCTAATATAATAGCATGGAGAGATTCATTCCATGAGATATGGTCATGTTTTTCTTACAAAGTCCATTAAAAAACTTACCTTGAAACCAAAAATTGTTTTGTGATTTCTCGCAAATACCAATGAGAGATATATGCAAAAATTTCATCACTCCTTCCTCTCAACAAAACCTTTCAAATAAATAATATCCCAAGTGATTTGGATTATTTTTCTCCTAGAATGATTCGATCAATATTTCAGCCCAAATCCCATTAAAATGTGCTAAGTCATACCTAGAACATGTTTCCCATTTCCCACTAATTTCTACAAGAGAATTGTTTCAAATTTAGAGAAAGTTATATCTTTCTCAATACATTTAAAATGAATCAATTTGTTCCTATTTACATTGAATATTTCCCCCATTTTCTCCAATTCTATATTTCAGTTGTTTGCTTCATTAAAACCCCATTAAAACTCAAACTTTACCTTGTCAAAGTACTAGTTTTCCATTTCCAAATTTTCATGCTACTTGTTTCAAATATGATTTTCAAGTATTTTATATACGTTCCAATCTCTTCACTGAAATTCCCAACATCAGAGATAGGAGCATAAATTTTGTGGACTTCGAGGACCTAAAGATGAGGATGATATAAGGTAATCGAACTTCAATGGTAGATCAGATCTTTAGTAGTGGCTTGTATTGTGCTGCAATTTTACTCTATCTATCAAATGTATAGATTTGGTTTTGGCATGATCTAATCATTATGACCCCATAAGATAAGAAATCAAAGTGGAAAATGGTTCATTTTTAACTTAGCTAGATGCAATACACATTGACACCTCTTTTAGGATACAAATGAAAAATAAATCAGTTATTTTGACCAAAGAGAATTCCTTGACTGAATGGAACAACTAAGAATCCAAGATCCAAAATATGTTGGCTACCTCATGGTTAAAATTAAAAAACAAATTTCCTTCTAATCTCCCTAAAGCTCTAGTAAGAACAGACTTTCATGAAGATCTCTCAGATATATTTTTTCTCTTGAGCTAAGTCATGGGAGAAACCACAACAGAGGAATTCAATACATGGATGGTCAAATTCATGAATATTATCTAGAGGGATCACAACACATTGATTGGTGTCAAATCATCAATGATAACTTGCATGATGCCTTATTTGGTGTAGCCTTGACAAGTGAATACTACATGACCTCGTACCTTATGTATTATATTATTCCAACCAATATTTAAATGGGATTATATACCATTGGATATTGGGGAGAAGCTAGGATGATGTATTAATACCACCCTCAGATCACTCACAAGGGAAGCTTGCATCATTTCATATGAGTCAATGATGCCCCCACTATGTTTGCAATTTGGTTTGTGGAAGATAATACTACTTTGATAATCTCAAGAGACGTCAAAGACTTTTTGATGTTCCTAAAAGCTACTTCATTTGGTTTCACACATTCACATACTTTTAGGTTTTTGGCTTTTAAGGATACCCATACAATCTCCCAAGGCATGTTAGTGATAATATGGTTTTGATTGAATTATGCAAACAATTGGGTGTTTTGCATGCTAAGTTAAAGGATAGAAAGGTCAAAGGTATTAACTTCCCCATCAAACTTGGATTTTACTGTTTTAATAATGCTTTAGATGCCCGAAATATTGATTCTACAATACTCCCCTTTAACCTACATTCATATTCTAAAAGGTTTAACTTTGACAATAAGTGGTTTTTCAAGAATAGTATGATATTTAATTGTGTCAATACCCACTAACCTAAAATTGAATACTTTTGGGCTGATTGTTTTGATGATCTTGATTTTCTCCAATGAGATTATATGAGGATTACCATTAAACAAATGAGAGAATTTATATTATAATGGGTCATAGAAGGATTGATAGATGATGGCACTAACCTAATTGAACCATAATTTATGGAGCATGTTCAAAATCAGAATTTGAAATAGATTGATTGGTCCAAAAGGGAATCAAATGACATCCTAGACCCAATTATTTTTGTACTAAAAATATTTAAGAATTGGTTTCTCAACAAAGTGTCTAAATTCACTTCTACAAGCAAGATAATTAATTTGAGATCAAGTGAGGAAACATCTCACACCAAAATCTATATCAAGAGTTTAAAGTAACATGATCCAACCTCTAGTTCTCCTCAAGATCCCATTATATCATATAAGTATCACCTTTCATTTTCCTCTAAGTTTCATGTTAAAAGGAATTCCACCACTTACCTTGACTAGGGAGAAATTTCCAATTCTCCTAAAAATGGTATCTTCATATTTCCTAGGGAATTTATATCTTTCAATCATTCACACTTCTTGTAAATCCTCCTCGAAGGATTTCTCATTCCCATTCACCTTTTCCCATCATTTATGTTTCTTCACCAATTTATTCCTCTCATCACCTTTCTCCCATACCCCTGTAAACATTTTCACCCTCCTCTTCCTCTCCTTTTATTTATTTCTCTTTTATCTCACCAATGATAAAAGAACAAAAGTGGACAACTGTGAGATATGTTAACCTAAGTTTTTATGTAATTTCATAGATCTTAAAAGTAGGCAAGGTAGTCAAGAAATATAAAACTAATTATTTTTTTATGATTGATGCTTCAGGAGAACAGTTTGTAGAAGTAGCATAACCACATATTGATAGGCATGAGGTAAAAATGAATCTAGAATACTCTGAAATAGGAAAAATCCCTATCAAATAATACACTCCTCAAGGGAATGTGTACATTTTGAAAGAATGAGTCTCAATGATGATAGAAAGAGTGGAGAAGGGAAAGTAGAATCAAGAACAAATTGAAAATCATGTTCATGTGTTCTTATCCTACATCACCCCATTTTTGAACCTAGACATTTCTTCTTATTCTCCATCTCAATCCATATCTCCTATTTATAGCCTAGATAAAAATCTTATGGAGAATATTTGGAGATTTAGTAAGCAAAGGACAGTCACCAAATCATAGGTCAAAAGTATTCTAAATAGGGGTTTCAAGTGTGTGCATGAAAGTAGAAAGGTGTAAGAATACGTGGAGAAAGTAACTCTTAAGTTCAAGAGAATCATGGAGGCATTCAATACTAAACTATATCACTATAAATATTTGATTCCAGATGTCAGGTCCGTAGCTAGCTCAAATCAAAACATACTTCTTTTCAAAGGATTATTCTTGTGAGCCAAAGGATGTATTTTGAATAAATGGGTGAGGATCATTGAATGGAAAATCAAGATCCTCTAGGAAACAATGGATGATATTTCTCCCCTATTGGAAAGGAATGACATGTTGAATTCAGAAATTAATGTGGATTTGCAAGACATGGGTTGTTCACCATATAATGATAACAATTCTGAGATGAGAAGAGTGAAGGAATTTAATGAATAGTCTGTGAAGAGTATTAGGTATCAATTGTTTCACCCTTAGAATTTTTATGTGTATTAAATGAATAAGGTGGCTAGAATCTATAACACTATCTCATAAGTAACCAGAGAGTTTCCAAAAAAATAGGAAACGTAATAAGATTTTAGAAGTGGCAGATTCACGGATCAATGTTTAAGATAACACTATGATCCCATGAAAATTTTAAGTTCAAGATGTGGTCATAAGCTTCTTATTGAATGTACATAATGTCAATGATCCTCTAGTGCATTATATCCAAGGGTCTACATCTTCTAGATCTCCACCTGCATGATCGTCTCTTCTCTCTTTCATGAATAAATCACTTATTTTATAAAAGTGACTTGCTTCACTTAAGTGCTTTCTATTTCTCCGTTAAGGTTGCACTTTTTTATATTTTTATCTTATCTTGCTTAACTGGATTTCTATTCCTTCATTGTAAAAGTTCTTTTTATAAAATAAGGAAAATTAACTTATCTCAAACCTAGAATATGAAAAGTCACATAGGGAGATGAAAGTTCGTGTAAGGAGAATATAAATTGGGATGGCCTCTCCATTTCAAGGAATCAATTATTTTTCTCTCTATAGCATGTTATAATACTTCTATTTTCCTACTTAGCCATTTTCCTCCATTCCCCCCCTTTTCACTCATCCAAATGTATGACAGTTTTGTGATATAAGGAATTTGTGGCTTTAAAATGGAATGAAAATTAGTAGTTTAGCTTGGTGTCAATATCTATTATTGTTTCATACTCTTTATAATTTACATATTTTTATCGTGTCTTCTTATTAGAACTATAATCTCTCTAGATTGTAGTTAATGAAATATGGGTTTAGCTCATTGATATAATTCTCCTTCTCATTTTTCTCTCCTCACTTAACTATATTTCTCAATCTCTCATATATATTTGTAATTAAAATAAGGTTGTTTCATCACATTCCGTAGTATTGTACCACCCCAAGAGATAGCTTAGTGTACATTTTTTTCTATTTTTCAATAAATGGGAGCCTCCTCATCTTGACGTGAAGGGACTTAGTCCCGCGAACATTGACGAAATCTACGTTTTGTCCTTAACAAAAAAAAAATCCAACAAGGTTGAAAAAGGAAATGAAATTAGTACCAATATAAAGAGCTCAAAAAAATACACACTTTTAAATAATAGTTCCTGGAAAGGAGTTGTCAATAGAAACTTATGCCTCTTACAATTTTCTGCCACTTCCATATTTTAATACTTTTTCATGCTCCTTTAAGAAAAAAAATCATCCCTTAACCTCTTAAACATTTCAACGCTTTCTTAAGCACTTTGGGGAAAAAAATTACCTCTCTTGAGTTAAGTCCCTTTGGGTTGGGCATGACTAGGGGAAAAACTTCATGTGACCAAGTGTTTAGACTAGAAAAATGGGTAGGGGCTATGCACTTTCTTATCATGATTTGTACTCCCACTTATTAAACCCACTAAATAAAGTGCAAGGTACCTAAGGTTATGGATAGGTCACCCACAAAACTTTGAGTTATAGTAATAAATAGTATTTCCCACTTTAACTACATGTCACAACTATGGCCATACAAGTGTAGAAGCTACATGTCCCTCCACGTAGGATCCAAAAATAGTATAACTCCACTTAAATTCATGGACTATGACTACAGTCAGATAGGTAAATTCATCCTCTCGACCTCCTCGTAAGGACCAAAATTAGTATGACCACCTCTTTCACATCCATGAAAGGGTTGTGAATAGTACAGATGTAGGTACTAATATATCTTTATTTACACATATGGAGAACAATAAAAAAGAAACCATAGGTATAGAATTTGGCTCGCTACTAAGTATATCATATAACATAACGTCAATTAAGATAGGTAAATTAACCAACAATCACACCCAGGAAATTAAAATGATCCACCTCAATAAAGAATGCATCCAACAAATCTATCAAACTTAAAAAAGCCTACTAATTTTCTTTAAAAACTTAGATAAACATAAAACTCAAATTTTTTCTTGGTATAGAATACCACTAAACAGGTCATAGATGACCACAAAATTTTGAAAATACCAGATCTAGCTTACTTCAAAGCATACTCGAGTTTATTTTCAATATTAGGGTTTTGGAACGATCCATACTCAATGAAATGAATGTTTTCCTTCAAAACTACCTACTTCCTTCACTCCTTTTTTATTCTCTAGATCATTTAAAGACATAAGAGAAGAGCATACTCAAATATTAAATGATATGTATGACAAGCTTGAAATAACTCAATATTTCAATAAATTATAATAAAACAATGGAATTTTATTACTAGAATAAGCTGTGATGCCATGTGATAATGTGGGTCAAGATCGAGCATTGATAAAATATGAACATAAAGAGAGTAATGTTGTAAGAGAGAGAGGAGCCAAACATGAGCCAAAAGATAACTTGTATATTAAATGCATAAAAATATCTTTACACGAGGTTTAAAAATAGGAGGTGGGGAAGTGCAACCACCACCTAAAAAGGTGGGTAAGTGTAACTCTCATCTATCCAAATGAAACCTAAGAAATCTCAATACATATCTACAAAAAACCATGCAGTGGAATTAAAAACTTACACTTACCGTTCTATAGAAAAATAAGAGTAGGTGAAGACTAGAAATGAGGGGAAAAGATAGCATGTTCATAAACATTATGCCCTAAAATAAAATAAATAGACCATTAACTTTGTATTTTATTACAAACTAGGGGATATTGATTTAAAGGGCTTGGTTCATTTCAGCTACATTCAAAAAATTTCAACCTTTCTTCTTTCTTGTATGCATAGTATATCAAGGAGGTCTTAGGGATATATTATCCCATTACTTTGAGGAAAGAGTGGAAACCAAATGATATTTGGTCGCATTTCATAAGAAAATATCAGAGATAAAAATCAAGATAAAGATGACTGAACAATTCATCCTCATGGCCATCCATAATTGGTATAAGAAAATAAGAAAATCCATTATTGACTATATGATTGGTGATTTTTCCTCTAAGCTAATTTATCTTTCTTCCAAATTTGATAATGTTTTAGAGTGGCTAAAAAACTATAGGGATGGGTTCAAATCTCTTGTAGGTCCTAATGCATGTTATAAATTTTACCAAACCCCTATATTGGCCCCTCCTCTTATTAATATTTTTCTCCCATACCTCTGGCCCCAACCACTTTGCACCCTACTTCTTTAAGCATTGTAATTCATGGAAAAAAAATTCTTTGAATAAACTCAAAGAGAATCCCTTTGACAAGAATTTTTATCTCACTGAAAAATCAATTGTGGAGCTCCTTGGGAAACTCTTATCTCAACTAGATGATTCCCCTTTCTCTTCTCTTAAATTTTATCCAAAATACAAACTTTTACACCCTATTTTTAACCCCAATGACTTATATAATGATTTTAATTTTTCACTCCCTCATATTAAATGCAAAGTATTACAAGCCCTAGTTCTTACTTGGGTATGAAAATTTCTCAAATTGTTTCTCTTCCATAATATAAGGTTGTTCACATGCATACAAGTTTGAAAACAAATTCTATGTTCAGGGTACTAGATGCAATGGGAATCCTCCCTGAATTCCTTCCTCATAAATGTAATCTCAAGGATTTCCATAATGTAATATCCTAAGATAGTCCTATGTCTCTATTTTATGAATAAGCGTTACAGTTTCTAAATCTATTGTGTTTATTTTTAAGTTGTTGGTATTATCCCTTCCTTCATTAGTTAAGGGTGGTTTAACTCGCGATATTGATTATGTTTTACTTTCTGTATTTTGCATATTTTGCAAATTAAAGTGGATGAGGTAATTTTTTTCACCTTGTACATCTTTACTGTCATATTCATGAATCCTTTCCATAATTTCCTAGTAAAAAAAACATCATTTACGTTGAATGTGAATAGTATTTATTATATAGATTCTAATAATGTCATAAAGATAACATCCATAATCCATAACTCCATAAGTTGTTGGTCCATGTAAGTTCTATGTGTTTCAAGTGATAAATTTAAGAATATAAATTGTGAAAAAGATCCAAGTAGAGGCTTTGGAAATTGCTCTAGTAGGATTTCTCACTTGCATGTCATACCACGACCTCTTATGGCGTTGCATTATTGTACCTTCTTGGTAAGTTATAGGGTTTCTCTCTCCTTCAGATCACCTATATAATTCCCCTAGCCACTTCGATCCCATCTATTGTTGCTGAGGTTGGATCTAGTGGAGATACAAGCAATGGCACTACTAGAGAAACACCCCCAGAAAATTGTTTCAAATGTCTTTCACGAGGTAATGTTTCTCCTCTTGATGTTGTATTGCATCTTTTTGAATTTAATGTTGTGTGCCAATGGTTAGAACAGTTTTACCTTATTGGTAATTTTTTGGGACGCATCCCCTTTGAAAGCATGACTAAGTCATGGGTTAACTCATCTTAGGTTGCTCATAGCATCCGGCTCGAAAGCGTGCAAAATATGACTAAAGGATTTCCTGGCTCTAGCAAAATAACCTTTTGGTATTTATTCCTCAATCACCACACTACAACCTTGTACCCTGGTTTGCACTAAAAATCATATTAGAACCAACAATAGTTTGTTTCAAAACAACTCAAGCATTTGATTTTCTCAAACTAGATCCAAAACTACCCTTAGTCCCTCTACATAATCTCTAGATCTTATAAGAAAGAATGAATATTTTAGTCTCTAATTGATCCTTAAATTTCCTTCACCCTATTCCTGATGAAAAAAAAAGTTTTCTCACTCCTATAATGCACTCAAAACAATCAATTATACCGATCCTTCTCTCTTTTATAAGACTGCCCTCTAGTAGCCCTTAAGACCATACAAATGCTACTACTAAGGTTAGAAGCTTCTAGGACCACCCATAATAATTTTTTATTTTCCTCAAGTGCCTCATATCATCACTATGATGTGTAAAAAATTTCATGAGCTAAGTCTTTGATCTCTTCCACAAGTCATTCTTCCTTCCCTTGAGTCCTTCTTAAGCTTACTAGCCCTATTCCAAAAGACTAGCAGTCCTATCTTGTGTTGTAGGAGGTTACATGGCATGTTCTAAGGCTATTCAAGAACCTATTAATTCCTTTGTTTTGTCTAAGAAGTTTCAACATCTAGTTCAAGGTTAAACGTAATTTTTTTTGTTAAGTGACTCTTCAAAATAGGTCTCTAATTGTGATTTCAGCTGGGACAATATACTGTCATAGATAACTCAAACTTCCACTCGTGAAATGCCAAAATTCATTTTTAAACTCTTACTAGATCTCCTTAACATGATTTCTACCAAGTTTCATCTTGAGATTCATCAATCTTCACCTTCAAAATTAAAACCCTAGTTGTCCCTTGAACTAGACCTCCTAGAAACCCGTGAGATTAAGAATGCTTATAGTTTTCTTTGTATTCCCTTTCAAAGAACCAAATTGGATATGTAGAGTCTTAATTAACCTGGCTTTATGATAATCTTACCATTCAATCTTATGGGCCCATAATTAATGAATAACCTCTTAGTTTCCTCGCCAAGGCTATAGTTGTACAACTTAGGTTAGATCTTCAATGCATCCTACTTTTAAAATCACACAAAGTATCAAGTTACTTATGGTGGTATGACTTCCTCAGGTTAATATCATGATCTACAAGGAGTTGAATCAAATAATATCTCTTTGGCAAGCCCATTACACAACTTCCATGATAATTTTTTACTCCACAGTCTTGGCTTGGGCTCTTTGAAGTTATCTCACATACAAGGTTAAATAATGAAAACAACTAGGCCCTAGACTCTTAAATTTCATGAAATGATTCTTCCCATTCACCCCCTCATGAGAAACAATCAATAGTAACATCTTTCAAGTTATCACAATCATGCTTACTCTCGTGACAAACCAAAATCCATAGCATTCTTGAAAAAAAATAGTATTATATCAACATGTTAACCTTAACAAACTTATTTAGAATCTCTACAATAATTAGATCAATGACTATTCCATAAGTACATGCACATACTCAAGCATCAAGAAGGTTCACACAACTCAAACTTATAACATACAAGATTCAATCCAAAAACAACTTTCATAACACATGCACACTGTATTTCATACATGATTCCATGGTTTTTCTTTAATTTTCCTTTGTCCCATCCTTCCTCCATGAGGAATTCATTCCCAAAACTATCCTCATATATTTTCTATTCGAACTTATTATCCATGTAACTACTCCTTTGTTTCCTAATTGTCACTTTTTGTGACTTTTCAACTTCCCTTTACTACATGATGACTCATCCCTTCAAGTGTAACTGCCATACTGCGTCTAAACATAGCTTCATAACATTATTTCTCACTTTTCTAACTTAAGCCTCCTTTTAACATATATACACCACCTAGAAAACTTAGACTTGCTTTTACAAGTTTGAATTTTTGAATTACATGCTTTTGAGGGAAAGCCTAATGTGTGGGAAATTCAAATTCCCTAGCCTTCTCATAGACTCTAATGACTCATATTACTCCCGAAGACCTCTTAAACACCTCAATAACTTAGAATCAAGACAAGAAGGGAGAGTTTACTACCATGATGCTTCATTTAACGATGTCACTGCATCAATATCTTTGGGGGCAACTAGTTCCCCGCATAGTGTTATTATGTCTTTTCCATGACCACTTCTATTCCTACATCTTCATTATACACCCATAGTGGTTTGTGTGCTTATTATTCTAGCACACAATATATTGAAACCCTTATTTATAGTTTACAAGCTCAAATATATCAATTACAACAAGATTCCTTTTTATATGCTCATAGCATGGACTCTACTCAATTGTTTCATTAAAAGGAATGATAAATAGATCATTCCAAGCCACAAAGAACTTAGATGCTAATAAAAAACCACACTCAATAAGATGAAAACAATTCGTCATAATAACTTTACAAAAACCTTTGCAAATAAATGAGCAGTAATATCATATATTATTATGGAACTCTATGAAGTACAATAAGAAGGGGCCTTGTTTATATAGGCAAGGAAGATCAATCTAAGAATTAGTCACAACCATAGATCAAGGAAAGAACTAGTCATCAAATAACTAGTCAAGACCATAGATCAAGGAAAGAACTATACCTAACAACTCATTATCCCGTAAAAGCGTCAAGGGAAATTTTGCGGGTAACCCCATGAAAATTTTGTTCTGGTCCGCCATCAGGGACCCCTTGCATTCAGAACGTTGCAAAGTCCTTTCCAGGAAAATCTAGTTTTCCGAACTTAGCCATTTTTGGTCCTTTTTGGTTGGGTGTACCTTATGTCTGTGCAACACAGAGTAACTGTGCACCCCTTCATTTCCTTTGGCGCATCCTTCGAAGTGTCGACACACATTTTGGTGTGCCTCCCCGTGTTGTGCCTTTCTTACATGCGCCAAGGCGCATGCGCCTTCATGTCAACAACATTTTTGTTGCACCACGTATTAGTGCACCAAGGGTGCATGTATTTCCATGTTGACAGTATCTTAGTTGCGCCAAAGGCACACATAACAACGTGTTAACACACGTTTTGGTGCGCCAAAGGGTGCAAGGTTTGAAGTGTCAACAGACATTTTGATGCACCTCTTCAAAAATTGGTTGGCGCATTTATTGCACCCTTGCCTATATATAGGTGCATCCGCCCTGTCACTTTCACAATAAAAAAACACGTGATTGATTTTATTCCTCTGCATCTGTCAGCTCGCCTATCATCCTCGTATCACGCTTGTGGACCCCGCTTCGTCTCTCGCGTTATATATATCCCAGGTAGGTGGTCTTTTTCCTCCTGTGTTTTTGTTGGTTATTGTTTGTTTGTGTAGTTGGTGGCATAGATTCGTCAAAACCCTCTTTTGCTATCCTGGCTGTCTTTCTCCCATGCTCTCCCTCCTTTGTCCAGATCTGCTGGTAAGGAGGACTCTACCTCAGAAAAATCACTTGGATCTTTTTCGTTGTGCCCTCTTCACCATCTATAAACCTTGAAAAGAGGCTTAAAAGATCACAAATCTATAAGAGATAGAAGACTTCAAGACGTTTCCAAAATTGTGTTTTCTACTCTTTGGCGCAATCGCCACCCTTGTAACATAAAGCACAGTCATGCCAATGGCGCACCTAACTCACTTGCAACAACAAATAACCCTACGCCCTCTTGGCACACCAAAATCCTATGTAACATTGCAAAAACTTGCGCCATTGGCGCACCCTACCTCCATGCAACACCAACCTTACTTGCGCCAAGTATAAACCTATGTTGAACGGTGCAGGTGCATCCCCTGTTACAGTAACACATTGTCATGCAAACCTTTCATGCACCGCACCAATTTCCCCTGTTGCGCATGAAAAGATGATGTTACACACACTAAACCTGCACCCTTTGGCACATCTTGTACCCGTGTAACATGAAAAATATTTGCGCCCATTATAAAATGCATGTAAATGGCACAGGCGCACTTCCACTTGCAACAACAAAAATTTCATGTGCAGCATCCATGCGCCTTGCACCCTTTGGCACTGATTTGTCCCTTATAACACCCCTTTTCTATGTGCCATACTATTTAACTCTGCAGTCTGCAGTGTTCATGTACCCTGCGCCCTGATGCCTTAAAATTGTTAACTCTTCCTTCTGTCAACGCTTTAATGGGAGATCAAAAAGATAACATGACTCTTCTGTGTTGGGTTTCGCTTCTTCTTCTTACAGATATATGTCTACAGCAAGCAAGAGACCAACCAAGTCTAAGGGCAAAGCCAAATCCTCAAGGAAAGTGAGGGAGTAATCACCAAGTTCACCAGATTGTATCAGAATATCAATTGGGTGAACAAAGAGCTCCAGGCGATAGCAGGACCCATCTCTGAAGAGCTAGACCATGCCAAGATGTAGCATGAGACCTTTCAGAAAATGCTCGACTATTCAGTCAAAGATCTAGTCAAGTTCAGCGTCTTCGGCCACCCCAGAGCCCTCAAAAAAATCCTTTCTACTCTGGATTACCGGGTCGATCAGTTGGAGTTCGTCCTAGAAAAAATTGATAAAATCAAGGAGGAAGTCCTGGATGAAATACATCAAATGGAGAAAATTGTCCTGAGAATGTCTCCGGGCTTGCTCACTCCTTTCACCTTAAGAAAGGTTGATGAAACTATTCAGATCTTCAAGGAGATCGTTTCGCAAGGGTTGGGACCAGAAGTCACTTTCGACGCCGAATCCATCAACAACCTGCTGGCCTATCGTGACTTCATAGGGTACCTGATAGATGCAGAAAACAAATATTCCAAGCTCCTAAAAAAGCTCACAGACGAGAGGGATACTTGCGAGGCTATCAGTGATCGTCACAAGGATCTTTCCCAGGATCAACTTCAGCCCATGATCAGCAAGTTCATGGAATACCGTGCCCAGTTCCACATCACGTCTCCCGAGTAGCAGCAAAAGTAGGATACCCCCTTTCAACCACGGGATGAAAATGAATATTTTCATTCTTCTCGACCTTTTCTTTGTAAACATCTAAAGTATGTTGACACAAATGATGACATTCCATGTTGCACCATGGGATGATGTCATCCACCAAGTTGTCAAAAGTCAACAAATGGCGTTAGGATATTTTGTAAGATATTTTTGTAATTAAGTGGTTGGTTCGTTTTTGCCTTCTCTTCTTCTCTTCTTCTATATATAATTGAATATTTGTTGTATTCAAGTGTGGATACTTTTCAGATGAGAAATAGAAGTAAGAAGAAAAGATTTTGAAATTTTTGTAACAGAAACAACTATTAATACAATATTTAGACTTTGTGTTGAATACATGTGTTTTACATCAGACCTTTCTTATGTTAGATCTGTATGATTGTTCTGTTGAATTTACTTCTACTTTGTTGTCATTTATTCATCAGTATTGCTTTATTCGTCTATGCAAGTAGGTTCGGCTCTGTATACTACCAACCCAAATCATAGACCTTCTGACCTTTTTGCTTTGGAATTCATTTCTTTTCTCCCTTCAGATCTTTCCTATCTCCCCACCTCATTTCCTTCCCTTCTTTTACAGTTGAAAATACCTCTACTGGGATGAGATCCCAACCCCTGAAGGCATAATATTGTGAGACTTGCACAAGATTCCTACTGGTAGAATAGCAATAAACCAGTTTCACTTTGCTGACTCAAAGAGGGGCTATGCCCTACACATTGTTGGCCCATCTGTCCATGGATCTATCCACCCGATAGATTTTCAAACCAACCTGTGCCCCAATATCATATTCCTCCCGAAGACCTTTTAAACACCTCAATAACTTATAATCAAGACAAGAAAGGAGAGTTTACTACCATGATGCTTCATTTGACGATGTCACTGCATCAATATCTTTGGGGGTAACTAGTGCCCTGCATAGTGTTATTATGTCTTTTCCATGACCACTTCTATTCCTACATCTTCATTATACACCCATAGTGGTTTGTGTGCTTATTATTTTAGCACACAATATATTGAAACCCTTGTTTATAGTTTAAAAGCTCAAATCTATCAATTACAACAAGATTCCTTCTTATATGCTCATAGCATGGACTCTACTCAATTATTTCATTAAAAGGAATGATAAATAGATCATTCCAAGCCACAAAGAACTTAGATGCTAATAAAAAACCACACTCAATAAGATGAAAACAATTCGTCATAATAACTTTACAAAAACTTTTGCAAACAAATGAAAAACAATATCATATATTATTATGGAACTCTATGCACTATAATGAGAAGGGGCCTTGCTTATATAGGCAAGGAAGATCAATCTAAGAACTAGTCGAAGTCATAAATGAAGCCATAAATCAAGGAAAGAACTAGACAACAAAGAACTAGTCAACACCATAGATCAAGGAAAGAACTATACTTAACAACTAGATAATATCCTTATCAAATCTAAATAAGATAAAAAAAAAATCCACACATAAGTGGGTGAGGATAAATAAAAGAGAAGGTAAATAAAGTACCTAGGTGAACATGGGCTAAGGTAATCAACATACTCTAACACACACCCCTCAAGTGAAGTTAGGGGCCCAAAATAAAAGTAGCATATCCAAAGTATGAGTCTTGGCAACAAGGCCTGATTTGGTACTCATGTACAATAAATCCGTGAAGAAATATCAATCCAAAAGTAAGAAATAATCTTGCTAAAAGGAAAGAGAAAGAAGAAGAAGAAGGAAGATGTTCTCATGAACACCCCCAAGAACAACTTGCGAAACTCCGAGCATGTCATGTAATTAAAGGTGGCAAAGTGATGCAAAAGGCTTCATAAAGATGTCAATAACCTATTGTTGAGTTGGAATGTAATCCAAGCAAAGAACTATGTCCTGAATATGCTAACGAATGAAGTGTATGTGAATCTGAATATGCTTGGTCCACTGGTGCTCAACAGGATTGCGAGAAATGTGAATTGCACTTTGGTTGTCACACTAAAGTACAGTTGGTGAAACTTGTGGGAATCCAAACTCTGTCAATAACTATTAAAGCCATATAATCTGTTGACTTGTTATAAACTGTTGCCTTGTACTCTGCCTCTAAAGATGAAAGTTCAAAATCATGTTGCTTTTTGCACATCCAAACAATTGGAGAAGAACCAAGACAAAAAAGGTATCCATAAATGGAATGCCTATCATCAATAGAACGTACCCAATTTGAATTTGTAAATCCAGCCGAGTAGAACCCCTGTTGTACTGTAATCCAAAGTGGGAAGTGCCTTATAAATATCACAAAATCCTTTTAGCATCCTATCAGTGACTGTTGTGAGGAGAATGTGCAAACCAAGATACAAGCCCTATTGCAAATAAAATATCAGGACAAGTATGGGTCAAGTACATGAGACTTCCAGCCAATTGTTTATACAATGTAGGATCACAAAGTGGAGTGGTACATGTGGAAGTAAGAGTAACCCCATACTAGAAAAGAGATAGACTTGGCTTGTAAACAACCTTACCAAAACGCTGAAGAAGATCATAGGTGTAATTTTGTTAACTCAAATAAATCCTTGAATTTGTCTAAGAAATATGCAAACCAAGGAAATAATGTAATAACTCGATATTTTTCATGTCAAATTGTGTGGAAAGAGCCATATGAATAGTTTAAATGTGGGAAGAAGGGGCTTCCAAGTAAGTCAGCAAGATCATCAACATACAAGAAAAGTATCACAATATCCTCGCCGACATGCTGGAAATATATTATAGGATTCAGAGTGGTAGTGAAAAAAACCAATGGATAGAAGAAAAGAATCCATTTTCTCATACCAAGCCATGAGGGGCCTGTATGAGACCATAAAGAGACCTTCGAGAGTCTACAAACAAGAGAAAACTCATGAACAAAATCTAGCAGGTTGCTCCATGTATATTTCCTCTTGTAAATCTCCATGTAAGAAGGCACTCTTCACGTTCATTTGGTATATGGGCCACCCCTATGATACAACAATAGCAAGTATACTGTGTATTGAATCCATCTTGGCAACGAGTGTAAAAGTCTTGGAGTAATCAATACCTTCAACCTGTGAAAAACCCTTTGTAACAAGACGAGCTTTATACTTGTCAATAGACCCACCAATTGTGTATTTGGTTCAGTATACCCACTTACACCTAACCATATTTCTTCCCTTACGAAGAGAGACCAAATCCCAAGTATTATTCTTCATCAAAGAAGAATACTCATTTGTCATCGCATCATCCCACTCCTATATCCCATGATCCTATGAAAAATACTATGGATCCTCATAAATTTCTTGAGACAAAAGTATAAACCATGTAGAATGTGTATGATGATGCCTAGTGGGTGGAAGATCCTATATGAAAGGTTTTGCCTTAGAAACTGTAGTATGAGTCCACTTAGGCATAGTGACAACATCATTGGGAATAGGATCCTCATCATTGACATCAATAACCTCCTCCAGTAACCTCCTCGAAAGAAGGATCCTCAAGATGAGAATAAAGAAGAAGTAGGCATAGAAATCGAAGATGAAGAATCATGAGGAGAGAAGTGCTCATCAAATTGAAACATGCGTTGGAAAAAAGAACCTCATAAGTATCAGGATATAAAATTCGATAAGCTCTTATGTCCTCATAATACCATACAAAGATTAAGGGTTTGCTCTTATTATTCAAGGTTTTCCTTGTCTTCTTTGGCATAAAGGCCTAAGCATGGCTCCCAAAGACTTGAAAAAATAAGACATTGGGATTAGTTTTGGACCAAGCTTCCTCTTGAGTAAAATGCTCACATGTTTTGTGTAGTGTGTGATATTGAATATAGTTAGCACAATTAATTACTTATTCCCATTTTATATGAGGTAAATATCTAGAATGCATCATGTAGTTAGTCCATTTCCTTGAAATGTTCAATTGGTTCTTCCATTGTGCTAAGAAACATTTTTTTGTGGAGTATCGGAAGGAACATAATGTTAGTTGAATAATGCCACAAGTTGCCAAAAAATTAGAAAACTCTTTGTTGAAGTACTCCCCCCATTATCAGTGTGAAGGTTTTTTATGTAACTATAAGATAATTTCTCGACCAAAGCCTTAAAGAATTTGAAGTGTGACAACACATCACTTTTCTACTTGAGAAAATAAACCCAAGTACGCCTTGAGAAATTATAAATAAATGTAAGTGCGTACTTTATCTCCATTGAAAGAGGGGTTAGGGAAAACCATTGCACCACTATACACAAGCTCAAGTGTTAAAGAAGCTCTCTTGGAAAAATTCTTATGGAATGGATATTGGTGGTGTTTCCCTAATGCACAGCCAAGGAAAAATCCCCTTAGACAAGAAACCTAGTAGGTAAACTCCAATAGACACGAGTACTCAACTCTTTCAAATATTGTAATTGAAGATGTCCTAAATCTCTCGTGTAACAAAGCTTACTCTTATAAATCTGCATGAGAAACCAAATCCTATCCTATGGAGGAAGTGTCATCAAAACCCTCAAAGTGATATAGTCTAGAACCATGATCAACAATACCTTGAGCAACAAGTGAATGAGGATCCAACAAGGTTCATACTTCTACCCCTTATGGTATAAAAGTTACTATTTTTCCTAGACCAGAATTACAAATTTGATATACAAAAAGACAATTTGTAGTGATGTTAGGAACATACAATGCATTTTGGATAGTTGCCACCATCAAGGTGTATGTCACTTTTTCCCTTAACAAAAATAAAGGAAGAATATCTAACCTTGAATTTTAGAAGTAGAACTCAAACCTAGAGATACAAAAGACTCATTTAGAAGAATTCATCATGATGAGAAGCACCATAATCTATAACCCAACTATTTGACAATTGTTGATTGAGATCTCCTAACAACATTAAGTGTTTTTACCATGCTCATTGGAAGGAGGTGGAGTGGAGATAGAGATATTTTCTTTTTTGATTGCATCCTATAAGGCTTGCATTCGTTTATCAACACCTAGTTCTACATGACTCAATGCCCCCCAAAAAGAACATGAAAGGGTAGACTTATTCTTGGATTTAGAAGACTCTTTGGGTTTAGATTTGTTTTATTTGGGTTTAGGAGTAATTTGAGATGGAGAAGGGGTGAACTTGGATTTATCTTTTGGTTTTCCCTTGCCCTCAGGATTAGATGCTACACTAATGGCCTTGTGAGAGGTGGAAGACTGAAGGGTTAGACATATTGGATTCTTCCCTAATAAGTCTTTCACAAAATGTTTCTAAAGTAGGCATTTGGAATGTGTCACCTAATGCATCCATCCTAGAGAAAAAGGTAGAAGCAAATATTTGGAATGAACCTCTCAACTTGGATATAATTAGGTAAACACACTCTTCTTATTTCTTATATCTTCTACTCCCCCTTCAAATGGGTCAACAAAGTGCTCTAAACTTAGTAAGGTAGTCTATAATTAATGGACAATCTTTAGGACTAAGAGAGCTGAACTCAATTTCAAGTTACATGGCTCTCATGCAATCCACCTTATCGAATAATTTCTCCAATTTATCTCATATTTTGAAAGGAAAGTCACATTTTTCCAAATGAAACAAAATATTATCACTTACATAATTTCCTATCAAACCCATACACTCATCAAATTTTAATTGCTACTGGAATTTCTCAGATTCTCTAGTGAACATTGGTTTTTTTGTAGAAGTTAAAGCCCATAATAGTTTATGTTTAATGATTATTTCCATTCTTGGTTTCCATATGTGGTAATTATGTGTTGTTAATGGCTTAATTTGATCTAGTGTAGAAGTAGATAAAGACAACATTCTCAGAATCACCAAAAAAATGCAAGAATCAAGCAATGCAATGAGACCCCCTAGATTTGGAACTTTATAATTGAGTGCATGTTACAATATGACACTTTATAATTTTAGTTAATTTATAAAAATAAACAATTCTAATGGAATAAGCATGAAAAAACAATTATTTTTGAAAAAAAAATGGCACTCAAATCTGAGTTACAAATCAAAAGATACAAACTTTTAAAGTTACTACTCTACTATTTATTTCATTTTACACCATTAAAAAAATAAAATCCTTTTGCCTTCACCACAAAAATTAAATCAAAGGGGGATAGAGTTAAGAACCTACTGGTAAGAATCACAAACTTAAACCCTCATATGACCATACCATATGACCAGGGGCTAATGATTTTAATGGAAAAAAACTCGGAAACCATTTTTCTGGGTATTTTTCCATGCAGACACGAATTTCAAAGTGGATTTGTACATGCATCCACCTCTGCAAAACTCAAAAAAATAATTGTTTTCATTATTGGTTGATTTTACAATCGTTATTAGGGCTTTCTGACCTTCCAAATCCAATGGAGGCCTCTCTTTTGCATAAAAATGCACACTACAACATAATACTAAGAAATTATGAGTACATGAATATAAAAAAACCTTGTTTGTAAAATGAAACTTATAGATATATGTCAACAACAATCTCCTTCTTTGATACCATAAAAGAAATGATAAAGAGATTGTTCCAAGCCACAAAGAACTCAGATGCTAATAAAATACCACACTCAATAAGATGAAAGCGATTTGCAAAAATAACTTTCTAAAAACCTTTGCAAACAGATGAGCAACAATATCATATATTATTATGGACTCTATGAAGTACAATGAGAAGGGGCCTTACTTATATAGGCAAGGAAGATCAATATAAGAACTAGTCATGGTCATAAATCAAGCCATAAATCAAGGAGATAACTAGTCATCAAAGAACTAGTCAAGACCATAGATTTAGGAAATAACTAGTCAAGACCATAGATCATGGAAAGGATTATACCTAACAACTAGGTAATATCTTCCTAATATTTAAATAAGATAAAATAAATATCCACACATAAGTGGGTGATGATAAGTAAAAGAGAAGGTAAATAAAGTACCTAGGTGAACATGAGATGAGGTAAATAACCTACTCTAACATTCATAACTCACTTGCATATGAAGTGGATTCATATTTCTTGCCCATAGGTTTTGTTGTACACAATCTTCATATTATTGATGGTAAGGTGATACTAAAAAACACCTATGTGTTTTTAATTTTGCTTACTTGAATTATGATTATAATGAAAAATTACTTACCAAGCCCTTTCTTAAAAGCCTCAAGGATTTTGAATTAAAATGGCTCTATGTTTTTCCTACTCACTCTGTTAAATATTTTACCCCTTTAGCTGATAAATTTCTTGCATAATTATCTATCAATATTGGGGACAAAATTTCTTATGCTTAAATGGATAAGATGTGACAAACTTCTAATGAACATATAAGTGATTATGTCCTACATTAGAATATAATGCTTACTAAGATGTAAAATATTCTACCAAATGGTGCGTTAAAGATCTATTTATGCAAATTCTTCTTACCCATAAGTTATGTTTGACAAGTTTTTCTCATTCAATCATTTATGCCATACACTCAAAGAGCATGAAGTTAAGATCCTAACCATGAACAAGCTTGAGTATGTTACGAATGCTCCCAACACATATAATTTCAATTTTAAAGGAAAACTTACTTTCAAAGGAAAACACGTTGACATTAATACTCATGTTAAAGTTATTTTTAATGTTATATCAAAACCTACACAAATTTAGTTTCAATATCTTCATTGGCAATTCACATGCTTAGTTTTTGCACCTCATCCAACGCTTAAAAAATTACTTGAGTTCAATATTATATCTCTCCCTCCACTATTTGAGGTCGATGCAAGCAAACCTCGTACTAATAATTTGGATGCTAATGTGTATGGTGCTTATCATAGATGTGTTGGCCATTTTACTAATTGATGTGATAAACTTCACTATATTATACACGACCTTATTGATGAGAATGCTATTGAATGGGATATTCACCTAAACAATCTAATCCTACTAATGACAATGTAAAGCTAAAAATATTTAAAGATCCACTTCCTAATCATGGCTAAATCTAACTTGTGTCATTCTCATCATGCGGTACCCCCGCCTCCTTCTTATCAGCATCCATTTGACACTCTAATAGATATTATTATTACTATGTCACTTTCACATCCGATTATTACTTTTGATGATACTGATATGGCTCATGATCTTGCCTCAGATATACTTTACATTTGTGATTTTGTTGACCAAAATCCTATATGTAGCGTTTTGATTGATAGCATGTTAAACATGATATGTACACTTTTAAGTTACTTGATATGCTAAAAAAGTAAGTGACATTTGATACTCAAGGAAAATTTGGGAACATTGTTATACCTCTCATGGTGGGCTCTACTATTATGGCTATTCCATTTTTGGTTACTTCTTCTATTAGCTCGCGTGATATGTGTCTAAGTTTCCCTTGGCTACGTATTTTTAAGGTTATACCATCTATATTACATCAATGTGTTAATTCATTCATAATCAACAATTTTTTATGGCCATGGATGTTCTATACGAGGTCCCAATGCCCATATTACTGAGTCAAAAAGCTATGATTTCTATTATATGCCTAATACATCTATACATGTTTCTTTTAGTAACTCTCTATCCCCTACGCCTCTTGCTAGGCATTCTACTACACATAATTCTAAGTTAGTGACTCTTTATCTCTTAGGCCTCTTGTTAGGTTTTCTATTATACATAGTACTTCAAGTGTGTCTACCCCCCTAGCCTTCTAATAGGCATCCTCATGCACATTATACTCATCATGAGTCTTTCCATCCTTTGTCTCCTTTAACACATACTATGGATTTTACACATCTAATACAAGATCATCCTTCTTTACTTATGACATGTGTGATTCCCAAGCCTCCTTTACTATGTGGGTTTATTATTCCTCCTAATGAGACTTTTATCAAGTAGCTCTTGTGCTACCACCTTCTCTATATATATTTATTTACAAAAAAAATAAAACATTCAAATATTCATGTAATGCAAACAACATTCAAATCTTATCAAAAATACATACTCAATACTTACACTCGATTTCATTGGCTAGCTTATTACTTTACATATGTTTTTTTTTCATATTGGTTTGATGCATAACATGTTTTTCTATATACTCTTTACAAACATGTGCTCATGAGGTATATATAGTTTGATGTTAGACAAAAACAAATTGATACACAATGAAAGGTATCAACTTTGTCCCTTCCCAATGACACTAATCTTTAGGGGCATATACTATACTATATAGGTTTTTTTATTTCATTACAATTACTTTCTACTTGGAATCATTATTCCCAATTACTTATATTATATATATGTTATCTTTTTAGATAACATGACTAACATAAATGTCTTGTGCGATGCTAACCTAAATTTCTATATATGTTTTCACTATCATTATTTGTTACACTTGTTTGGCTAGATTGTTTTCCTACTTGATTTTTTGTGACTACTTGACTGCTTATTGTATGTGGATTAAGTACATTGATTGTCTTGCAAAACCGTGGGCATACTATATTTGTGGCTCCGAGCCTATCTTATGTGTATTCATCCTAAGATCCTCCTATGTAATTATATTATGACACTTTGGGTTTCCCATGTTTGAAATTCTATACCTTGTTATGACTATTTTCTATGATATTGCTTGTGTTAGCTTGATATACTATTTATTCATTATTGTTCTTACTTTTATACACTTTTACTATTGTTACTCTTAGTTATTGTGTGTTACATCTTACTTTCTTTACATTCCAGTCTCCACCATATGCAACCCTTTGGTAGGAGTAGATACTAATGGTGGTAACCATTACAACCTTCTATGTGATCCAATGAAAATTATTACACTTATAGGATATGGGCATACATCTTTTCTTGTAAGCCGCACACTCAAATGCTTTATCACACACACCTCAAAAGAGGGAGCATTCATCGGAGTATATGCTAAACCTACAAACGATACAAATAAATTACAAAGTAATGACAAATCTTAATAGAGTCCATATAATAAAAAACGGTTACAAATACATAAAAGTGGAAGAAATTCATATTGGTCAAAACTATACACTTCAAGTTAAGATTGTACTATGGTTTAAAACCCTACTAGATCCTTCTAACATGGGGGGGAAATTCCATAATATTACAATAATTTCATATTCGTTCATCTATTTACAGACTAATGGTACAAATTAAGGTGCATATGGCATAGTTTATATCATTATACAAATGGCATGAATACTTCATTCCTTCTCCATCACACTACTAATATAGAATTACAAGAACAAGTTTTGGGGTATGGGAATTCTTCTCCTTTGTATTATTTAACATATGCATAATCATACTTAGTTGTATAACACATATTGGGGGTATGGTGCATCCATTCCTTTTCGATTATATGGTTTATTTACAATATTGGGCCTGAATCTGTTTTCAATTGTGCGGTTTGTGGGGTTTGGAAGGTATCGAAACGGCTAAGTTATTTATAGGATTTCTTTCCTCTTCTCTTTAAAATTTATGTGGGAAGATATCATGGTTACTACAAAATTGTACATTATTCTTCCCTCTTAATGGGGTGCTTTGATGCCTCTATAATGTTGGATCATATACACTCAAATCTATCTCCTCTTTTGGTTTCTCATTCAGCACAATTGAGGACTGATCACCCCAAATACTTTATAATTTCAACAACAAATGTAAATATCCAAAGAAAAATAAGAATGAGAGATTCTCCCTCTGCAAAATGAATAGGTATATTCCTTATATGTTTTGCATCTCTTTACTTTACTTTATACAAGTTTAGTTTATCAAAGTTAGTATCATTATTTACATTTGAGTTACAATTTAGTTTTTATTATGGACATTGACTACACTTTGTGTTGTAAGTTTCACTGTGGAGCATGCTAACACTAACACAAGGGACGAAAAAAATATGAGTGAAGACAAAGTGTGTGTAAACACTCATGTATCGTTTCCTTTCAACATGCAATTTTAATTTTGTGCTTAAAGAAAGGAAAATGTAGACACTAAAATTTTGTAACTTATCCTTTTGCAATGAAAAGGTTGGATTTGGTCCTCTATTAAGACAAATACTAACATTTTAATCCCAATTGGTATATATACCTCTCTATTTTTTAACTTTCTCATCTTTACACTCTGTTAATTCATTCATTTAGGAAATATTAATCAACCAAATCAATAATTCAACTCTAAGCATCATTATTGAACCTTAGCTTTTGTGTCACTATCTACTTGGGAAAAACAATACAGATCAAGGCCAAAGTGGAGTATGGTCCTAGAAAACATGTATGGTCATGCATGCATATATCTTATGAATTTTTTTTCCAATTTTAAAATCATTATATGAGTCGGTTCATCTTCCTAGGTTAGCAATAATGCAAATATCTAATATGTGGAATCATAAATAAGCAATTAAATTACACTTCATAACTCACCTGGCACTCCTATGAGCTCCAATTGCAAATATCAACACTAAAGCATTCAAGAATCTAAAAAATATCTCAAAAGTAGTTGCACATTTATTAGAGAAGACACCATAACATACCTAAAGCACTCAACCAAGTTAAAGATTCCACCTTCCTCCATTATAAAGAATTCAAAGAGCAAAGATGCATGTCTTAGCAAGATCGAAGTCACTCCAAGCATTATCAAATGATCAAGTTTCTAAAGTAGTTGGATTTAAATAGATATCACATGCTTAGTGGAGAATTACATATGGTTAGAGGCCTCTTTGGATTAGTGCTAATGTAGGTGGTGCACATATTTCACTTTAACCTAAAATCTAAGCTTTTTTAGGGCCTTCCACCCATAGTTAAGGTTTCATTTTGGATAACATTATTTAGATGGTTCCAAAAATGTGTGGCACATAGGGCTTCAGAGTGAAGGTCATTAGAGTCACCCACATCCACATAAATAGTTTCAGTCTCATTATATGCACATCCAAGAATATATAGAAGATTGTATAACCGTATAATAGAAGGGAAAGATTGTATAATAGTTGTATAGTCATGAACATGAACAATTGTTAGTTACAGTGCCGTAAATAAATATTTTATAGACTTAGAATAGTCTTTTCATACAATTTTTACACCCAAATTCTTCATGTACCACTTTGTATAACTAAGTACTTATCCATATGTGTGTTTCAAGCAATAATTATTGTGTTAGTATTGTTGTAAGTATTAATGTGTTATTATAAATGTTCATGGTTAATATTTATTAAATTAAGAATAATCCCCTATAACAAACCTTTACATCCTAATATTAATATAAATCACACTTTTTATATTTTTAGGGTGTAAAAAACACTATGAAGTAAAGATTCCACCTCACAAGATGGATTTCCTCGATGATGTGGTCAAAGACCAAGCCAAAGAGTGTGTCACTTAAGTGTATGGTCATGGCTTCACTGAAGATAAAACGTGCAGAGGGGTGCCCCTGACGCAACATGTCATTTTCCATACAGGGCACGTTGTCAAGTATGAGCGAGATGATGCACATCATTTCCAGTGTGCACAATACCAACAGTGTCTGATCTTTATACCCTCTCACCACCTTATGCACCATAATGTATGTCATCGGGCACAATGTTTTTCCCTTCCTAGTAAAGAATATCACATTATTTCCTATATGTTTTATGGGTTGGTCTAGGGAGTTAACTTGTCTAATTTTACATTCACGATTTCAATGAGGGGTATGTTTTATTCTCTGAAATCCAACTCAAATTTTTGCTCTTATGTTGCTTACACTAATTAAGCATTGAATGAAACTCTTATCATGGGAAAAAAATTAAGTGGAGATACCATCCCATGGGTGATATTAGGACCTTAGATAGATTGATGAGATGCCACAAATGAGACACTAGTTAAATGATGTTGCAACTTGGCCACCCAAAGGTGATTGATGGAGAGGCTGAGTGCATTCCCAAGGTAAACATGATATATCTATTCCATACCTTAAAATCCCTAACTTCACACTAAAGCATGCCAACTATTGTTGTATGCCATTACTACCATTCTTAAGTTATACTAAACACACATTCTCTAGATGAAATATGGAATTTTCATACCCTATGACACTGAGAAAATGAAGAAAGATAAACATATGTAAAAAAACTAAACACGACACACATATGCCTTTGCTAAAAGGAGCGATGATAATATTAAATAATAATAATAAAAAAGTACTCACCTCTTACAAGTGAATCAAAAACCTTTAAATTTTTCAAAAATGTAAGATATTTCAAGTTTTCCTAACAAATTTCCTAACTAAACAAATATGAGTGAAAAATCATCTTACATTGTCATAATTTCTAGGAAAATGGCCCATTCTTTCCAAGAAAATACATCACGCTAAAATCAGGAATCTTAGAAGACAACACCATAGTCATAATGAAGGCAACACTAAAATCACTTACCAATTCCTAAACGAGTTTAGTATTTTGTCATAATTGAACTACAAGACCCTGATGAGATTATTGGGTTGTTGCAAGAGCATGCTTAAACAATGAGTTCAAAACCAATGGAAATCCCATGGTTTCAATAGTGA
Organism: Taxus chinensis; assembly: GCA_019776745.2. Classification (NCBI taxonomy): domain Eukaryota; kingdom Viridiplantae; phylum Streptophyta; class Pinopsida; order Cupressales; family Taxaceae; genus Taxus; species Taxus chinensis. The sequence continues at coordinate 260,587,377 of CM034146.1, read as the reverse complement.
GGGGGTTTAAAACCTAACTAAGGGATTTTTTCCATTTCTTTCAATAACTTCAAACAATGTAAATCCATTGTCAATCATCGTCCATAATTTATTTGTAACACTTTGGTTGTGTTTTCTCATTGGACTCGTGATTTCCAAGTGTTTGAGAAAGCTAAGCTCAAAATCCCACTTTGGGTTGAGTTTCCTGGTCTGCCTCTCCCCATTTGGGATTTTTTTGGGAAATTTATCAAACCTGTAGGGTATTTCATTTCCCTAGAGAAACCCAAGTTTTATGTATCCCGTCCTAAAAAATGTATATGTGTCAAAATTTATTTGGATAGAGACCTTAAGGAAACCATTTATATCGAGAACACCTAGTTTTCACAACATGTGCTTTAGATTAATCTTATGAATACATGCTTTCAGTGCCAATATTTGAACCATATGATTAGGGAATGCCCCTTAATGACCACTTCATGCCACCCACCACAGGAAAAAAGGTATACTAAAACCAAGGTTTTTGGGACAACATGTGATGGATGGACCATGGTCACAAATAAAAAAATGTTCCGAGTGATTCTACTCAACTTCAACCAACCTCTTACTACCTTGTTGGTACATCTCGAGTTAGCTCATCTATTGCCACTTCTAAACAAGTTACTCCTCCCATTGTTTCCACTCCTACTCTGATCTTAGACACCCTTCTCGCTACTTTGGTCAGTATTCGCTCAATGCCCACTTCATAAAATTCATAACCACATTCTAGGGTGAGCAACCTTGAAAACAATCTTGTTTTACTCGATCATAATTTTTTCCTTCGATACTCTTATTTTTCCTCTCCATATAAATATGTAGAGTATGCACATGATAAAGGCATTTTCATCTTATAGATTATGTGCCTCTCTCTCAATGAAAATTCAAAAATATTAATAAGTTTGCTTCCCTCAAATGTCTTGATGATGAGGGATCCACACACCTTGATGTTTCCCAATGATTGTGTACTCTTGGAATGTATGTAGCCTCACTGAATTGACCCATCATTACCTGGTCAAGCATAGGTGTCTACACTTCTAAAATATGAAAGTTTTTGTATTCAAGAAGTTAATATTTTTGGCTTTCTCCTTCAGTCTATTACGCACACTATTTGGCCAGGCACTATTTTCTAGATGTCCAATCACAAGCCAGGTCTGGAGGGTTCATCACATTACTACAGCTAGAGCTTGCTCAAAATGTCATCTCATGGGGATCTGAACCCACTCATCGAGTGATATGGACCCTCTTTAATTTTGACGGGTGTATAATTGGGGTAACAAATTTGTACGTGTCCAACAATGCAGTTGAACAATCTCTTTTTTTGCATTGTTAGTGACTGACTAAATCCCCCGAGATGCCCATTGGATTCTATGTGGATATTTCAATATAGTTGAATCTAATGAAGAAAAGGAGGGGTGCTTACCTATGTGGTGGTGTGTCAGTGAGGGAGAATTCTAGTTCTACATGTGTCACAGGGTCATAATTTTTGACCAAAATCACCATTGCACACAAGATTCAAATTCTATTTGGTTCACCTAGTCCAAATTTTGGAAAGGGAAAGATATGGTGGTTAAGAGGCTGAATCAATCCCTACTTGTTGAGAAAGACTTATTTTCTATTTCTTGGACACTAATAATAGATTGGTTTCAGTGGTCAAATCTACATTTCTTTTAGACCATCAACCCATTTGTTTCTACATTACTTGGAATGTCCCCTACTTCAAAAGTAAGAAGTCCTAATTCTATCTCACCACTTCCCACCTTTTACAAGAGAGAACCGTTGGACATATCTTAAGAATATGGAATCTTATTCCCATACCCTCAGGGGATACATGCGGGATTGATGATATTAGAAGAACCATAATCTTTCTCAAGATTTATGTGAGACAAGTTATCATCTATAGACAAAGAGATCATGGATATTTATACCATGAATTCCAATGAATTTCACATAATCTCAATTGTTGTCCTTTTAACAACTCTATGCAAAAACAAACAACGCATTGTTGGAAAAAACTTAAGGTGGAAGAAGCTTACAAAGCTCAAGGTGCCCAAATCAGAACAAGGCTGCATTAGTTAAAAATTAGAGACAACGCATCTAAAGAGTTTTTTTCTCTTCTCCATTCTAGACATATTGCAGATATAATTAAAGCCACCCAATCAACCAATAAAAAAATTACCAAATTTTTGGATATCCTACAAGAATTTTTCCACCATTATCTTGATGTTTTTGCCTTTTAGCCTTCCTCACCTAAAAAAGAGGATGCTTTCATGAAATGCCTTCAAGTGGTTCATTGCAAACTATCCCAAACCCAAAGAGTTTCTTGTGATAGACCCCTCCCCCTTAATGCCATGAATAATAGACTGGTTAAGAGGCTGAATCGATCCCTACTTGTTGAGAAATACTTATTTTCTATTTCTTGGACACTAATAATAAACTGGTTTCAGTGGTCGAATCTACATTTCTTTTAGACCATCAACCCATTTGTTTCTACATTACTTGGAATGTCCCCTACTTCAAAAGTAAGAAGTCCTAATTCTATCTCAACACTTCCCACCTTTTACAAGAGAGAACCGTTGGACATATCTTAAGAATATGGAATCTTATTCCCATACCCTTAGGGGATACATGCGGGATTGATGATATTAGAAGAACCATAATCTTTCTCAAGATTTATGTGAGACAAGTTATCATCTATAGACAAAGAGATCATGGATATTTATACCATGAATTCCAATGAATTTCACATAATCTCAATTGTTATCCTTTTAACAACTCTATGCAAAAACAAACAACTCATCGTTGGAAAAAACTTAAGGTGGAAGAAGCTTACAAAGCTCAGGGTGCCCAAATCAGACAAGGCTGCATTAGTTAAAAATTAGAGACAACGCATCCAAAGAGTTTTTTGCTCTTCTCCATTCTAGACATATTGCAGACATAATTAAAGCCACCCAATCAACCAATAAAAAACTTACCAAATTTTTGGATATCCTACAAGAATTTTTCCACAATTATCTTGATGTTTTTGCCTTTTAGCCTTCCTCACCTAAAAGAGAGGATGCTTTCATGAAATGCCTTCAAGTGGTTCATTGCAAATTGTCCCAAACCCAAAGAGTTTCTTGTGATAGACCCCTCCCCCTTAATGACATGAATAATAGACTGGTTAAGAGGCTGAATCGATCCCTACTTGTTGAGAAAGACTTATTTTCTATTTCTTGGACACTAATAATAGACTAGTTTCAGTGGTCAAATCTACATTTCTTTTATACCATCAACCCATTTATTTCTACATTACTTGGAATGTCCCCTACTTCAAAAGTAAGAAGTCCTAATTCTATCTCAACACTTCCCACCTTTTACAAGAGAGAACCGTTGGACATATCTTAAGAATATGGAATCTTATTCCCATACCCTCAGGGGATACATGCGGGATTGATGATATTAGAAGAACCATAATCTTTCTCAAGATTTATATGAGACAAGTTATCATCTATAGACAAAGAGATCATGGATATTTATACCATGAATTCCAATGAATTTCACATAATCTCAATTGCTAACCTTTTAACAACTCTATGCAAAAACAAACAACTCATCATTGGAAAAAACTTAATGTGGAAGAAGCTTACAAAGCTTAGGGTGCCCAAATCAGAACAAGGTTGCACTAGTTAAAAATTAGAGACAACGCATCCAAAGAGTTTTTTGCTCTTCTCCATTCTAGACATATTGCAGACATAATTAAAGCCACCCAATCAACCAATAAAAAACTTACCAAATTTTTGGATATCCTACAAGATTTTTTCCACCATTATCTTGATGTTTTTGCCTTTTAGCCTTCCTCACCTAAAAGAGAGGATGCTTTCATGAAATTCCTTCAAGTGGTTCATTGCAAATTGTCCCAAACCCAAAGAGTTTCTTGTGATAGACCTCTCCCCCTTAATGACATGAAATAATATGTTATGCAAATGGCTAATGAAAAAGCCCATATAATTGATGGTTTTCCCTGTAAATTCTATTAACTTCTCTCGAAGTATGTCGGACTTGATTTGCATAAAGTATACCTTGAAGCTATGTCCTTTAACTCATTGGGTGAACTCATCAATCAAGGTAACATCAAGTTCATTCCCAAATTTGGTTACCTTGAGCAAATCACCAATTAGATACCCATTACTCTTATTAATGTCTCTTATAATATCATAGCCAAAGCTCTAGCTAATAGGCTTAAACATTTTCTTCCTCTCATTGTCTATAGTGAATAGTCTGGGTTCATTCAACACATGTACATTCTTGACAATGTTATCACTATTTGGGAAGGTATGGAATGGGATAGGGTCTCTTCCCAAAAGGATATTTTTGTGGAAATTGACTTTGAGAAAGCTTATGGCAAGATAGAATGGAATTTTATTATTTCTATGCTCTAAGCTCTTGACATTGGGCATCACTTTGTATGTTCTGTCAATATGTTTTTTCAAGATGTAGGAGCATATATTTCCATCAATGGAGCTCAATCCTCTAGATTTGGTCTCTTCAGATCCATAAGATAAGGATTCACTCTCACTCTTTCTTTGTGTGTGTTGGCTGTAGAAGGATATAACTATCTGCTAGCCATCTACTTTTCCCAAAGGTTGGTTAAAGGCTTTAAACTCCTATAATTTGAACAACTCATCAATGGCCACTTTGTTGATGATTGATTCCTTACCTTAATCGAGGAAGAGGCTTCAGTTAACAATGTCATGGAAAGCCTGAATATCTTTTGCCTTTCCTCTAGGTATATCATCCAATGAAGAAAGATCCAATGCTATAGACAATCTCTCACTCCTAAGCCTCCATGGCTAGAAGGTTTCCAATGGTAATGGATCCAACTTGGGGTGAAATTTAAATTTCTTGGCATTGATTTTGCTTTTAGAGACTCTTCTTTTGAGTTTTGGAATTATGTTGTTCAATGAGAGGAAAAAATGATTACATATTAGATCAAAAAACCCCTCTCTCTTGCAAGGAAATTCCAAATCTACTCCAAATATTTAGCTCCATCATGTTTATTCTTCTTCTTGTTGGGATCCTTTTAAAACAACTTATACAAAGTTGGAAAAAAATTTCAGATAATTTCAACGGGCTAGCTCTGAGAACCACAAAGGGTTCCACAGAGTGGCATGTGACATCTGCTACAAACCTAAAGAAGCAGGAGGCTTAAGGCTTTTGGATATCAAACTCCAAGGATCCACACTCAATGTCAAATGGATAATTTGAAGCCTTGAAGGTACTGAAGCCTAAAAAATTCTTCTTAGACATTGCATTAATCAAGGGACACCATTGGGCCATCAAATGTGGAAAGGGTTGGGATTCTAAATCCTTATGCTCACTCCCATGCCTGTGAAGACATGTGGCACCTTTGTGGCTAAAAGCATATGGAAATCTTGGGAATTACAAACCCAACTTCATCTAGGTAAGGGATTATTTCAAATTGAGGATTTCAATTAAATCTATTTCCCTTTGGCGATCTCCCATTCTTATTTTCCATATCAAAGAAATCAACTAGTTTTGCACAAAGAAAATACACTGAATAATGATATTATAGATTCAGATCATTCGGGATATCAAATACATAGAGGAAGATTACATATATAGAGTTTGATCTCCTTTATTCTAGGAGTCAACACTCATCCCACATATCTCTCCTAATCCCCACAATATCTCACTCAAACTCTCAATCCCATTATTCTCTCACAACAAACCTTATATAATTACAACTATTTACATGAGTTAACAACTCATAAATAGTTGTATTACATTACACTATATTATTTATTTCCACACTCATAATAATGTTCACAATATCTAATATTATTCCTAACATTCACCCCCTTAGTGTGAACATGGGAAAAACATACACACTCTTATCTGTAGTATGCTCTCCTCTATGGAGCATGTCAAACTCTGTGACTCATGACCTTGATACTAATGAAGGGAGAAATGCTCAACCTTCTATGGTTTTACAGGTTTACCACAAACCTTGACGTGTAACAGATCCATCGCCTGTCCACCTCGTGTGGTTTTCTGGATCTTCCACAAACCTTTTCAAGATCCATGAACTGTCTTACACTGGTGCTTTTGCTCACCTATTTCATTACATCGGGAGTTACATTCAGGAATGTTTATACATTACTTTTGAACAATCATTTTTTCTTATTCTCACAAATCTACACTAAAAGTAAACACTCAACAGAAAAAACTTGGCCACCAATTCAGTTTCACGGCCTCGTCAATGGTGCCTGACGAGAGGTCGTTATGTGCCCTCCTGCCTCCGTTGCCTCCAGCCTCCATCAATGTCGCTGCTAACTCAACAGAAATTATAATCGAGGACAATACGTGTTCCATGTCGCAATACAGGGCGGGGTCAAGGGGTGGAGCCCCTGAAGTTGGGAACAGTTTTCATTTTGTGTTTTCTCTTAAAAATTGAGTGTTGGATTACACTGAAAATGCACTCATTTGTCATTTTTTTTTAGTAACAACTTTTCAACTCAATATTCTGACTATTTGACAACAAAATTACTGATACAAAATAATGACACTTAAAGACTAAAAAAATACTTTTAACGACATTACAATTAATAGAAGACTTTTGACACTTATCCTAAACAAAGCATAATGACCCTACCAAGATCAAAATGACATTGTCTTTATACCGTAACATGAATACTATAGACCTCACGTAAGAACTTATTTAGATGACATTATAAACAAAGTAACACTTAAAACTATATAACTGACCTGCAACATATATGATTGCATTATCATCACACACCCGAGTCAATCTAACAGTTTCATTACACCTGGCAATGAGAGATCTACGTGCACCTGTTGTTCAGTGGAAGATTGATTTATTGTGAGTCGACGTGATGGCAAGAGGGAATTAGGAAATATACATCCTGTAGGAGGAGACGTGGAAAAATACGTGTAGGGAGGCTGAATGAAAAGCAAGGAAATATGGTACGTTTCCTACTCTTTACCTTGCCCTTTTTGAGTTTCTAAATCAGACGACTGTTTGGAGATGTATGTTGACATGTGAAATTCAGTGCCATCATCATTAATTTGTTGCTATTTAATCTGTTGTGCACATATATTCTCCTCAATTTCGCAGAGATAAGATATGGCATTTTGTATTCACTTTCGTTCCTCAAAACTGTCCTGAGTGTTGATTTGTAGTTCAAGTTGAAGGTGATCGTGCTGTGCAAATCCAACAAAGTAGATCTCTGAGCTTGTAAGATAGAAGCGGCTCCACTTATGAAGATCACATACTAGATTTGAATGCAGTAGATCAACATGCAGACCATTAACAATGATGCTTCTATGCTATAATGTGCCTCTGGAAGAACGTCCTTGATCTGTACTATGATAAAGATGTTAAGCACCAAATTTCCCGATTACTCCTTGTCAACACGCCACAGATTAATGCGAATGCAAAACATACGTATGCATAACTATAGGAGGATAGAAACACACATAGAAGGAATATTCTGTAATTAATTTTCAATTCCTCATTTATAACAACGTGTCCTCTCAGAATCACCACTCCTGAGACAGACGAACTCTATTATTGTGTAACCATCAACCTGGGCAACCTACATATTTCAAGATGCCCTGGTAAGAGATTATTCTTCCATTATATGACCATATATACACGCTCTGATTTCTGTCAGCGGATTCACCTGCTCTGATACCAAATTAGAGCAATCAACCAGTTTTGCACGGAGAAAATACACCGAATAATGATATTATAGATTCAAATCATTCGGGATATCAAATATACAGAGGAAGATAACATATATAGAGTTTGATCTCCTTGATCCTAGGAGTCAACACTCATCCCACATATCTCTCCTAATCCCCACAATATCTCACTCAAACTTTGAATCCCATTATTCTCTCACAACAAACCTTATCTAATCACAACTATTTACATGAGTTAACAACTCATATTTATAGTTGTATTACATTACACTATATTATTTATTTCCACACTCATAATAATGTTCACAATATCTAATATTATTCCTAACACCATAATGTCTCATTTGCTATGGTTCCATATATTAAAAGTATCTGAATTTTTAAGAAGGGAATTTGAGTAGTTGGAGACATCTTCTGTAAAGCATCTTGAGATTGGATCCTGTGGAATATGCTTAAAGCTAAATTTCAGCTTAAAGAAGAGGATGCAAAGTTTATTTCAAAAGTTATGAGTTTCATATATGCTACTTTCCTCCACAAAATCATGATTACCTTTGGTGTTCCCTAGTGGAAAGATTGGCATTAGCCAATGACGACCCCATTTTGTTGCTACAAACCCCATATAAGCTAACACCTCCTTGCCTCAAAGAAGGTTATGAGCAATTCTCTTAACCATCGGTGGAATCTCAATTCCGGTGATGAGGTTTTGGCTATGAGATTTAAATCAATTTAGAAAACTCGGATTGATCCTAAAAAGCCCACTTTTTATGGTGCCTCTTATATCAAGGCCTCCATGTTGGAGACAAACCCAAACACATGGGGATTGTAAACCCTACTTGCTCGGCTTGCCAACAACAAGAGTTGATTAAACACCTTTGTTGGCTCTCCCTGTAAGCCCAGTCTGTCTAGAAATGGATTCACTCCCTATTCCAATCCTTCATCCCTTAGTTTTTCTCTTGAAAAAATGGTTCTTTTAGGGTATTTGGCCATGCTTCCTGCAAAATTCAATATTTTTCGGTACATGTTTAAATCATATATTTTAGTTCAAATTTGGAAAGATAGAAATTTGCTTGTTTTGACAACATTGTTATAAATAGAGACTTCAACTTGGCTAATAAAATTACTGTGATATACAATGTTATACTTTAGATCTAGGTGCAAGCGAAAAAATCTTGCCAGAAGGTGGAACACCTTTAATCCTTACTCTTGCATTGGGGAATGCCCTGTGTACTTTTAGTTGGATTCCTCCGGACTCGCCACATCATCACTCTCCTTCGCAGGGGCATGGCCAAGGCTTTTACAGTCACCATTCCAGAAATTGGCGGAGCTCCTCTCCCTGTTGACGTCATTCCCCTTCCGGGTCTCAACATCCTTCTTCGCCCACAACGACAATGTTTTTGACCGGCTCGACAGCCATGTCGACAATGGTGGAAGTGGGTGGGGTTTCCCTGGTCAAGGGAAGTTCCTGTGTTTGGCGTTGGCCATTTCTCCCCACCACCAATCACAAGAACTTGAAGAAGAAGATCAACAACATCAACAACATGGTGGGTGGGATTCCATCCCTGATAGGGCACTCCTTTGCCACCCGTGTTTGGGGGGATAAATTAGATAGCCCTCCGTCTCCGCCTCCTTTGACCACCATGTTTGCTACTACGACCTATTTTCTGCGGGCCTTGTTTTTGTGGATGCCACTTGTTACTTGCACATTTTTTTGGGTTTAAAAACACACTTTATCATATACTTATATTTTGATGCTCTCATGAGGTGAGATGACTTCTTCTCAAGGCCTTTTTAGCTCGATGTGATTTGCATTATAGGGTGTGACTCTTTCCACCCCTTTTTGTATGATTAGTGGTGTATTATAACTTCTTTAATTAATAAAGTGCACTTTTCAATCAGAAAAAGTTAAGAGATCAATTTTAAGGCCATTGTATTATTTGCATACTACATTATTAATACCTACCTTCACTTCAAAGACGCTATTGACGAGTGACAAAGTACATCAATCTCGTTGCACCATTATATTGGGCTCATTTTTTTGTTTTTGAAAAAAAAAGGATCCAAACTCTAGTTAATGACTAAGATATTATAATTAACTTTTCCAAATCAAAAGAAAAAAATATAAATGAGAGTAAAATAGACGTCAAATTTAAAATTAAAGTTGCTATGTACTGATCAAATGGATATCAAAACTGAAATAATAATTTAATTGTTTATAACCCATTGAAATTAGAATCCACGACCATCACCACCTTGACTATCATCATAGAATGCAATCAGCCAATGACTCTGTATAAGCCTTGAGTAGTTATGTGAAGTATAGTACCACTAGTTGTCAAAATCAAAGTCAACATTTATCATTTTCACATTTTAAATTTAGAAAAAAGGTAGCCAATAACACAAGTCACATCAATTCACATCTACAAATCAACCAATAAAATGGTGACACATCGACTGTTCCAAAAGGGTGATTTTATTCACAAGTAAAGGCTCATATTATTATTATTATTATTATTTTTGGGTATTCAAAAGGACCTACTTTAAATCCCTTTAAAAAATATTTTCCATATAATTTAAATGCACAAAAGAAAATCTACACCCCTAACTTCAGATTCACCACGATCATTAGCTCATTTCAGACCTGAGTTGAATCTTTTGCCCAAAATATTGAACTCGACATTCATGAGTCCCCACATTTAAAGAAGAGAGTCCCTTCAAACACCTTTTCCTTGAGAAAGAGCTAGTCGTACGGGCCTTCTTACTAAGATCCCACCTTCATCAGGGCCCAAAGACTTCAACAACCACCTGATCATAGACTTAATAAAATCATTAATTTGGTATTTGAATTTTGAATTTCCCTCTTTTTATTCATGACAAAAGAAAACCTCAATCGATACCTCGAAAATCCTTTAGACAGCAAAAGACCAAATAATCAGGAGTGTCAGGAGAAAAGATTTGTCGAGGGCAGAGCAGAATGGAGAAGGAAGATGAAGAAGGCGTGGAATGCGCAGAATGTGAATCAGAAAGAGCACAGGTAGTCTGCTGTTCTGAGTCTCTTGCATATTGCAATCCATGTTCTCACAAAATCCACTCAAAAAAAGCTCGATCTCATCATACGGTCCTTCCCATTCCTCCATGCTCTCATTGCCTCATCCGCTCTGCAACTCTCCAATGCTTTCAATGTTCTCAAAACTCCAAACCTTGTGTTCTATGCATCCAGTGTTCAAAGCTCATACATTCTGCTCCTACTGCTGCAAAAGTTCATCCAATTACCATTCTCTCCATCTTGAGCAGCATTGTCAAAACAGAAAACCAGTTCTCTGCCCCTGTGAAGCAGGAGAAAACCGAATCTGAAAGTGGGTATTCGGCTAACAAGGGGAGAAAAAGAAAGAGAAGGGGAAACAGTCATTCCGAGACTGTAAACAAATGCCCATCTACTAAAAGACCTAAAATCAATGTAAACAAAAGAATGGGAAACAGTCATTCCGAGCCTGTAAGCAAATGCCCATCTGGTAAAAGACCTAAAATCAATGTAAACAAAAGAATGGGAAACTGTGATTTCGAGTCTGGCAGCAAATACCTACCTGGAAAAAAACCTAAAATCAATGTAAAACAGGAACCCCAAACATCTTCTCTTCCTAGGAGAAACACTCCAAGAGCAGCTACCAGGCGTGTTTTTGGTCCCATTGAGATTCATGATTCCTCTTCTGAGAGCGAAGCTGACGAGGATTCCAATTCATGTTTTAGCGATTTTGAAGAGGAGACCGGGGTCAGACGTATACAAAGGGGAAGTGTCTCTGTTGAAGCATTTGTTGTGAATGCCGAAGATAATAGTGAGGAGGGCGGTGTTGGAGGAGGTACAAATGCAGGGGGTATTGGGAAGGAGGAGAGTGCAGTGGTTGGAATCAAGGAGAGGATAAGGAAGATGCTAGAACTGGGGTTGCATCCTGATACTCCTGATATTGAGGCACAACAAGCCTTGAAGAATGCACAACGCCTTCTCACCAAGCACAATCTACAACAGGCAAGTATAATGTTGATTATATTTTTGTTTCTTCTTGGGTTATGTTGATAATATGATTTGGATTATGTTGATGATATGATTTTGGCACTTGGTTATTTTCCCTATCTCTTCTGTGCAAGAGCTTTGTAGAAAATAACTTCCATTATATTTCAGAGGAAACATAATAGCTACAGTCATCCCTTAAGGCGAGTAACTTCAGGGCAAAAGTAACAAGTGAAAGATTTTAATGATGTTTATGAGGTCAAGCAGTTTATGGGACCCAAAAAATAAAAACAAGTCAATTAAATACACCAAATAAACCGACCCAAAACTGTTACTTCTGCAATTTCTTTACTAATCTTGAGCCTTCTATTATGAATTTTAGTCAAGTAATCTGCTGTTTTTACAATCTTATCCTCTTCCACGAGGGTATTCATTCCCAACATATCCTATGTATGTGGTTGGCCCAACTTTTGAGGTGATTCACAATTGGATAAGACAAACCATTGCCAAGCATACAAAGGTAAGGCTATTAGGCTTTTATTATTTATGGGACGGGTAGTTTCTGCTGTTAGCTGCAATTCCTAGGTCACCGAAATTATATGATTGAAGTGCATCACTTACTAGAGAATTCATATACATCAGAGCTTCGAAGTTCTAGTACCCCAACAAGCTCGGGTTACCATTTTAGCCCAAAGCCTCAACAGCTCAAAATTCCAGATTCTTTAAGGACCTGTCAAAGCTCTTCATTCCGGCACTTTTTTCAGGTTTTGAGTTGGTTTTTGAAAACAGAACATTTTTGATTCCCAAGATAACTCCCTGACCGTCAACAACAGGTTTTCTTTCCTAGATGTCTTTCCGACCTTCCAAATATTGTGGTCCTTCGCTTCAATTGTTGTCTCTGCCTCTGATGTGCATATTTGTCTTTTGGGAGGCCAAAAAAACCTTCTATCAGGCAAACAAAAAGCTTTTGGTAGGCATATTTCAAAGGGAATACAATAGGTACGGGCAGACCTTGGGCTTATAAAGAACCACTGCCAAACTCGACTCTTGGGGCAAGAGATACATATATAACTGAGAGAGTGAACATAATCGCAAGTTCTTTTATTGTAGTTACTATGAGTCAATACTGATGTAGTCCAATGAAGGAAAGCCTACACCCAACATACATGAATGGACACACCCTCACAAACACAATCACTCAGAACTGAACATAAAACACTCTTTTTTTTAATAAATGACTCCATCATAAAGATTACACACACTCCACACACTCTTTACCTTGTTAACTACAGACACGAAGAAGAATCAATTACAATACAATCCCTCAACAGACTGGTACAACCACTTTCTACTCTCCCACAAACACTCTTAAATGTCCTCTCTCAGAAAGACCGCCTTCTTATCTGAAAAATTTGTTGTTCATGCCTTCTTGAGATTCCTTTGGAAGACAAGATGCCCTTGAAAATGTCAAAGATGAGAAACTCAAACGTTCTTGGCTGTTATAGTTTTGCACGTAATACAAGCAAAACCACCACTTCACACAAAGTGACAGTTGCAAAACCACCCTTTTATTCAGACAAGTGGTTGCAAAATCGCCCAACAATTTTGAAACTACCGCTTGAGCTTGCATAACTGCTCTGGCGGTTTTGCCAATGGGCAAAATCTTGAATCTTTCAAAAGCAATATTTTTTTCGTAAGGATTCAAAATCCAGCCCTTTTTTGGGAAAGTGCATAATTTTTTGAGAATCCCAATAAGCAATGACATTTTGGTTTTGATGTGTCTATCATGCCATTTTTGTTTCTGCACTACCATCTTTCTTTTTTGGTATTCAACGGACGCAATCACTTCTTGTATCATAGTGCTGCTTGAAATTGATACTCTCAGATGTGCTATGATTCCCTTGAAATTATTTATGGCCTAGCTTTGAACTCATATGTCATTATAACCCTTGGTTAGCATTTTAGCCTTGAGGTTCACCAGGTCACAATATAATTTCTGACTAGCCAAGTTGGTGTTTCTTTTTTGTCTTTTACATGCATATTTTTATCTTAGCTTTTTTGACAGGCAAAAATATCTTCTATTACATTTCACAGGTATAACCAATCCATAGGGCAATAAACAACCACCGCCAAGTTCATGTTACAGACAAACCTTAGGGCTAGAGGAACATACATAACTGAGTAGTGAGAGCTTATGCTCAACTTTTCATCAACTCTGGTTGGGTTCCAGATTCTCTCAGGAACTGTTAATGCCATGCAGTTGTTTCCAGCCCTTCTCTTTAGATGTTGGTGTTTGTTATTGAAATTGAAGCAGCGGCCGGGGTCAAGATGTCTGTCCTTCCTTCCATGATGGCCTGGCCTTCTTAGGTTGGTTGTTGCCTGGTTCCTTTTAGTCATTGACCAGGAATGCCCTGCAGATCCTGATCGACATTGAGCTGTTCAGAATTCAATGGCTGCTCAGGAGTTACTGATAGAGGCCTCCCCGATCTCTGGTTGGTTCCCACATTTTATTAGGAAGGTTCCATGCTCTGCAGCTCTTCTTATTAGATTTTTACCTCAGTTCTTCAACACGCAATATTTTGATTTTGGGATTTTATATGACTTTCTACAGTAGGCTGGCCTTTGGAGATATCTCCGACCTTTCTTAATGGCTTGACCTTATTAATTGGGTTCTAGTCTGGTTCCTACCAATCCTTGATCAGGAACCTCCTGCAAATTTTCAACTACATAGAGATCTGCTTAGATTAACAGACTAGCAAGGAGTTACCAATTGAAGCTCCCTAAATTCCACATCCTTATCCAAATCTTCAAGCTCTAATGCAAGGAAATGATAAATTTCAATCACTTTGTCAGCCCTAATCTTTTGTTTGAAAGTGCCCACGGTGGTTTTCTTCACTTTCTTTTTGGAAACAGTTGACCATTCTCTAGGAAGGATTTGGAACAATGCATAAGCTTTGCATTCCGGTTTATACACACACACACACACACATGTGTGTGTGTGTTTATATTCACTTATATCTCTACTTTGTTTCTATTACTGTTAAGCATTACATGTAACAATTAAATTGCAATATATAGCTCCACTAGTGCTAAATATTTTTTAGTGCAGGCAGAGGTGATGAAAGGGGCACTCAAGGACTCAGAGGCACTTGCTGGGGGCATGCGTGTAGTGGAGCTGAGATCTAAAGTTAAGATGGAAAGAATAGGAAGGATTGATCCGTGGGTAATTGACCTTGCCCATGTAATTGCGGACAATTTTGACACACAATATTTCACTAGAAAGTACACCAGAAAAGATCGTCCTCTTCAGGTAGCAAGCACCAATACACCTCTCATCCTCTTTTCTCCATGCATTTTTCCAAGCCTGGAAACATTATCAACTTTGTTTCTTTGATTCCTTGCAGGTTATCTTTTATGGTATCAAACAAAATGCAGACTGCTCTGGTTATGCATTTGCAGCAACATTCAATAGAATTACAATAATGTCTGCTAACTATAATATATGGAAAACATCAGCTTTCAAAGAGAATGAGGACCCTTCCATTCAAAGTACACATACAAGGATTGCAAGAAACAACTACAAGTTGGGTATTGTTACAGGATTGCGAGATGCTGTAAAAAAGAGTTTTGAAAAATGGGATTCGGAAAATGGGGATGGAACAGGGAGTGGAAGAAAAGGAAAGGGCAAAAGGAAAAGAATTCAGGAGAAGGAGAGGGAGGCAATGCAAGCACTAGTTTTACATTCCAAAGAAGTTGGGGAAGAATACATCAAGAAAGAGGGGATCAAAATCAGGACTTTCAAAGCTAAGATAAGAGAGAGTGCATGGAACTTAGAGGCATTTACTCGTGGAAAGATAGATTCAAAGCAAATTGACATCAACCAGAAAGCACTGCCCACTACTCACAGAGAGAAGTCATCAAAAAAATCATAAAGATTTGATGCCAATTTCAGAAAGACATGGTGTTTCCCATGAAATATTGATTATTTATAAGGATTTTTTCACTGTAATGCTCTGGTTGAGATAAAGCTTTATTTCATAAGAATTGCTTAGGCATCATGTAGTGGTAGATTGCCCTTTCATTTGTTAATTAATGGCATGTTACCGCATGGTTTATCTAATACAGCTGACGATGTATATTCACTCATGAAAGGAGGCATGGCTACATCAATGAGGATTTCATTGACTGCGATCCATCAACTTGTCCATTTAATTTTTATGAAGGAAGGTACTATGGCAAACATAATGAGGTGTTTCTTGCTAATTCCTTTTCTTAGCTTTTAGCTCACAAGATATGACCACAGTTGAAAACTCTAATTGGCAGCTTAAGATTTCGACTTGGTAAATTTTTTATGAGTTAAAATTTTTTAAAAAAAAAGAAAAACTTAAATAATATATAAATCACTTTTAGAAACATAAGAAATGAAACCTAGGAAATGAATGTAGATAACACATGTATATTTTCTTTTAATTTTAAACCAAAAAAAATACAATATGAGAAACATAATATCATCTTCAACTCCTTGTACTCATCTATTGTATCGTACAAGTCAAAGGTAAAGATTCATTCTTTGGAACACAATCATTGTAAACATATGTTTTTCACCAACCCCTCATGATGCTTTTGCTTTTAGCTTCTACTTTTGCCTTTATTTTTGTTGCACTAAACATTGCTTTTCTCTCAAAATTGACAATCTTGTCCTCAATAAACATGGGCTCTAGATCCTTAGCAATCCAATTTGAATATGGATCAATATCATCCAAGTTGTTTGTATTATGACTTTTTTAATCCTTCCACTTGTTTAGTGCAAAGATGAGGAGTGCATCACACAAAAGCAAAGTTATTGAGGTGTTGTGTTGTCAATTTGTTGTGCTACTTTGCATGAATGGTCTTAAATATGCTCCAATTATGTTCACACTCAAAGAGCTATATGGTTGGCAAAAAATATGGGTGGCTATCTTTTGAAGATTTGGTTATTTGCACCATATTTTTATCATAAATATGCAAATAAGATAGTTGTAAACTTGGTTTGGTGTTTTGGTGGACTCATATTTACAAGTTAATTAACCTGAGAAATTTTGTAAGTCAACTAGGCTTGTATTGATCAGAAAGTCTAGTACGTATGCGTAATGAGACTACAATCAAAGGAATCAAAATAGTTTTTTTTTTTTTGGTTGTTGGGTTCTCATTCTAATACATAGAGCCAAAGAAAAGAACCTCCTGTCTACGTTGTTGTAAATTTGCCACTCATCAAGAATCAAGTCTCTAACAGTTTTGATAGGGATCGTCCTCTCTATGTATGTATAGAGGTAACCTCTTCATCAATATTAAATGTATCAAAGAACAATTTGATGTTAAAATAGTAGGTCACTACACTTATATGTTAGGTGAAGTTGCTTGTTCCATTGCCGATCAATTACAAGACAAATAAGGTCATTTTTTTTTTCTCATCATAGTTCACTATGGCCTCCTTTGCTTTATTCATGGCCTCATAAAGATAACCCATTGATTTTTTCCCATCTACCAAACATAAAACTCTAACACAACAAAATAGCAGTCAATTTAAAATTAAAATTAAGAGAAATTTGAATAAAAAAGGTATTAAAAATAAATGAACAAAAAATTGTTGAGCTTAAAGTTACCTAAAGGATCTCCTCTATGCTACTTACAAATAATCATTGGAATGGTCTTCATGACCCTTTCCCCTTTGGTCTTCCTATAATAGTGAAATTCTAACTATTGTGTGCTCATAAACATCTACTTAAGAGATGTTAATGAAGTTGTGATGTAATGAAGCTTGTAGTGAATCATGTGATTGCATATGTATTTTGTGATATTTTTGATTTCTTTAAACATACTTTGCACCCATGTAATTTTTCTTGTGTCATCATGTAGAAGGTCAATCTAATGGACTATACAAGTGATGCAGGAGCATCCAAGTTCACAAGTAATCTCGCATTAACCAAAAATAATTAGAGTAATCATAAATGGTTTGTATGTTTAGCAATGTTTTGTTTGCGACATTGACATAGCCTTGTTTTAAAAAGATTTGCAACATCTTCTTGACTAAATAATAGTTTTCAAAAGTTGGTGCAAATATGTACCTCATGGCATAGTGCAAGAAATATGTTGGCAGTCTGATGGCCACCCACAACTAAGGGATATTCAAAATACATTACGACATTTCCACATTATACATGTATCCTTAGGGGAGTCATACGGGATAACAACACCACACTTGTGTACTTAGTGCATGAACATAACATTATATAGGTTGTTGAAACCTTTGTGCAAGTCCATGAACCTTCCATTATGTGTGAGGTAACATATACTTCTTGCTCAGAGGCTCATGTTATGACAGTAGGCGTGCAATAGGCTTGTAATGGTGACAAACATTCATATGTGAACTTATGAAGTCATTGGAACTAACTTGTAGGAAATCAATATGACACTTTACACAAGGGGCTTCTTTGCGCAAATGTCCATTGTGTGTGATTTGTCTCAGGGAGCGTAGTTGGTTGTAGTCATGTGTTTGATGACATAAGGAATGTAACTAGAGGGAACTAACAAAGATGATCTAACAAACACACTATTGATGTTGTTGAGCTGATTTATGTTTCTTGGAGTTGTGTTATGCTTGTGATGTGTTATGATGCATTTGGGCCTTATCTTGCATTTAATAATTGTAGCACATTTAATGTGGCATGGATAATTTAATGTTGTATATATGGGTAGGATGTACCTAAGAGAAATATTGTATGTGGCGCTTGGTTCCATAAGAATTCATCCTTACACTTGAGAGAGTTTAACTTCTGAGATAGATAATTCATATTAGTTATTGGAGAATCGCAAGTAGATCAATCTAATCAGATCGATAAATTGTAGTGTTCATCATGAGAGATTGTTGAAGACCGTATATGTTCATATTCAATCTAGTGTGTGTTCAAGTTGTATTTCCTCTCTCCATTCGAATAAAGTGCAATTGTTTCATTTTTCTTCTCTGTGTTAGGTAGTATTTAAGTCTGTGTTGTGTTTGGTCTTAAGATTATGTGGTCTAAGGCCATCCTTAACTAGATTCCTTAACTGTGTATGCACCAATTGGTATTAGAGTAAGGGTTTCCTTGTTAGTTAGTGATGGATGATCTGTTTTCCACATTTACAAGTGTGGGTAGAAAAGAATGAAGACATCTTTTGAAAAGGCAAGTGTTGGATAGAAGATGTGAGGATTGTGAGGATCAAAATATCTTGATTTTGAGGAAAACAATGGCACGCATGGGAGGTTTTATTACAAGAACGAACTGAGTACCCAAAACACCAAGACTTGTAAACTTTGTGGAGTTGATGGGAGGAGTGTAAGCCCGTCTGGAGTTTATGGAGACCACACAATGTATATGCATTATGGTGGATGATGAGAGCATACATGTAGTTGCTGAAGAAGTGTATGAAACCTTTGTTGTAGAACAAGAGTTTGTTGATGAACTCAAGTATATATATTCCTACATGCAATAGTGAGGATGAGTAGTAAACCAAAATTGGAAACTCCTAAATATTTAGGGAGTTTATGTCCTGAAGAACTCTTTGATTGCATTATCAAGTTATAGAAATATATTGAGTATGAAGGTACAAAAGATCCTGAGAAAGTCAAGTCTACATGCACTAAGTTGAAGGGTCATATATCCTTGTGGTGGGAACATGTAAAGATATAAGGAATGCAATGAGCTAAAGAAAATATCAAGACATGGGGTGGATTGGCTATGAAGTTGAAGGCCAAGTTCTTTCCTTTATATTACCAGTTAAGTATGTTTAAGAAGATGAAAAATATATGATAGGAGGAGTTGAGTGTAAAGGATTACACTGAATGTTATAGACTCACTATTAAAGTGGGTCATGTTGAATATGCCATAGAGAATATTTTGAGATATATGAATGAATTAAGCATTTCCATCTAGGATGAGTTCGGTATGATTTGAGTGGGATATGTTGAGGAATCCTATTAACATGCATTGAAGAAAAAGGAAAAGTTATCATATAGATAACTAAGAAATAAATAAGGGAAACAAAGGTTCATGTATGACTATAGACAAGGAAGCAATGACATAGGTTATTCTGCACATGAAGGAGAAACTAACACTTCTCTGCACAATGATACTACACATGTTAGGAATTCGACCTACCCAACCAAGATCTTATATATCTGTTATGCCAATAAGTGTGTAATGATAATAAACTATGCTATAAATCTAAACACCACACAAGATATCAACACAAGTTAATCTTTGGGAAAACCATTTCTAGTAAAAACCCAACACCATAAGTATTTCTTATAGTATTCATTTTGAACCCAACTTATAAACACAACAAGATCTCAATAGACTCTATTAGGAAGTACTTTAATAGTCCATGCATAGACACAATTCAACTACAATACTTAGTGCCCACTTGATGCCCTTTAGTCTTTACATCATAAACATGATATATATAACATACAAAGATAACAACCAAAATAATTATTATAGAATCACACAATTATGTTGTTCTACTTTCAACTTTGGAAAATGACAGATTTGCGTAAAAATTAGAGATTTAGTGACTAATTATCTAGTGCTATAGAAAGGAAATTATAGAGAATAGGAAAGAATTCAAAACTCCAAACACCAAAAATTTTATCCTGGAAACCTCCAATGGAGGAAAACCAGTCGGGAAGGGAAACTGCTCTTTCTTCCCACTTTTATTGGTCTAATATAGACAATTACAAATTACAATAAGTATGAAAAGAAGCAACAATGTAAACCTTCTCTCCAATTACTTGCTTTCTCTTTTTCTACACCTTGCTCCTACAATTCCACTCCAGCACTAAAGATCTTTCTCACTTACTCTCATTAAACTTTTCTTCTCGATCTCTTTGGATCTTCGAATGATATTCTCTTGCTCCTTTCATGTATTTATAGGCCTTCCCATGTCCTCCCATGCACTGAGAATGGGAAAGGTCAAGGAAGGGAAGAGACATGGTCTGGTGCTTCAAATTCACATCCATTCGCATGCTCCATTCTTCTTTTCTGTTCTAGAAGTGTTAGGATAACCACCCTGAGTAGACCGCCAAGGTTTCAGGACCGCCACCATGGCTGGGCGGTTACAAGGTTACCCTGAAATGGTTCTACAACCGCTGCTCTGCACAGAGTGGCGGTTCCTTCCAGAACCTCCATTTACCTCATTTTATTCATTTTTTCTTGTTTTCCCTTCTTGGTGCTGATGGAACTGATGAAGTGGTGTGTTTTTCTGGATCCCTATGGATCATACCTCCCCTACTTAGGAGGCTTTTGGTCCCAAAAAATCTTAGTGGGGGAGTGGTAGAGGAATCAACTCCCTCTCTTGCTCCTTCGAGTACCACTGGGTCTTCCTTGGTGTCTTCTCTCATCCAACGTGTCATGACTCTTGTGGATCTCTAGTTTTTTTTCCAGTGCTACATCCTCCTCTAAGTTTCCTCGAGTACAATCCTCTTTGGAAGGAAACTTTCGTATGTTTCCTTCTTTGTCATGCATAAATGGATTAGTAGGTGTGAGCTCTTGTAACTTGATATCACGTGCATCTGCATGAAGTACGACCAGAAGGTTTCTTCTCCAACCTTATCTAGTATGGTGAAGGTCCCATATTGTAGTTGGTTTAGTCCTTCTTGCTTGTCTTTGTCTCTTGAGATGGATTGGCCGAATCCTCTCCAAGTACATTACTACTATAGTCACCATTGTTCCTTGTATCTCCTCTTCTTCTTGCTACCCCATGGTTAGGTCCAGTGAATCCGTAGGTAGATACAGTGACTGCATAGTGGAAGTTTATTTTGCTCCTTGAATGAGTAGTTCCTGTGGTGGCTTCTTCTGTAAAAACTAACAAGTGCTATCCAAATTCTCCATCCTTTGGTTAGAAATATCTATGCTCTCACTTCCATTTTTCTTTTCTTCCAATGAAAGTAAACAAAATTGATGATTTTCCTGAATAAGTCTTGGTGCTTGGTTGAGCACTTACCATAGCCTTCTTTGATTTTCTCTGGTGTGCCTGGATATTGAAACTGACTCCATCCTTGACCCATCTGTACCAGGTTCTCCCTCCTTGTGAACATAACATCCCTGGCATACAAGTAAGGACTTCTGAAGACAATGTCAAATGCATCAAGTGGAATAATATCAGCCTCTAATACATCTATGTATTGGGTATTTATCCCAAACTAGAAACTTACACTTCCTTGTAACTTGTATTTCTACACCCTTCTTCACCCATCCCAATGGGTATGGATGTAGATGCACGTAAGTCTCTAGACCAAGCTGTCCTACAAGCACATCATAAATCAAATTTGACTGAGAACCAGAATCTACTAAAGCATTTACCTTAGTCTTCTTTATTTGGATTATGATTTGAAATAACTTACTCATCTCTTCTTCTTCTGCAGCCCTGTACATTTTAGTGGCCATGCATCCCAGCCTCCCATCTACATCCAATCATCCTCAATCTCCACCTCTCCTTTTTTTTTCATAGTGGCCATAAATTTCTTAGAATCCTTGGTTCGGTGCTTTAGGTGCAATTCCGGATGCAACTTCCAACATGTGGCGTCAGTATGTCCATTTATATCACAATTCTTATAGAAATTCTTAGGATCTTTACAAGTATGCAAAGCAGTAGCGGCATGTTTACCTTTCCATTTACCTCTGCTACTTGTCTTCCCTTGTTCTTTTTCCTGTTGATCTGTTGACTGGTCTTCCTTTGGCTCTGTTTCTCCTTGCTTCTTCTCATCATCAATGTAGTATGCTTGTATACAAGATTCATTGAGATCCTTGGGCTTCATGGAGATTACCTTCCTCCGAAGGTGAGTGTGAAGTCCTCCCAAATACTTGGTCAGAATGTCCTCATCCTCCAAGTCCATATTAAGCAACATGGCTTGTCTCCAAAATTCTGTAGTGTAGTCTTGCATGCTTTGACCATACCCTATGTCTAAAGTACTACCACTTAATCATCATGTCAGTCTTATGGCCAATAGGATAGAAGTTAGCTCTAATCAATTCTTTAAAACCTTTCCAAGTACTGACAATAGGATGTTTCTTCTTCTCACAAGTGGCTAGATGGGTTTCCCACCAAACTAGAGCATGACCTTCCATTTTGAGATGTGCAAAGGTGATCCTTTGTGCCTCAGTGACATTATGCACACTAAAATAGAATTCCAACTGTTTTAGCCATTTATCCAATAATTATGCATCTACTTGTCCTTCAAAATTCTTTATTTCCACTTTCATTTCAACTTTAAAAGGTGTATGTGCAGATTTTACCTTCTCACTTACAATTGGTGTCTCTTCACTCTCTTCCCATTCTTCCTCTTCGTGGCTCTTTCTGATACCAAATTTTTTGGCTAGTGCTCGAACCACCGAGTCCATGGAATCTTGCTTAACCAAAAATGTCTTTTGCAAATTTGAAATCTCTTCTTGTTTTCTATACAATCTATCCATCATGGTCTCTAGTATCTCAACTCTACGGACCAAGTTCTCTTCCTCCATTTGAGATCAAAGTCTCTGTTTCCACTTCTTCATAGAGATATCTGGCTTGCAAGGTAAAAATTATTCACCTTTTTACCTTTTCACTTTCCTACAAATCACAAGAAAGATTCAAATACCACAGTCCTAGATATATAATCAGCTCTGATACCAAAATGATCCGTAAACTTCTACTTTGGAACTCTACGAATCACACAATTATGTTGTTCTACTTTCAACTTTGGAAAATGACAAATTTTCTTGAAAAATTAGAGCTTTAGTGACTGAATTATCTAGTGCTATAGAAAGGAAATTGTAGAGAAGGAAAGAATTCAAAACTTCAAACACCAACAATTTTATCCTGGAAACCCCCAATGAGGAAAAATAGTCAGAAGGGAAACTGCTCTTTCTTCCCACTTTTATTGGTCTAATATAGACAAATTACATATTACAATAAGTATGAAAAGAAGAACAATGTAAACCTTCTCTCTTCAATTACTTGTTTGCTCTATTTCTACACCTTGCTCCTACAATTAAACCACTCCAACACTGAAGATCTTTCTCACTTGCTCTCATTAAAACTTTGCTTCTCATCTCTCTGGATCTTTGAATGATATATTCTCTTGATCCTTTCATGCATTTATAGCCTTCTCCCATGTCCTCCCATGCACTTGGAGAATGTGAAAGGGCAGGAAGGGAAGAGACACATTGGAGCACTTCAAATTCACAACCATTTGTGACATTCATTCTTCTTTTCTATTTAGAAGTGTGTCAGGACCGCCGCCCTGAGTAGACCGGCTGGTTTATAGGACCGCTACCCTATGACTAGTGGTGGTTACAAACCGCTTACTTACAGAGTGGCGGTTCCTTCCAGAACCTTCGTTTACCTCATTTTACTCATTTTCTTTATTTCTCCTTCTTGGTGCTAATGGAACTGATGAAGTGGTGTGTTTTTCTAGATCCCTATGGATCATACCTCCCCTACTTAGGAGGATTTTGGTCCCACAAAATCTTAGCGGGGGAGTGGTAGAGGAATCAACTCCCTCTCTTGCTCCTTCAAGTACCACTGGGTCTGCCTTGGTGTCTTCTCTCGTCTAACCTGCCAAGACTCCTGTGGATCTCTAGTTTGCTTTTCCAGTGCTACATCCTCCTCCGAGTTTCCTCAAGTACAATCCTCTTTGCAAGGTAACTTCTGTATCTTTCCTTCTTTGTCATGCATAGATATGTCGTTAGTAGGATGCGAGCTCTTACAACTTGTTATCGCATGCATCTTCATGAAGTATGTCCTGAAAGGTTTCTTTTATAACCTTCTCAAGTATGGCAAAGGTACCATACTATAGTGGTTTAGTCCTTCTTGTTTATATTTGTCTCTTGAGATGGATTGGGTGAGTCCTCTCCATATACATCACTATTCCTTGTATCTCCTCTTCTTGCTACCCCATGGTCAGGTCCACTGAATCTGTAGGTAGATATGGTGACTGCATAGCGGAAGTTTGTATTTTCTCCTTGAATGAGTAGTTCCTGTGGTGGCTTCTTCTATAAAAACTGACAAGTGCTATCCAAATTCTCCATCCTTTGGTCAGAAATATCTATGCTCTCACATCCATTTTATTTTCTTCCAATGAAAGTAAACAAAACTGATGATTTTCCTGAATAAGTCTTAGTGCTTGGTTGGCACTTACCATAGCCTTCTTTGATTTTCTTTGGTGTGCCCTAGATGTTGAAACTGACTCCATCCTTGACCCATCTGTACCGGTTCTCCCTCCTTGTGAACACAACATCCCTGGCATACAAGTAAGGACTTCCAAAGACAACATCAAATGCATCAAGTGGAATAATATTAGCCTCTAATACATCTATGTATTGGGTATTTATCCCAAACTGAAACTTACACTTCCTTGTAACTTGTATTTCTACACCCTTCTTCACCCATCCCAATGGGTATGGATGTGGATGTGCTTAAGTCTCTAGACCAAGCTCTTTTACAACCAAATCAGAAATCAAATTTGACTGAGAACCAGAATCTACTAAAGCATTTACCTTAGTCTTCTTTATTTGGATTCTGATTTGAAATAACTTACTCATCTCTTCTTCTTCTGCACCCCTGTACATGTTAGTGGACATGCATCCCAGCCTCTCATCTACATCCAAATCATCCTCAATCTCCACCTCTCCTTCTGTTTTCATAGTGGCCATGGATTTCTTGGAATCCTTGGTTCAGTGCTTTGGGTGCAATTCCGGATGCAACTTCCAACATGTGGCGTCAGTATGTCCATTTATATCACAATTATTATAGAAATTCTTAGGATCTTTACAAGTATGCAAAGTAGTAGCGATAAGTTTACCTTTCCATTTACCTCTGCTACTTGTCTTCCCTTGTTCTTTTTCCTGTTGATATGTTGACTGGTCTTTCTTTGGCTATATTTCTCCTTGCTTCTTCTCATCATCAATGTAGTATGCTTGTATACAAGCTTCATTGAGATCCTTGGGCTTCGTGGAGATTACCTTCCTCCGAAGGTGAGTGTGAAGTCCTCCCAAATACTTGGTCAGAATGTCCTCATCCTCCAAGTCCATATTAAGCAACATGGCTTGTCTCCAAAATTCCATAGTGTAGTCTTGCACGCTTTGACCGCTGCCCTATCTAAAGTACTACCACTTAATCATCATGTCAGTCTTATGGAAAATAGGATAGAAGTTAGCTCTAATCAATTCTTTAAAACCTTTCCAAGTACTGACAATAGGACATTTCTTCTTCTCACAAGTGGCTAGATGGGTTTCCCACCAAACCAGAGCATGACCTTCCATTTTGAGACATGCAAAGGTGATCCTTTATGCCTCAGTACATTATGCACACTAAAGTATACTTCCAACTGTTTTAGCCATTTATCAAGTAATTCTACATCTACTTGTCCTTCAAAATTCTTTATTTCCACTTTCATTTCAACTTTAAAAGGTGTATGTGCAGATTTTACCTTCTCGCTTACAATTGGTGTCTCTTCATGCTCTTCCCATTCTTCCTCTTCGTGGCTCTTTTTGATACCAAATTTTTTGGCTAGTGCTCAAACCACTGAGTCCATGGAATCTTGCTTAACTGAAAGCCATCTTTTGTAGATCTAAAATCTCTTCTTGTTTTCTATACAATCTATCCATCATGGTCTCTAGCATCTTGACTCTACGGACCAAGTTCTCTTCCTCCATTTGAGCTCAAATTCTCTGTTTCCACTTCTTCGTAGAAATATCTGGCTCACAAGGTAAAAATTATTCACCTTTGGACCTTGTCACTATCATATAAATTCACAAGAAAGATTCGAATACCATAGTCCTGGATATATAATCAGCTCTGATACCAAAATGATCCATAAACTTCTACTTTGGAACTCTATGAATCACACCATTATGTTGTTCTATTTTCAACTTTGGAAAATGATAGATTTTCTTGAAGATTAGAGCTTAGTGACTGATTATCTAGTGCTATAGAAAGGAAATTGCAGAGAAGGAAATAATTCAAAACTTCAAACACCAACAATTTTATCCTGGAAACCCCTAATGGGGGAAAACCAGTTGGGAAGGGAAACTGCTCTTTCTTCCCACTTTTATTGGTCTAATATAGACAATTATAAATTATAATAAGTATGAAAAGAAGACAACAATGTAAACCTTCTCTCCAATTACTTGTTTTCTCTTGTTTCTACACCTTGCTCCTACAATTCCACTCCAACACTGAAGATCTTTCTCACTTGCTCTCATTAAATCTTTTCTCTTTGATCTCTTTAAATCTTCAAATGATCATTCTCTTTCTCTTTTATGCATTTATAGGCCTTCTCCCATGTCCTCCCATGCACTGAGATGGAAAGGTCATGGAAGGGAAGAGACATAGTCGGGTGCTTCAAATTCATTCCATTCGCATGCTCCATTCTTTTTTTCTATTCTAGAAGTGTCATGACTGTCACCTTGAGTAGAATGGTACCGGTTTCAGGACCACCACCCTGGCTTGGTAGTGGTACAGGACTGTTTCACCTTGTAGGGTGGTGATTCTGCAACTGTCACTCTGCATAGAGTGACGGTTCTGTCTAGAACCTCTGTTTACCTCATTTTTCTTCATTTTTCTTCATATCTCCTTTTTGGTGCTAATGGAACTGATGATACGCACTAGTGTTGTGTAAACATGGACAATGCCAATGACTATGCAATAAATATTATACAATGATACTCAAAGTTGAAACATTCGCAACATTTTCCCACTTGTTGAACACTTTGTATGAAAGGGAGAAAAAACACATTATTTAGTAGATGTAAACATCCAAATCCAAGTTTTTTGTGTACGAAGTGAATTTCTCAATCACTACTACCTTAGTCAATGAATCTGCAACATTAAGATTAGTCTCCACTATATCTAGGTGTGTCCACATTTCCTCCACCATTTCCATTACAAAATGATATTTCACATCATTATGCTTTTTGTGAGAGCAATACTCAGGATTCTTTTCTAGATAGATTGAATTTTGTGAGTCACATTCTATCCTCACCACTTCTTGATGAAACCTAAAAATGGAACATAATATATGAATCCAAATTACTTCCTTGGTTGCATGAGTAACTACTGTTATCCATATTTCCTCCCCGGGAAAAATATTGGATCAGCCACAACCCCGCACGGAAAGAATAAGAGAAAACACATTTAAATCTTGTAAACTGGTTACAGAGGGACTCTACAATGGAATGACGTGGCTTGTGATAGTTTAAATGACCCTGTGCAAGAAGAAAGAGAAGAAATAGCTCTGTCACGTGAATCCGTTTCTTAAATCTATTTAAAAGACTCGAGTAGGCTCTAAAATGAGAAGGAAGGGTCGGGGAAGTAGGTCGACTAGTGTCAGCACCGTAGAGGAATTAGGAGCAAGAAGGGGAGAAAATGGTGAAGTTTCGAAGTTTTTCGGGCTCAAGACTGTTCAGGAAAGAGTCCAAAATCGACTAAGTATGGATGAAGTAGCAGAGAGAACCACGTGTCCTAATGATGCTCCTCCAAAGGTGAATCCAAAAAAGAGAAGCTCAAACAAGCGCCACATCTCCACGTGTCTTAGGATGAAACAAAGGCAGGGGCAAATGGTCAAATAGAGTCAAAAGGCAGAGCTTCAGGGCCGCGGGGGTTTTTCTTCATTTTACGTTTTGCGGAAGAGGGAAAAAGATAAATTACGGACCCGTGAACCTGATTTTTTCCCTAATCTGGCTGCCGCATGTCCTATATGTAAAGGGGGACCCATTTTTCAAACTATTTTCCTACCCATTTGTACGGATTCGATATAAACTTTGAAGGGGCATATCTTTTGACTCGAGGCTCGAAATATTGCAAATCTTACATTTTTGGAAGCATCTCGATGTCCTCTACACAATGGATAGATAAAAAATCATTTTTTTGGGCCATGGTAGGTGAAACATGGAGAAAGCATCTTTGAGACTTTAATGCAGGATCTTCTTGCTCTTCAACTACCAGATTCGATTCAATCTGCTGGGGAACCAAAAGTGACATATTGTAGGTGGATTTATAGAAGGCATTGATATTCAGTGGTTGAAATTTCAAAGTAAGATTCGATGTGTATCTTATGGTGGTTACAGTAGGATTCAATTTTTCCCTCTTCTCTCTCTCTCTCTTATTCTTTCTATATATTGTAACACTTCTCATTTTGGAAAAGAGAGACATTCTGGGCATAGAGAAACTCTGTCAAATTTGTTTCTCGATGCCATTTTTGAGCAGTGAACCTTCTCCCACACATGGAAAATGTATTTGTGCCTCTATTCTAGAAATGTAATGGTCTGTGCACCTTCTAGAGCAATAAAAACATGTTTTTGTGGTGTTCTTCAACCCTTTGCATCGTTTTGTTATTTCTCCATGCCTCTCCCTTCTAGATTTGTTTTTATGTGCATGTATTTCACATTTACAGGTGCAGGATGTTGTGTTTCATGGAGTTTAATGGTGAATTTGAAGATCTGGGCCGTGTTACTTCTGTCTGACCTCCCTCATCTCCATTTTTTCTGTTTCTTTCTCCCTCAACAGAATATCTCGCTTCCTTTATTGGTGTATCACTACTTTAGTTTAGACTCTATTTTTTACCCTCTTTCTCTCTCCTTAGTTCCTTGGAATGGTTAGATCAGGTTAGATTTAGTTTTCTTACACTGGTGTAGCTCGTGGTAGGTAGTTTAGGAACAAGAAGCAACTTTCTCTGGATGATCATCTCAGGTTTGCAAGTCCCATAGCTTGAGAGATGATTCAATGTTATGAAATCACACCAAATGACCCTGCCTTAGAAAAGCATACCTTATAACTCATTTAGGGTTGCTGTGATTTCACACTAACAGTTTTGGCATGCCAAGTGGGACCTTAAATGTCTTCACTTCATTGCAAAAAGATCAATGTGCGCTTGTAATTTTCAGCTTTTGAGAAACAATAGTTTGCACATCTGGCGACTCCATCTGGTAAAAAACTCATTCTCTGAGTTGCAGACCTATTTTCCATCCATTTCCATTCACTTTTCTTTCCATCTCTTTCATTCTTCTCTATCATTCCATGAAGTTGTGCAATCATGAATTCATTCCCTTCATGGAACTCACACTTCATAGCAATCGCAATACATTCCACCTCCAATATGCTTTCTCAACTCCTCCAAATCAGAATTATGATCAGATCCAAGATAAGATTATGCTTACTCCCTAGGATGCAGTAGTGTCAAAATCAGTTTGGATATGGAGATTATCCAAGAGTAGGGGTATGTAAACAATGAAGACAATCAAATGAAAGATGCTGGTCTGTTGGAGAAGATCCAAAAAATGGAGATTGGCATGGTGCAATCAAAAGCAAGAAATCAAATGAAGGCATTCAAGATTAGTTGCAGGGAACTTTGTCCATGGGAAAACCATTTTCCAAGACATTACAACCCTCAAGGAAGCTTGACTTCTTGGTTGAAATGCTGCCCCAACTTGCACAATGGACTGAGGAGAACGGGGCTTATGAGTTAGAGTCAAGACAACCTCGTCAATGGGTAAGTCCAACACCTCTTAGCTCTTCATTTTCTCTTCCTCAAACTTTATCATTTCAGCCCAAGCTCTAAGAGTCCAAGCTTCCTCAGTTGCTACCCAAAGTATTGATTCCATCTTCTCCATTCCCTAGATCTTTCACCTCATTTCAGTTCTTATTCCCTTTTTCCCTTCCAAAGCAGTCATCCCCTCCAAACAAACAAGAAGTTCCATCTCTTCCCTCTACACCACAAATAATTACAAAACTGGTTGAACCCCAACCTGCCATTCCTCTTACTTTCCCAAGTCCATGTTGGGAAGATACTCAAGAATCCAGTCAAGGACATAAAGAAGAGGAGCCCAACAAAAAAGAAATAACAGACAATCTGATGAGTTGGGTTGCTAAATTTGGGTTTACAAAGATCCCCTTGATGGTCAAGCCAATAGAGGAGGTCAAGGTTGAAGAGCCAGTGGTGGCTGAGTTTGAATTTGCAGCAGAGAAGGAGGATCATACAGTTTCAGAGGCCCCAAGTGTGGAGCAGGCTACAAGAGAACCTTCAGTTCTTCCTTCCACTTCATCCCCTTCAAGCTCTGATGTTGAAGAAGAGTTTGAGCTTGCAAAATTCATGTTTGAGGATGAAGGGAGTCATGGTGCTCAAGTTATAGATCAAGAGGACACCATGGAGGAGGTTGAGAAGATGCAACAGGACAACAATGAGGCAGATTATCTGTCTGACTTGGAAGATTGCTTTGATGGAGAAAAGCCCATGGAGATCACATCATTTTCTCTTCCACCATCCATCTTCCAAGCATATGATCCTGTTGCCATGGAGGAGGGCATTCAAGATCAAAAACCTATGTCTCACAACGTATCTCTGGAACCAAGGTTGGAAGATATGAGTTTTCCATGTTCTTCACAAGAGAAGGAAGAAGAACAACCAGCTCTAAGCCCAGTTAAAAAGGAGCATATAAAGGTGACCAAGAAAAATTCAGAGGCACTAAGTCTTGAGCCGGTTGCACAAGAAAATACAGCCCCCTCTCCCATTCAACCTCTCCAACAGTCTGATTTTTTTGGAGGAGCCTGAACTCATTAGCTTCATGTTTGAAGATGAAGCCTCATATGGTGAAGATAACGAAGATTTTAAGATCACCATGCAAAAGGGAGAGACCTTGTTACAACAGGACAGTAAAGAGTTTGATTTCCTACTAGACTCAAAAGAATGTTTTGATAAGAGGGAGCCAGTTGAAATTGCAATATTTTCTCCCCCATCATTCATTCTTCAATCACAAGAACCTGCTGCCATAGAAGAGAGCATGCAAGCATAACCTGTAGTTTGTAACATGCCTCCTGAATCAAAGTTGGAAGATTTCAATCTTCCAAAAGTCACACCTGCTGTAGAGGAAAAGAAGGAGTATGAGGCTATCATTCCTCCCACACCATTCATCCATGAAGAGTTCAGCAAGAAGGCTCCATTCTCAAAGTTGAAGCTCAGAACCCATGGGTAGATTCAAAGGACCATACCTATGCCCAATCAGGTTACTTGGCTTCATTAGAGCCAAGGGAGAAGCCAGAAACTAGTCATGCCTACTTCTAGGGCATTGAGGATGAGCATAAAAGTACCAAGGGTCATCATCAACACCTCTAGAAGTCTGATGCAAGTCAGCTTGAGGAAGTATTTCCCATTAATGCTGATACCTTGATGATTTGGGTGGAGGACCGGCTTATTGTCAGTTTTTCACTCATACAGGCAGCTATATTTAGTGTCAAATCATTTGCATGGCTGCCCCTCTTGAGAAAGGGAAGCTACTTCTCCCTTCTTGTAGCAGGATTTGTTTAGCATTCTTTCTCTCTGGTTAGTGTAGGAGTAGGAGTAGACTTT
Source organism: Taxus chinensis (assembly GCA_019776745.2). NCBI lineage: Eukaryota > Viridiplantae > Streptophyta > Pinopsida > Cupressales > Taxaceae > Taxus > Taxus chinensis. The sequence continues at coordinate 260,555,239 of CM034146.1, read as the reverse complement.
TACTTTCAGCAGCATTCTCATTTGAGGCATGTATGATTTGGTCTTTGTATATAAGTTTGGTTTGTTTTTCTCTGAGGGTGCATAAGGCCAGGATCTTCTATATTCATGGAAAGAAGACTCATAGTGGTCTATAATAGTTTCTAGCTCCAATAGGGAACAAATCTAGAGCAACTTAAGCCGTTTTGAAACAGTCCATTTTAGGGACAAATGAAAGCTCTAGAGTTAAAATTTTTTTCTACTCTCAAAAATTCTATTTCCAAGATTTCCTTATGAAAATTGAGAGTGCAGACTCAGGGTTAGACAAAACATAGAAAAGGCACACAGTCAGGATCATAGTGGCTCAGGGATCAGATCTTCAAAACTTTAGATCAGTTTCGTGTTTATCAGGAAGACTCCATGCCCAATGGATGCTTCAAGGCCACTGGTCTCTTCATCTAGCAGGAAGATGTCCCCGTGAGTCACCAAATTGTTATCCATATTTCACCCTCGGGAAAAATATTGGATCAGCCACAACCCTGCACAGAAAGAATAAGAGAAAACAAGTTTAAATCTTGCAAACTAGTTACAAAGGGACTCTATAATGGAATGGCGGGGCCTGTGAAAGTTTAAATGACCCTGTGCGAGAAGAAAAAGAAGAAACAACTCTATCATGCAAATCCATGTCTTAAATCTATTTGACAGACTTGGGAAGGCTCTAAAATGAAAAGGAAGGGTCAGGGAAGTAGGCCAAGCAGTGTCAGTGCTGCAGAGGAATCAGGAGCAAGAAGGGGAGAAAATGGTGAAGTTTCAAAGTTTTTTAGGGTCAAGACCATTCAGGAAAGAGTCCAAAATCAACTAAGTATGAAGGAAGCAGTGGAGAGAACCATGTGTCCTAACGGTGCTCTTCCAAAGGTGAATCCAAACAAGAGAAGCTCAAATAAGTGCCACATCTCCATCTATCTTAGGACAGAACGAAGGCAAGGGAAAATGGTCAAACTGAGTCAAAAGGTAGAGCTTCGGGGCCGCAGGGGTTTTTTGCATTTTGCGTTTTGCGGAAAAAGGAAAAAGATAAATTACGGACCCTTGAACCTGATTTTTTCCCTAATCTAGCTGCCACGTGTCCCATATGTAAAGGGGGACCCATTTTTCAAACTCTTTTCCTACCCATTTGTATGGATTCAATACAAACTTTGAAGGGGCATATATTTCAAATCGGGGCTTGAAATATTGCAAATCTTACACCGTTGGAAGCATCTTAATGTCCTCCACCCCATGGAAAGATAAAAAATCATTTTTTGGGCCTTGGTGGGTGGAAAGTGGAGAAAGCGTCTTCAGGCATTTAATGCAGGATCTTTTTTCTCTTCAACTACCAGATTTGATTCGATTTGATCCGTTGGGGAACCATAAGCGTCATATTGTAGGTGGATTTGCAAAAGGCATTGATATTCAGTGGTTGAAATTTCAAAGTGAGATTCGATGTGTATCTCATGGTGGTTGGAGCAGGATTCGATTTTTCCCTCTTCTCTCTCTCTCTCTTATTCTTTCTATATATTGTAACACTTCTCATTTTGGAAAAGAGAGACATTCTGGGCATAGAGAAACTCTATCAAATTTGTTTCTCGATGCCATTTTTGAGCAGTGAACCTTCTCCCACATCTGGAAAATGTATTTGTGCCTCTATTCCAAGAAATGTAATGGTCCATGCACCTTCTAGAGCAATAAAAACGTGTTTTTGTGGTGTTCTTCAACCCTTTGCATCATTTTGTTGTTTCTCCATGCCTCTCCCTTCCAGATTTGTTTTTCTGTGCATGTATTTCACATTTGCAGGTGCAGGATGTTGTGTTTCATGGAGTTTAATGGTGAATTTGAAGATCTGGGCCATGTTACTTCTGTTTGACCTCCCTCATCTCCATTTTTTCTGTTTCTTTCTCCCTCAACAGAATATCTCGCTTCCTTTACTGGTGTATCACCACTTTAGTGTAGGCTCTTTTTTTTCCCTCTTTCTCTCTCCTTGGTTCCTTGGAATGGTTAGATTAGGTTAGATTTAGTTTTCCTGCACTGGAGTAGCTCGTGGTAGGTAGTTTAGGAACAAGAACCAACTTTCTCTGAATGATCATCTCAGGTTTGCAAGTCCCATAGCTTGAGAGATGATTCAATGTTATGCAATCACACCAAATGACCATGCCTTAGAAAAGTAGACCTTATAACTCATTTGGGGGTGTTGTGATTTCACACTAACGGTTTTGGCATGCCCTGTGGGACCTTAAAGGTCTTCACTTCATTGCAAAAAGATCTATGCGCACTTGTTGTAATTTTCAGCTTTTGAGAAGCAATAGTTTGGACATCTGGCAACTCCATCTGGTAAATAACTCATTCTCTAAGTTGTAGACTTGTTTTCCATCCATTTCCATTCACTCTTCTTTCCATATCTTTCATTCTTTTCCATCATTCCATGAAGTTATGTAATCATGACTTCATTTCCATCATGGAATTCACATTCACAATAGTAGCAATACATTCCACCTCCAATGTGCTTTACAACTCCTTCAAATCAACATTTTGAGCAGATTCAAGATCAACATGTTTACTCCTATGAGCAGCAGTGTCAAAATCAGTTTGGCTATGGAGCTTTCCAAGGGCAGGGTTATGAAAAAAATGAAGACAATCAAATGCAAGATGCTCATCTATTGGAGAAGATAAAAAAAATGGAGATTGGCATGGTGCAATCAAGAGCAAAAGCTCAAATGAAGGCATTCAAGATTGGTTGCAGGGCACCTTGTCCATGGGAAGGCCTTTTTCTAAGACATTACAAACCTCAAGAGAAGATTAACTTCATGGTTGAAATGCTGCCCCAACTTGTACAATGGACTAAGGAGATCGGGGCTTATGAGTTAGAGTCAAGACAACCTCGTCAATGGGTAAGTCCAACATCTCATAGCTTTTCTTTTTCTCTTTCTCAAGCGGCACCATCTCAACCCAAGCTCCAATTTCTAAGCTTCCCATTTGCTACCCCAAGCGTTGATTCCATTTCTCCATTCCCTAGTCTTCCACCCCATTTCATTTCTTCTCCCCTTTCCTTTCCCAAGCAGCCATTCCCTCTAAAGAAACAAGAAGTTTCATCTCCTCCCTCCACACCACAAAAAATTTCAAAAATTGTTGAACCCCAACCTACCACTTCTCTTACTTTCCCAAGTCCATGTTGGGAAGATAATAAATAATCTAGTCAAGGACATCAAGAAGAGGAGCCCAACAAAAAAGAAATAATAGACAATCTGATGAGTTGGGCTGCTAAATTTGGGTTTACAAAGATCCTCTTGATGGTCGAGCTAATAGAGGAGGTCAAGGTTGAAGAACTAGTGGTGGATGAGTTTGAATTTGTAGCAGAGAAGGAGGATCATATAGTTTCAGAGGCCTTAAGTGTGGAGCAGGCTACAGTGAAACTTCAATTCTTCCTTCCACTTCATCCCCTTTAATCTCAGATGTTGAAGAAGAGTTTGAGCTTGCAAACTTCATGTTTGAGGATGAAGGGATTCATGGTGATAAAATTGAAGATCAGGAGGACACCATGGAGGAGGTTGAGCACATGCAATAGGACAACAACGAGGTGGATTATCTGTTTGACTTGGAGGATTGCTTTGATGGAGAAAAGCCCATGGAGATCACATCATTTTCTCTTCCACTATCCATCTTCCAAGAATATGATCCTGCTGCCATGAAGGAGGGCATTCAAGAGAAACAACCTATGTCTCACAACATATCTCTGGAACCAAGGTTGGAAGAGATGAGTCTTCCATGTTCTTCACAAGAGAAGGAAGAAGAATAACCAGCTCCAAGCCCAGTGAAGAAGGAGCATATAGAGGTGACCAAGAAAACTTTAGGGGCACTAAGTCATGAGCCTGTTGCACAAGAAAATATAGCCCCCTCTCCCATTCAACCTCTCCAAAAGTATGATCTTTTGGAGGAGCCTGAACTCATTAGCTTCATGTTTGAAGATAAAGCTTCATATGGTGAAGATAACAAAGATTTTAAGATCACCATGCGAAAGGGAGATACCTTATTACAGCAAGACAATAAAGAGTTTGATTTCCTACCAGACTCAAAAGAATGTTTTGAAAAGAAGGAGCCAGTTGAAATTGCAATATTTTCTCTCCCATCATTCATTCTTCAATCACAAAAACTTGTTGCCATAGAAGAGAGCGTGTAAGCACAACCTGTAGTTTGTAACATGCCTCCTGAATCAAAGTTGGAAGATTTCAATCTTCCAAAAGTCACACCTGCTGTAGAGGAAGAGAAGGATTATGAGGATATCATTCCTCCCACACCATTCATTTAAGAAAGTCCACAAGAAAACTCCATTCTCAGAGTTGAAACTCAGGACAAGGGGCACATTCAAAGGATTAGACTGTGCCCAATCAGGTTCTTGGCTTCATTGGAGCCAAAGGAGAACCCATAACCAGTCATGCCTAATTCAAGGCATCAGGATGAATACCAAAGCACCAAGGGTCGTCATCAATACCTCTAGGAGTCAAATGCAAGTCAGCTTGAGGAGGTATCTTCCATTAATGCTGATACCTTGATGATTTGGGTGGAGGACCAGCTTATTGTCAGTTTTTCACTCATACAGGCAGCTATATTTAGTGTCAAATCATTTACATGGCTGCCCCTCTTTGAGAAAGGGAAGCTACTTCTCCCTACCTGAAGTAGGCTTTGTTTATAATTCTTTATCTCTGGTTAGTGTAGGATTAGGAGTAGACTTTGTTTTCAACAGACGAAGTGCTTATGCACACTCTGCATGTCTCATTTGAGGCATGTATGATTTGGTATTTGTATATAAGTTTTGTTTGTTTTTCTCTGAGGGTGCATAAGGCTAGGCTCTTCAATATTCATGGCAAGAAGACTCATAATGGTTTATAACAGTTGCTTGCTCCAAAAGGGAACAAATCTAGAGCAACTTAAGTTGTTTCGAAACAATCCATTTTAGGGAAAGATGAAAGCCCCAAAGTTAAAATAATTTTCTACTCTCAGAAATTATTTCCAAGATTTCCTTATGAAAATTAAGAGTGCAGACTCAGGCTCAGGCAAAACATAGAAAAGGCATACAATCAGGCTCACAGTGGCTCAGGGATCAGATCAATTTCATGTATATCGAGAAGACTCCATGCCCAATGGATGATTCAAGGCCACTGAACTCTTCATCTAGCAGACAGATGTTCCTGTGAGTTGCCAAATTATTAGCCATATTTCACACCCTAGGAAAAATTTTGGATCAGCCATGACCCCACATGGAAAGAATAAAAGAAAACAAGTTTAAATCTTGTAAATTTGTTGCAAAGGGACTCTATAATGGAATGGCGGGGCCTATGAAAGTTTAAACGACCCTGTGCGAGAAGAAAGAGAAGAAATGGATTTGTCATGTGAATCCATGTCTTAAATCTGTTTGACAGACTCGGGAAGGCTCTAAAATGAAAAGGAAGGGTCGGGGAAGTTGGACGAGCAGTGTCAATGCTGCAGAGGAATCAAGAGCAAGAAGGGGAGAAAATGGTGAAGTTTCGAAGTTTTTTGGAGTCAAGACTGTTCAGGAAAGAGTCCAAAATCAACTAAGTATGGAGGAAGCAGCGGAGAGAACCACGTGTCCTAATGACGCTCTTCCAAAGGTGAATCCAAACAAGAGAAGCTCAAACAAGTGCCACATCTCCACGTGTCTCAAGACAAAACAAATGGCCAAGTTTGGGAAAAACGCTCAAACTAAGTCAAAAGGCAGAGCTTCAGGGCCACCAAGCCACTGGTGTTCCCCGGTATTTTACATTTTGTGGAAAAGGGAAAAATATAAATTACGGACCCATGAACCTAATTTTTTCCCTAATTTGGTTGCCACATGTCCCATATGTAAAGGGGGACCCATTTTTCAAACTGTTTTCCTGCCCATTTTCTACAGATTTGATACAAACTTCGAAGGGGCATATATTTTGACTCGGGGCTTGAAATATTACAAATCTTACACTGTTGGAAGTGTCTTGACATCCTATACGCCATGGAAAGATAAAAAATCATTTTTTGGGCCTTGGTGGGTGAAAAATGGAGAAAGTGTCTTCAGGCATTTAATGCATGATCTTCTTGCTCTTCAACTATCAGATTCGATCCACAGGGGAACCAGAAGCGACATATTGTAGTCAGATTTGCAGAAGGCATTGATATTTAGTAGTTTAACTTTCAAAGTGGGATTTGATGCGTATCTCATGGTGGTTGGAGTAGGATTTGATTTTTTCCTCTTCTCTCTCTATTATTCTTTCTATATATTGTAACACTTCTCATTTTGGAAAAGAGAGACATTCTGGGCATAGAGAAACTCTATCAAATTTGTTTCTCAATGCCATTTCGAGCAGTGAACCTTCTCGCATTCCTGGAAAATGTATTTGTGCCTCTATTCCAGAAATGTAATGGTCTGTGCACCTTCTAGAGTAATAAAAATGTGTTTTTGTGGTGTTCTTCAACCCTTTTCATCGTTTTGTTGTTTCTCTGTGCCTCTCCCTTCTAGATTTTTTTTCTGTGCATGTATTTCACATTTGTAGGTGCAGGATGTTGTGTTTCATGGAGTTTAATGGAAAATTTGAAGATCTGGGCCGTGTTACTTCTGTCTGACCTCCCTCATCTCCATTTTTTCTATTTCTTTCTCCCTCAACAGAATATCTCGCTTCCTTTGCTGGTGTATCACCACTTTAGTGTAGGCTCTATGTTTTCCATCTTTCTCTCTCCTTGGTTCCTTGGAATGGTTAGATTTAGTTTGCTTGCATTGTTGTAGCTCGTGGCAGGTAGTTTAGGAACAAGAACCGGATTTCTCTAGAGGATCATCTCAGGTTTGCAAGTCCTATAGCTTGAGAGATGATTCATTGTTATGCAATCACACCAAATGATTGTACCTTAGAAAAGTAGACCTTATAACTCATTTGGGGGTGTTGTAATTTTGCACTAACAACTACCATATAAACCACTTCATTGGTGGATATCACAACATTTGTTTAGCGCTTACACATCCAACTTACTACTCCACTAAACAAGTTGAAAACATACACACTAGTAGATATGTGTATATCCTGATCTCCACCCTAGTCAAAGTTGACAAAGCCATGTAAAGTTAGCTTCTTTCTTTTACCAAGATTTCTGTGATAGAAAATTGCATGATTAGATGTTTTGAAGAAATATATGAAGATCCTCTTCACTAATGTCCATGCTACTTCCTTGAACTTGACATATACCTACTAAGAAATACCACTATATGTGTAATGTTAAGTCTTTTGCAGACCATTGCATATACCAATATTCCTACTGCACTTACATGAAATACATAAACCATGCCATCCAACTCCTCTTGTATCTTTGGAACTTTGGTATTCAATATTTTTTGACCAATTAAGAAAGGCATTCTCATAGGTTTGCTGTTGTGCATCTTGAACCTTTCTAAAAAGCCTCAACATACTTCTTCTAGCTTAACCAAAGATACATTTTTGAATGATCTCGTATAATTTCCATGCCTAAAATAAATATTTCTATACCAATATATTTCATGTCAAATTTCATAGATGACTGAGAATTTTCCCACGTGATCATTGCCTTGTAGGATTGTATTATGGTGTTGATTGTGGAATTGACGTGTGGATGTTTGAGAAGGACCAAAAGGTGATAGAGTGGGAGAAAAGATGATGTAGAGAAAATTGAATCAAGCTAACACACAACAAGAGTTAGATTCACAACCCTGCAAGAACAACAAAACTATGCAATTTCAACTTACCTCAAGAAGCCTATAATGGCTTACCAACACAAAATGTCATATATAATTGATTAAAAAGCTACAAAGGCCTTGGACTTACTCTTTCACATAATTTTTTTTTACTATGCCTTTACAAAAATTTCATTCCATCATTTTACACCAAGCACCATATAGACCTTAAAATTTACTAGTTGCCTTCCAAAAGGACGAATTTTGATGAAAATGAAAAAAATTAATGACTTAGGCATGATTGCTAAATTATTTAGACACCTTTTTTGATCATTTAAGAGATTCCAAATTTTCTTCAACCAATTCTAATATATGTGTTTTTATTCTCTATATACCGTTTTCTACTAGGTCTCTCTACTAGCCCTTTAAAGACCTAAATCTTATTGTTCTGAGCAATCCAAAAAATTTCAAGCAAAAATGATTAGGGTTTTAGATACCCATTAAGCTCTTATTGCTTCATGGTAAGTATTTTATGTTAGGGATAAACTTAAATATATATGTAGATCAATCCCATAAAATCGCAGTAATAAGAACTATGAACATAAAATATAGAAACAAAATACACAACAAGAAGAATATTTTTAACGCAGTTCACCCAATGCAGACTACATCTACCAAGAAACAATTTCTCATATTTTATTACAAGTCAAAAAGAGTGTAAGCCACTCCCAAACTAGTCTTCTCACAATTACAAAACACAAATCTTGTTTGGAGTTATGCTCAACAAACTCTCTCACATTCACACTTGAATTCACACACCCATCTATAACACTCCCTACCGTATGCCTAACTATTTATAAACACAATACTAGGTAGTAATTTTATAATACTGTGGGTACCAATACCATGGGCCAAAAAAATGAACCATAAACCTATGGGTTAAATACCACCCATATAATTAATACATGAAAAGACCATATTTTTAGGTTAATCCCTAAAAAAAATTAGTGTACAATTTACAACACATCTAACATGGAAAAAGGCTCCACAACCTAACACTATCCCACTTGGAGAATGGGTTCCTTTGAGAAAGATTATCAACCCTTCATTAATGTCCGTGAAGAACAACCAAAGTTGAACATAGCTTCAGTTTCTCCCTTGTGACCACCTTGGTCATAATGTTTGTAGGGTTCTGATTGGTATGAATCTTCACCAACTTCAACTTCTCTTCATCCAAGCTATCCTGATGAAATGGTACCTTAGCTATATATGATTCATCCTAGAGTGGAAAGCGGAGTTCTTTGCTAGCTGTATAACACTTTAGTTGTCACTATGCAACTTTCCTTCTTCCTTCTTATGCCATAAATCCTCAAGGAACTATTATAACCAAATCATATGTTTTCTTTCCTCTATGACAACAACATTCTCAACCTCTGTGGATGACAAAGCCACATGCTTCTGTAGTCATGAAATCAAAATCACTGTTATATCACCTACAATAAACACATATCTTGTTATGCTCCTCATGCTATCTAAATATCTATCCATGTATGAATCTACATAACCAAGCAAAGTGGTATCCAATCCATTGTAACACAAAACTGTCCCCACGATTCCTCTCAAATACTGAAGGATTCAGTTTACTGCTTTCAAGTACTCTCTACCTGGATCACTCATGAACCTTCTCACTGCATGAAAACTGTTTGACCTAGTGCATGCCATGACATACATCAAGCTTCCAACTGCATATGAGTAAGGTACCATGGACATCTTGATTCTCTCCTCCTTTGTCTTGGGACACAAATCCTTTGATAACTTGAAATGTCTTGCCAAAGGGGTCCCAACCGGTTTAACATCTTGCATACTAGATCTCTCCAAGACCTTCTTAACATACTCTTCCTAAGATAAACTCAACTTTCGTTCCTTCCTATCCCTAGATATTCTCATACCAAGGATTTGTTTTTCTGTCCCCAAATCCTTCATAGAAAAAGAATCACTAAGCTTTTCCTTGAGTACCTTTACTTCATGTATGTTTTTACTTACTACCAACATGTCATCTACATATAGGCACATGATAATGTAACTTCCATCATCAAACTTCTTGATATCAACAAAATGGTATGAATGACACCTGAAGTATCCCCACTCCATAAATTTGTCAAATTTCTTGTACCAATGTCGAGGAGCTTGTTTCAAGCTACACAAGCTCATCTTCAATTCACACACCATGTTCTCCTTCCTTGTGACCTCATATGTGAATGATCCATGTATGAATCCTCCTCCAAATCAATATAAAGGAACACAATCTTCACATCCAGTTTCTCTAAGTGCAAGTCTTTTGCTGCCACTATCCCAAGAACACTTCTAATAAAATTCATTTTTACGACTGGAGAAAAAATCTCATCGAAATCAATACCCTTCGTCTATGCAAACCCATTGACCACCAACCAGGCCTTGTATATTTTAGCACCTCCATCCTCCTCTTTGAATTTATACATCCACTTTTTCTACAATGCTCTCTTACCTTCGGAAGGTCTACCAAATCCTAGGTATAATTTTCCATGAGAGACTAATGCTCCTCATCCATGGCTTACTCCCACTTCTTCATGGTATATACCTGCATTTCTTCCTCAAAGAAATCTAGCTCTCCATTTACCCTATTATACCTAGAAGACCTCCTCACAACAAGATATTGGGGTTCATGTGGAGTAGGTTCTTAAATTGGTTGTATTGGAGCTGGTTGCTTTGTAACGTCCTCCAACATTGTGTACTCTTTTATGGATTCTTCTCTCTGATCTTGCAACTACTTTTTATAGATGACCTTTTCATTAAAGACCACATCCCTAGACTAGAATATTTTCTTATCCTTAAGGCTCCAAATCTAGAAACCAAAGTCATCCACACCATAACCAACAAAGGTGCATTATTTAGATTTAGCCTCTAACTTGGTCCTATCATCTTTATCAATATGAACAAAGTATTCACAGTCAAATAATCTAATAAAGGAATAATCAACCTTCTTACCAGACCAACCTTCCTCAAGTATTCCTCTAGTTAGGGAATTCGAAGGTCCTCTATTGATCAAATATACAACCATGTTTACTTCTTCTACACAAAATTGAAGGGGAAACCCTAAATACAACCTCATGCTCCTTGAACGCTTCATGATTATCCCGTTCATTCTTTCTGACACTATTTTGATGTGGAGTTCCTAGAACTATCCTCTATCTGTGGATTCCATTCCTAGAACAATAATCAATAAATGCATTGCTGTAATATTCTCCTCCATTATCTGACGTGAGACAATTTAACTTGAGACCTGTTTCATTCTCAACCAAGGCTTTCCATATTTTAAATGTATCAAACACATCCAATTTTATCCTAATGAAATATGCCAAAAATTTCGTAGTTGCATCATCAATAAAAGTGACATAATAATATGAACCACCTATAGAAGATACATGATCCACCCCCCATACATTTGAATGGATCATCTCTAACTTATTCTCCTTTTTTTGTAGGTCCAACCTTGAGAAACGTTACCCTTTTCTATTTTCCATACACACAATCGTCACATAAATTGAAATTAATCTCTCTTTTAATCTAGGTAATATATCCTTCAAAATATTCATGCCTTTTTGTCTCATGTGACTGAACCTATAGTGCCACAAAGTTGCATATGCTTTTGCAACAACTAATTACAATAATCAACACTACTATTTAAATACATGAAGATTGTAAAATAATTTTAGTGTATAATTAAAACACATCTAACATGAAAACAGGCTCCGCAACCTAACATTTTCCTCCAACTCATCACACAACTATCCTAAAATCTCCTTCTTTCTAGGCTTATCACAATTAGGTCTTGCTAGGGTTTGGATGGCCTCATTAAGGTTTCAACACTTCCAATGTTTCTCAACCTTATTGAAAAATTTATCCACTTATTTCTAATTTTTTCAAACAAATTTCAAGGCTTCTTTACCCATTATCTTCATCATTCATGCTATTTTCAACTTTTGACCTTATTCCTCACACTTGTTCTTGATACACAAACATTTCTAACTCTATTTTTCTCCTTCCTTTTCCTTGATTTCTCCTATATTTTTCCTCTCTCACCTTTTCACTGTCCCCTCATATTATCCTCCAACTTAAGTTACTCTACTAATTTCATTTAAATCCTTTCACACAAACTCTCTCCCTCTAGGCTACTTAAATGGTTTGTTTCAGGATAGTTAATGGTTACAACTAAAAATCACGATTCCTTAAGGAATTACATTTGTTAAAGGTTTTATAAGCACTTTAATACCATCTACCAACATATTTGATCACTATTTACTTGTTTCATTGTTTAAAAATAATTAATTTTCAAACTGGTTAGGAATGTCACAATTTTAGTGCAAAGAGAATGTGCATTTATTTTCTTGTACCTATTTTACTTAGAATGTTACACTATTTTAAAGGAATCCTCACCACTTTAGGTATCTATAAAATCCTCCTTACACTTCATAAATTCGTCAATGAGATTCTAGAACAATTAAGAACTTATTCACATAAGTTTCCTTCCATAAACCCGTAAAACTGGGTATACACAACTAGGACCAAGAATCACAATTTTAAATGAAAAGAATGATTCAAAATGGAATAAAACTCCTTGAAAAATTGGAACAAAATTTAATAATTTTGATAATTCACTTATACAGGCTATATAACTTATGCTTAATAATATAACGTGATCATTATCTCTAAAAGCCCTGAAACAGGGTATCACAGTCCATTAAGATAATTTCTTATTTTTTTGTCCTTGTTTAAACTCTACCAAGATTATTGATGACTTACCACTCTCCTTCAAGCCTTGAAACAACTCTACCACTGTTATTTCTCTTTTATATAGATTATAATCACCCAAACCAACCTTCTATTGTATGTTATAACTAGAATCACAATTTTAGCCCCTTTAAACCCACTTGCAAGTGTATTAAACACATTACTATTCTTGATTAGTGCATAACTTAAATTTCATTAATTTTAAACCCTCACACATGTTTTCACTCATCCATCAACCTAAATTTCTTCCTTTCATTCAAATATACACATATGCTTACCTCATTCTCATAGTCTTATAATCATGCATTGGATTGTCTTCATTGTCATTCTTGTGTCTTTAAACTTCTTTCTTGCCCTCTATAAACCTTCATAGATCACCATACCTATATAATAATTGACACAACACTTTATAATGGAATTCATTCATTAGTTCTTAAACACACAATCCACAATATCACAAAGAACCCTTCATACATAACTTTGTACACTAAGAAGCTTTTATTGATAAACCATATATGTTACATAGTTTCAAGAGTCATTAGGAATCTGATACATAGATTTTCCTCCTCACACACGCTTCATACTACACATACCTATCCTCCTTCACTTGAATGATTCCAAGCCAAAATGAAGAGATGAAGTAGTTAGGGTTCAACTCACTAACCAAACTATGATTGGACTAACTAAGTGAGGTTACACCCTAGTTAGGGTCAAAGAAACTATGTATTGGTGAAGAACATGTCTTATGACCCCATTTACTTCATTTATTCATCCTAGTATACACCCTAGACCCATACCACATCAAATATTCAAACTTGTGGTTTTGGAGGGAAACCACTTATTACAATGCAAAGGAGTCCAAATGGACTAGAAAAACTTCAAGACCACCCAAATGGAATCTCATACACCTAATAATCATTTTTTTCATATGTACAAGGATGCTCCTGCATCCTACTCCCCAAGTGAAGAGAATTTTGAGTTCCTTTTTGTTTTGTTTCTTGTTTTCCAATTTCTTTTCTTCCTTGACTTGATTTTCTTCTTCTTAGGCTGAGCTCCATCCTTCTTGAATCTTATTTGTAATGCCCTGCCAATCAGCCTATAATTGAGCTCCACCAAATCAAGTTACACAATGACATTGTTGGAGTAAAACTAACTAATAAAATCAATGAGGTTTAAAGGATGAATAAATCACTATTTAAATAAAATAAAAAAACTAAGGAAAAATACCTAAAAGTAATAGTTATTATTATATTTTAGAGAGAGAGAGAGAGAGAACTAAAACATTTTTCAAACTCATAAAAATAAAAATAAAAATAAAAAACAAAAGAATGGGAAGTAGCGGTAGAAGTGAAATGATGGAGTTGGTAAGGGGGAATTTACTCTTGGTCATTGGAAAACTGATAAGGACTCATGGATTTTATCAGGGGATGTAATTACAAATGCCCAAGTAAGAAAAAACATGGACGTAAAGTCAAGGCACAAGACATGGCACAATCCCCAACTATGTAAGATTCTTATGTTTTTTATATGTAGCCATACAAATCTGAGGATGAGGGATGTAAATACTTTAATGGAACAAGTGAAATTTATTATTTTGTTCCTATAATGGATAATACACATGGATGAACTTATTTTCCATGTTGGATAGCTTGAGAAGATGTAAATTTTATTATTAAAATGCCAATAAAACTTACAACAAGCTATGGAAAATAAGATCCCAAGAGGAACCTATTAATGTTGAAAATTCCCCAGGTAGTGTATGCAAAGAGTGTTAGAATACATGAGGCATGTGAATTATTTGAAGGAATGATAAAAGAGGGTTGGATCCTTGTACAATGTGGGTGAATCCTCCTGGAGCACCTCGTACACTGTGGATGCTAGTATTTTCTAGACATGGTCTCCTTACCCACATATTTTATAATTTTCGTATGATTTGGTTCTTCATTTTCAATTTAATAGAAATATTAAATACATTAAATACTTAAAAAATTAGATATTTTAACCATATAGATAGTGCAAAAGGGTAAAATCCCACCTTTTGAGTTATGTAACTAAGTTACAATTTGACCAACAACTGTGGTTACTACCATAACCTTATATGTTGCTAGACCCAGGGTATCAAAATTAGGTGTTTGTGTCCATTGGTATTGGTGAGAGCTAGATGATTTTTCAACTAAAACAACCATTTCTATCTACCTTGTGAAGTTAGAAAAATGTAACTTTCAGAGACTTGCAAAACAACATTTTGAGCCCCCTAAAAGAGATATCAAGTGCTGTATGCGTTCCTTGTTATGAGGAGAGTCACATCAAGCCTTAGATCAACCCCGATTGACCATTTGTGCTCTCTTCACTGCCCCTTTAGGAGCTCTATTACCCATTTTACACTTTTAGGAAACTGCTAAAACTAAAAAGTTGGTTTTTGTTTCATCCCACCGTTTAGACCCTGAGCGAAGGAATGCCCTTATGCCTTCGCGAACCTTTAGTATTTCTACTAGAAAATTGTTTACAACTTTCAGTTTAGGAAAAAATATTAAGTATGGAGCTTAATTACTTCATAAGAAACTTGATTTTACATCTTACTGGTTTTGACAGTAATCGATGTCAGTTAGGGTGTAACCGACGTTAGTCAGTCCAGGTCAGGAAGTGATAGTCGATAGTCAAGTAGTAATCATCGACGGTTACCTGTGCAACACTGCTTTTGTTTTTGGACAAAATTTAGAATAAATCAGTTGTTTTAAATATGATTTATTAATTATAAAAGCATAGTTAAGTTACCCAAAATAGATATATATGCATGTATGCATTTTATGAGGGTAAGTAAGAAGAAGTAAGAAGAAGAGAAGAAAAATAACAATTATTTTGCATGTAAGTTTTCTTGGTGAGTAATAAAGAGGAGCTGAGTGAGGGAAAAACATTGAACACTGTGTGAGGTGTTGGAAGACAAAAGATCTTCATTGTATTTCCTTTGAAAAGAACTGAATAATAATATTGGCCGTTTCTTGGTGGATGTAGCCCACACTAGGTGAACCAAGTTAAATCTGGTGTAATCTTTCTCTTGTTTATTTTATCTTCTGGTTATTTCTATATTCATTTCTTATATGCTTTATTTGATTATATATTTGTGCAACACTGCTATATGTTTTAACCCTAACAACTGGTATCAGAGTTTTGTTTGGAGGTTTTCTGATTGAGTGGGAGCAGAGCAATGACATAAGATAGTAAATACTAAGTATAGAAATTTGACGGTCGTAATGATCAACTATGGAAGATGTAGGTGGAGGATTATTTGTATCAGAAAGATATCTACTTACCATTGTATGAGCATGGAAATTTGAGTACGATGATTGATGAAGAATGGAAGGTTCTTGACATAAAGGATCTAGGATCTATAAGATTGAGCCTGTAGCATCAGTGGCTTCGAATTTTACAGATGCAAAAACCATGGTAGAGTTGATTAAATATTTAGAAAATTTGTATGAAACTCCTAGTGCTTCGAATAAGGTATATTTGATGAAAAAATTGTTTAATTCTAAGATGCAAGAAGGTGGATCTGTATCTAATCATTTGAATGATTTTCGGTCTATTGTAAATCAATTAAAATCAGTAGAAATTCCATTTGATGATGAAGTGAAAGCACTTTTATTCTTATGCTCTTTGCCAGATAATTGGAATAACTTGGTAATGGTTGTTAGTAATACAACGAATGCTTCTAAAGGATTGAAATTTGATGATGTGGTTAGTGTAATCCTTAATGAGGAAATACACAGGAAAAGCTCAGGAGAAACATCATTTGGAAATGCTTTAACTGTTGAAATTAGGGGAATATCTAAGGAGAGATCATCTAAGAGAAAGAAAAATGGGGGATCAACGTCAAGACATGACAAATATAGATCTAGGTACAAAGATTTACTTTACTGGAATTGTGGAAAGAGAGGCCATGTAAAGAAGGAGTGTTGGTCTAAGGAAAACAAAGAGAATACATTAGACAAAGGCAAAGAAAAAGGTAAGGAGGAAAATTTTGTAAGTGAGGTAAAGCAAGATGCACTTATTCTCTCCTTGGATAATAAATTAGAATCTTAGGTGTTAGATTCTGGAGCTTCTTTCCATGCTACCCCTAATAAGGGTTTTTTTAGAAATTATGTTAAGGGTGATTTTGGACAAGTTTATTTAGGTGATGATGAGCCATGCAATATTATTGGTAAAGGTGATGTTTATCTAAAGTTGCAGAATGGAAACCCATAAGTATTGAAATATGTGAGGCATGTGCCAAGCCTCAAAAGAAATAAGATATTTGCAGGGTAACTTGGTGAATCTAGATGCATGGTTACATTCACAGTCAATTCTTGGAAGGTTACCAAGGGATCTCTTGTTGTGGCAAGAGGTAAGAAGGTAAGAACTTTATATCTGTCTACATGTATTACTGATTCCTTTTTTGTGCTATCTACTACAGATTCTGATGTAAACATGTGGCATAATCGGCTAGTCCATATGAGTGAAAAAGGAATGCTGATCTTAAAGACTAAGGGTATGTTATCACATTTGAAATAATTAGATCTTGAATTTTGTGAGCACTGTATGTTTTGAAAGTAGAAGAGAGTGATATTTCTCAAGGTTGGGTCAGCAAAGAAGGAGAAGAAATTAGAGCTGGTACACTCAGATGTGTGGGGACCAACCCAGGTAGCTTCTATTAGAGGATCCCAATATTATGTGACTTTCACTGACGATGCGACAAGGAAGGTATGGATCTATTGTATTAAGAATAAATATGATGTTTTTGAAACTTTTAAAAGATGGAAAGCCCTTGTAGAAAATGAAACAAATTTAAAATTAAAGTGCCTTAGATTTGATAATGGTGGTGAGTACTGCAACAAGGATTTTAATGATTATTGTTTAGAGAATGGAATACAAAGAGAAAGAACGGTTCCTATAACTCCACAAGAGAATGGATTTGTAGAAATAATGAACAGAACAATCCTAGAACGTGATAGAAGCATGAGGATACATGTTGGCTTGCCTTTGAAGTTTTGGGCAGAAGCAGTGGATACAAAAATATACTTGATCAACCGTGGGCCTTCAACAACACTGGATGGTGGAATACCAGAAGAATCTTGGTCTAGAAAAGAGGTAGATTTTTATTTTCTTAAGAGTTTTTGGCTCATAAGCTTTTGTGCATGTTGATAAGGAAAATAGGAGGAAGTTGGATGCTAAATCTAAGAGACGTACTTTCATTGGTTATGGATCTGGTGATTTTGGATATAAATTTTGGGATTTAGAATATTCTAAGATTGTTAGGAGTCGTGACGTTGATTGGAATGAAAAAATAATGTACAGGGATCAGGTTTTGGTGCTTAAACATGAACAGGTTGAGGAGATTATGAAGGAAAATCAATTTTTGGACCTAAAGTAAACATCCACAGACACCGATGTTGGTTTTATAGGAAATGATGTCAGTCAAGCTAACTGGCATCAATTGATAGGATCAGGTTCAGAGAAGTCAGCTATAAGAACCGAAGTTTGTACTCCTAAAACCGATGTCTATAAGGAAACTGCAGTCAGTCACTAGGCATAGGAACTGCAATCGGTTACAGGGGACTGATGTTGGTCACTGACAGAGATTGACATGAATGTGCAATATGCACAAAATGAGCCTCAGACACCCCATATCTCAGTAAGAAGGTCACAAAGGGTAAGTAGACCTCTAAAGATATTTTCACCTTCCTTTTCTTATTTATTACTGACTGATAGTGGTGAACCCAAAAAATTTGAAGAAGCAATGCAAGTAGATACCCATGAGCAATGAGAGCATGGCATGGATGAAAAGATGGAATCCTTGGAACAAAATTAGACATGAGATTTAGTTGAGTTGCCAGCAGAAAAGAAAACACTACAGAACAAATGAGTTTATAGAATCAAGGAAGAAGAGGGTGGATTGAAAAGGTACAAGGTGAGGCTTGTGGTAAAGGGATTTACACAAAAAATTAGGTATGGACTTTGATGAGATTTGTTCTCTTGTAGTTAAGATGAATTCTATTCGTACTGTTCTAAGTTTGATTGCAACAGAAGATTTTCATTTAGAATAACTTGATGTTAAAATGACTTTTCTTCATGGTGATTTGGTGGAAGATATTTACATGCATCAGTCACTTGGTTATGAAGTCAAGGGTAAGGAGAAACTTGTGTGTAGATTGAAAAAGAGCCGATATGGGCTCAAACAAGCTCCAAGTCAATGGTATTTGAGATTTTACAGTTTTATGCATGAGCATGGTTACATGAGATGTGAATATGACCATTGTGTTTATTTTAAAAAGCTTGAAAATGGGAGCTATGTTATTTTGTTACTGTATGTGGATGATATGCTGATTGCAGGATCTAGTATGTAGGACATTGGTAAAATTAAAGAAAGGTTAGCTCACACATTTTCAATAAAGGATTTGGGATCTGAAAATAAAATGCTTGGCATGCAAATTCACCAAGACAGGAAAAACAAGAAGTTGTATTTGTCTCAGGAGGCTTATATCAATAAGGTGTTGGAAAGGTTTAATATGTAAAAATCAAAACCTGTTAGTACACCTATGATTGAACACTTTAAATTGAGAAAATATCAGTGTCCTTCATCACACAAGGAGGTTGAGTACATGGCACATGTTCCCTATTCTTCAATAGTAGGAAGTCCAATGTATGCCATGTTTTTTACTAGACCAGACATTGCACAGGTAGTGGGAGTTATGAGAAGGTTTATGGCTAATCCAGGTAAAGAACATTGGAAAGTAGTCCAATGGATTCTTAGGTATTTGAGAGGGACATACGACATGGAGTTATGCTATGGAGGGTAAAATACTTCTTTACGTGGATATGTTGATTTAGATATGGATGTAGATTTGGATGGTAGGAGGACCACCAATGGATATATTTTCACAGTAGGTGGAATGACAGTTAGCTGGATTTTGAGATTACAAAAGCTAATGGCTTTGTCTACTACAGAGGAAGAGTATGTTACAACTACAGAAGCTAGTAAGGAGATAATATGGATGAGCAGGTTCATGGAAGATTTGGGTAAGGAGCAAGAGGATTGAAAATTATACAGTGATAGTCAGAGCGTGATTCATCTGGAAAAGAACTCAACATTTCATTCAAGAACGAAACATATTCAGTTGAGGTATCACTTCATACGACAGGTGTTGGAGGATAAACAACTGAAGTTAGAGAAAATCCATATAGATGAGAACCCTGCAGATATGCTAATGAATCCATTGCTAAGGGAGAAGTCAGATCTTCACTCCACTTTTGTTGGTCTTTGAGTTTAAGACTTGAAGTGGAAGGAAGAAATGAGCCAAGGAAAAGGAACCAAGGATGGTGATGCACAATACAGTGCAACAATTGATCTCCAAGTGGGAGATTGTTGAGTACATAGCTTAATTGCTTCACAAGAAAATTGCTTTTACATGTTACTGGTTCTGACAGTAACTGGCATTGGTCAAAGTGTAATAGGCATCAATCATTCTAGGTCAAGAAGTGACCGTCGATAGTCGGGCAGTAACTGTCGATGGTTACCTGTGCGACACTGCTTTTGTTTTTTGACGAAAATTAGAATAAATCACTTGTTTTAAAGATGATTTATTAATTGTAAAATCATAGTTAAGTTACCCAATATATATATATATATATAGATATATATATGCATGTATGGATTATATGAGGGTAAGTAAGAAGAAGAAAGAAGAAAAGAAGAAAAACAACAATTATTTTGCATGTAAGTTTTCTTGGTGAGAAAGAAAGAGGAACTGAGTGAGGGAAAAGCATTGAACACCCTATGAGGTGTTGGAAGACAGAAGATCTTCATTGCATTTCCTCTGAAATGCACTGAATAATAATATTGGCTATTTCTTGGTAGACGTAGCCCACACTGGGTGAACCACGTTAAATATGGTGTAATCTTTCTCTTGTTTATTTTATCTTCTAGTTATTTCCACATTCATTACTTCTATGCTTTATCTGATTATAGATATGTGCAACACTTCTATATGGTTTAACCCAAACAAAAAACACTTTTCTATATAGTTTTCCAACGGGTTTTTGTAGGCCTTCAAACATTGTTTGACTAGGTCAAACTGGGCCAATTACGATTGGTGGCTCCGAAAAAACCATCACCATTTGTAAATCATGCGCTAGTTCTAAACTTTGTCATTTCCTATGAATTATTGGTATATAGGAGTACTCGTAGGAATTTACCCATTATGCATTTTCCCATCGGCATATAGTTTTCGAATGTGGTCCTTTAGCCTTTGAGCCAAATTAGATGTTTTCGTAACTTGTAGAAAAATGTGAAATATGGTCGTAGGACCCTAGTCAAGGAAATAACCTTCGTGAAAACTTATTGAAACTTATAAATAACTAGATGAAACTCTTTCTTGTGGCTTGTTGTGTGAAAAGTGACTTTTTTCAAAATAACATTTCTGTCTCTTCTTTGTCTCTTTCTCTTTCCTCCTTTAGTCAATAAATGAAATGAATATATGCCCTTAACCCTCTCTTGTTGCATGTGTATATTTATCATAATATAAATGGAAAACTAAAAATTATAAATATGTTAGATTTAGGTGGATGCCATGCCAACATTTTTCTGATCATGTGGTGGTTGTAGGTATCGAGACTTGGAGGAGGTGAAGTGTCACTAAAAAAATATCATTTTGCATGCTATTTAAAATAATGAAATTGTACAGACTAATTCAACATTTTGCAAAGTATCGAAAGGTGTATTATTGAAATTTTGTAATATTAATAATATTCCAGTGTTTAAGGGAAATGTTCATCTAAACATGGGTGTTATTTTGATCCCAAATTTTGTATTGTGAAAGTTGGATATATATGTTAAATGAAATTGGATTTGACATCTTATAGTGCTTTCTCGTGTGAAATTTATGATGTAATCTCTCGTGTGTTGTGTTATTTAACTTGAAAATATAGCAAATAAATCTAAACAAAATAGTCAACCCTACTATAAAACTTGTGCATAATTGCCCTTCTCATGTGATCCTTTTTAGCAAAGGGAAACAAAAACCCTAGGATGAACTTAAAACATTACACTCGATGGCACCTTCTAGCTTAAGGAATCAAGATCTCAAGTTTGAGTTAGTGTCATAACCTGTATGCTTATCGACATCACTGTGAACCTGACAGTTAGGAACAACATGGTTGAAATTTGTCTAGAGAATTTGTTTTATTAAGGTAGTACTCCATGGGAAACTAAACTTCAAAACAATGTAAAACCCTCTTGAACTGGCACCCATATAGAGTGAAGGGTGTTAGGTGGAAAAGATAGTCAACTACCCTTAAAATTCACTTTTAGAAGTTGGGATTATAAATGAAATCGATAACCAATTTCAATTATCATTTGGGTTCTACGATATAATATTAAGAGTTAATTTTGGAACTTAAACACTTTTTAATTTATGAATAGTTTGTAAAAAAAATTAACTATGAGATGATGTGCTGGGAGAAATTGAGATTTGGATCCTTCATGTAATGTGTTTAAACCATCTTGTGGTGAGAAAAGGGATCCACATTGTGTAAACTCTAATGTGAACCTTAACCCTATAAACAATGGAATACTCCATCTTTCTCTGCTACTTGTCCTATTATGTAATGGATTTATGATGTGAAACTATGTGATCACGTTCTTAGAGATAAATCCCCTAAGATAGGGACTAGTAGTCTCATGAGGATGAAAATGCACCTATTAGAAAATAGGCTAGATGATTCATTACAAAAGGCATATGAACCTTGTTAGGCAAAAAAAAACCCCTCTTAAGTTGGACGTAAAACGATCCTTAGGAAACCTAATCTAGAAACAAAAATAAGGAAGTATGTTGCCATGTTAAGAGTCTTTGAATTCTTAACTAATTGTTGGAACATAACTATAGTAAAAAATATAATTGATGATTGTCCTTGGGAAGTGTAATCGTTAGATGTTATTCCACAGCAAAATTGAATCATAATCTTCCTAGTAATGTGATTAAACCCTCTTGTTTTGGAAAAAAAAACTATTTTGGGTAATAATTATTATGTACAAAATCAATTATCAATTTATAAATGAATGAAAGAAACATGACCCTAAATCCAAAAAAAAATAGAATCTTCACCTCCTTTGGATGTACACTAGTTTCGTTAAGTTACAGAGGTATGATATAAGATCAAGATGCATGCTCTTAGGAATGAATCCTAGGGATAAGACCTAGTAGCCTTGTGTGTATGTAAATAGCTTTGTGAGTAAATAAATACCTTATTAAAAAATGAGTGAATTTAAACAAGTAATTGAAATAATGTAGATGATCCTTATTCAATGAGATACACTATAAGTTAAATGTCAAATGGTATAAAGGCAATCTAGTAAGAGGAAAATGAATGTATGATTCACATATTATGCGCCTTTCAAGAACTTAAGGATTGAAACATGGTTGTAGTAAATGTATAATCCTAAAAATATCGTGCCGTGGGAAGACCCTATCTATAATTTTATACTGTAGTTGAATCATTATGTTGTGCCTTGTCATTTGGAAAAAATAGGTGACCTTGATGTGCATTAGATGTTTCATGTTATATATGTGGGTTATGTTTGTGCAAACATATCATGT
This sequence comes from Taxus chinensis, assembly GCA_019776745.2. Classification (NCBI taxonomy): domain Eukaryota; kingdom Viridiplantae; phylum Streptophyta; class Pinopsida; order Cupressales; family Taxaceae; genus Taxus; species Taxus chinensis. Next base: position 260,532,091 of record CM034146.1, on the reverse strand, counting down.
GTTATGCATTGTCCTAAGTGATATCCTATAGTGTCGTGTATACTACAATGTAAGTCAAAAAATTATTCCAGTATTTTTACTGTTGTATTTGTGTGGGTCAAATTTGTGGGCGTTACATTATTTTACTTTGATTTGTCTTCTTTTATCTTTGTTTTCTTTCTTTATATTCATATTTTTGGTTCTTATCTTCTCTCTTTCTCTTCTTTTCTCCTTTTAATCTCAGCTTCCACATGAAATCAAGCTTATGTATGTCTTCATCATCCCATAGCTTCTTCAAATCTGGTTCAATTTGATCTTCATGCTCTTTGTCTTATACTCCATCATTTAAGATCTTCATTGGCTCTTTCTCTACTCTTTTATAATATTTTTCATCTACAAACAAGTCTGATTCTTCTGATTCATTCATGATTTCTTTCCAAATCATTTCTTCATTTGCTTTATATGCTTCATCATCTCCATTTCTTCTTTCATCTTTAGTTTCTTTGATTTGTTCGTCTTCATTCAACAAAAAATTAGTTATTTTTATGGCTTCATTTTATTCACCTACATTCACACATACAAAGGAAATAGTAGAAAAAAAATATAGAGGTCATATAGCCTCATGAGAAGCTCCTTCAATGAGATCTTCTTCATTTCTGAAAAACTTTTCAGTTTTTTCCTCCTTAAGAGATAAGAAGATTACTATTACTTCTTCATCTAATTTACGATTATCTTCATACACAACCTCTTTTATTACTTCTTCTTCTTATTTTCTTATCTTCTTCTCCATTTACCTCAGCTTCCTTTCTTCCTTTTTTATCACCTCTCTTAGCTGCATTCTTTGTTTTCTCTTCACATGTAGATCTACAAGCTACTTAACCCTTCTCTTCATCAAAAATATAGATTCATTGTTTTCTTTCACTATGCTTATAGCTTTAACCAATGCCTCTAGCTTATCCATATATTTTCTAAGCTCTTTTACTTCTTGTTCAACCCATAATACTTGTTTTCTTGTTAAATCTTTCATATTTTCTTCTTTTCTCTTCCTCTCTTTTCCCTCTTTCTCTTTCTTCTTGTGGTACATTAACTTTATCAATCCCTTCATAATATGTATTACTTATTCTTCCATATTCTCTCCTCCCAAAAAGTCTTTTTCACATTGTTTCAAGTCTCACTTAGGTTCTTTTGCACACCTAATCTTTTGACTTCTCTTTTCTTGTTCTTATTATTTTCAAGGGATCACTGCCACTTTGCTTATCTTATTTATTCTTCTGATAGAAACATCTATTTTAATATGAAAATTATGTAGAGAAAATTGAATCAAACTAACACACAACAAGAGTCAGATTCAGAACCTTGTAAGAACAAAAAAACTATTCAATTTCAACTTACCTCAAGAAGCCTATAATGGCTTACCAACACAAAATGTCTTATATAACTGATTAAAAGTATATAAAGGCCTTGGACCTCGTATTTTACATTAAACAAACTTGATTAGACCTTTACAAAAATTTCATTCCATCATTTTACACCAAACACCATATAGACCTTAAAATTTACTAGTAGCCCTCCAAAAGGACATATTTTGATGAAAATGACAAAATTCAATCACTTAGGCATGACTTCTAAATTATTCAGAAACCTTTTTTTTATCATTTAAGAGATTCCAAAGTTTCATTAACTAATTCTAATCCCATGTGTTTTTATTCTCCATATACCATTTTCTATTATTTTTTATCATTTAAGAGATTCCAAAGACTTAAAGCTTATTGTTATGAGAAATCCATAAACATTAAAGAAAAAAATGATTAGGGTTCCAGATACCCAGTAATATCTTATTGCTTCATGTTTTTTCCTCCAACTCATCACACAACTCTCCCAACAACTCCTTCCTCTTTTTAGGCTTGTCATAATTATGTCTTGCTAGGGTTTAGATGGTCTTCTTAGGGTATCAATACTTACACTATTTCTCAACCTTATTGACACCTTTATCCACTATTGTCCTATGTTTTTACAAGGGAAAAATTCACTTGAAAACATGACAACCATACCCTAGTATCGAAAAATTTCTATTGTATCCCTTTCCAGGCACCATCCTAGGTCAGCCTATTCCCCATATCAATCCTATCATGTCCTTTCAATGGTCCATATGTGTGTGTCATCCTTCCCTATAGATTATTTAGGAAAAAATTATCATTCAAGTACTTCAGGAGCAATATCTCAAAAAGTGGGTTTTCAAACAATCTTAGGAAGGACTATCATCAACCTTTCTAAGAGAAGTACATGATCTTTGGAGTGATGTAGAAGGAAAAAATTCATCAAGAGGTGTATTCAAGAGTTAGGATAATATTTCAAATAATTTAGGAATATTTTGGATAGATTCATAGGATTAGGAGCCAATTCATCAAAAGTAGGTTTTTGAGGCCGAAGGAGCTTGCACCGCGAAAGAGTACCTGAAATTCAAGAAGTGATTCCGGGAGCTCTGAAATGAGTTGTGAGAGAAAAAAATATTAATGGAAATAATTTTCAGTCCTCTACATGGTATAAAAATCAGATTCATCATAAACACTGTGCATTTTTCTAGGCATCTCATTCTTTCCAAGCACAGTGGGTGATCCTAACAAAAAAGGAGTTTTTTGAGGGTGTTTCAGGAATAATCAAGGCATGAGACCTATCCCATCCTTCTAAAAATAAAATTTTCATACAATTTAATATAAATAAGTGTGAAAAAAGTCATCCGAGAGATCAAGTTATGGTCTTTTCAAGTTGTCGCTCAAGGTACATGTTCGATACTTAGCAAAATTTCTTGGGTGCCACATGGAAAAATGAGTATGGGGAAAATTTTTGTGTCCTCATTGCCCCTTTCCATAGGGAAAACATGGAAAAAAAGTGTGCCCCTCCCCCCTTAAGCATGTTGGTCACACCATATGACTTCGGTGACTCCTTTTAGCACCTTTGACTAGTTTGACTAGCCCCCTCACTTACTCCCACATGTGTGCCAAGTCTTAATCTGGGGATAAGGAAAATGTTTTTGCGCCCATCATCCCATTCCAAGGGGATAAAAAATTCCCCCTGGTTTCCCTCCAGTTCCACATATGAGCAAAATTTAGCCTCCATGTGCTCATTTCTAGCCCCCCCTCCATACCTCTCGACCGGTGTATGAGTGACACATGTCAAGCTAGGGCTAAGGCACATTTTTGTGACCCCATTTTTCCAAACCAAGGGGAAAATGGGAAAAAAAAATGTGTCCCACCCCCTCAAGTTTGACAAATGCATATAAATACATGACTTAGCTATTTTGCACTCATTTCCCCCACTTTTTTCCATTCGCTCTTGGAACTCTGGTGAATTTCTTCCAATATTTCTCTTTTTCCATTTTCGATCTTCTTCCATTACCTCAATGCTCTCATGACATAATGAAGTAAAGAACACTAAAAACTATGGATTTTTGAAGACTCCAAAAAAGATTTTTTGCGTGAAGAACTCTGTAACCCACAAAGCAAGATTTTTCATATCTAAAAAAACTAGTGCACAAATCAACACATGTTTTTTTACAAAAATATACATTCCCAGGAACCTTGAGAATCCAAGAGGAAGATTTTTCATGCACACCCCGGATTTTCACATCAAATAAACCTCAATTTCCTTGTAACAAATTTTTGAATTGTAATATCTTCCATTCTAGAGACAGGGTTGAGCCGAAACTTCATAAGTGTAACAAAAACATAAAACTCATATCAGAAAAAATGATTTTGTCAAAATCATAGGTCCAGAAAACTTCTTTATAAAAATATTAAGCCTCCTACATATACCCGTACTATTTTTAGTAAGTCTTTACAAAGAGAAATTCTAACAAAGGAAATGTGCATAGGGACTACTAAGAAGGGAAAATTGAGTGATCGAGATTGAATAGGGGGGAAAATTTCCATTTACTAAAAATAGAAAAATCCCTTTTTAGGTGCAAGAAACTGTCTTAGAAGAAATGAAATTAAAGTTCCCAGGTGTCAAACCAGTCAATGTTCTTTCCTATGAGTAT